>ML782943.1:156775-262353 GCA_009831015.1 Picea engelmannii
TGTAAGTGAGTATAAGTTCCTGTATTACTAAAATAGATTATGATACAAAGAGAGGGGACTCCCTGGTATGTCAAAACCGAAACCAGACCAGGGGTTCCAGAGTTGCATTTTCTAAGATAGCAGAGGGGTATGGCTGGACCGCCACCTTGGGAAACCGGCCCAGTCCTACCATATCCAGTTTTGAAAAGCTAAACAAAAACATATATGTAAAAAGACACAACATACAAAAAGACGTTGACCCTACGCTGAGAAACATGAATTGACCAATGGATAAACAGGCGCTAGTCCAGGATGATGAGATGTTTTTTGCCTTCATCCTTCCTATCCTTGTTCTCATCCCTCTGGACCACCGTACAAGTCTTTTTGATACAGGCTGGTGCTCCATTCTCGTCTGCTGGAGTGATGTCCATGTGATGGACGTAGTGCAAGTATAGGTGGAATTGAGTTTCCATTCGCTCCATCTTCTCCTTCTGGACCCTCTGGTCCTCAGCTAGCCGTTTTGTACTAGCTTCCAGGTTGCTGAGGCAACTCAGGATCTCTGTAAGCAGTTTTTTGTGGTCCCTGTTATCCTTCCGGCTGGAAACTTTCCTTTCATAGCTCACCTTGACTATTAAAATATTTGTTCACCACGCCTCCTCCACCGTTTTGTGGTAGAGGGTTACTATGGGCTACATGGCCCCTGGGTCCCTTGTCTAGTTTGCTTCCTGAATCAGTTCCTTCCAAGCTGTACCCTTGCATTTAGTATTGATTTATTTATTTTATATATATATAAAATAGATTATATATATATAGTTTTTGTATGGGCTATATATATATATATATATATATATATATATATATATNATTAAATCCCATCGACCATATTTAAATTAAAACAAATTGCCTACATGGGTTTGGTTTAATGGCCAGCAGACATGATGTTAAGGCGTTCGTGCTTCTAAGCAAGTCCCGAGTTCAAACCTCGATTTATCTAGAGGCGTGCTTGTGGGCTGTGTGATTATCCCTAGAGGTTATAAGGTAGCCGGAAGGATTCAACCCCGTGTCACATGAGTACGATATTGTCGCCGTTGTCGATTCCCCTAGTCATAAAAAAAAAAAGTAAAAAAAATCATTATTTGTAAGTTCCAAACACATGAATACAATAATGTCAAACAAAATCTTCTCATTGGGATATTTCTTCCATAATTATCAAGTACAGAGCTACCCCGAATAAATATGATTTAGTAAAGCTAACTGCAAATAAGCATCATTCCTGTTCAAAATCCACAATTAATCACAAATCCTTAGAAAAAAGTGGAAACTTGAATTGATGGACCAAAATCCCCCAAGCACCATTGAACCAAAGCGCAAAATCTTATCATAGGGAGATGTGAGAGGCATGTGATTATAATAATAACTTGTAACAATGGTAAGTAAGAGAGGCTATACAAGGCATTAGTTGAACTTGAAATGTGAGAGGCATGTGATTATAATAATAACTTGTAACAATGATAAGTAAGACAAGTTATACAGGGCATTAGTTGAACTTGAAATAGTAAACTTTTAACTTTATTGAAGTCAAAAGAATTTATAAAACGTCTATTACTTTGGGGATTTCCAGAAGGAATCATTCTAGTGCCTAACAACTTAAGTGTCCCATGTTAGTAATGGCTATCCATGTGGGAGATGTGAGAGGCATGTGATTATAATAATAACTTGTAACAATGGTAAGTAAGAAAGGCTATATAGGACATTAGTTGAACTTGAAAGAGTAAACTTTTAACTTTATTGAAGTCAAAAGAATGTATAAAACATACATTACTTTGGGGATTTCCCATGTTAGTAAAATTTTAACTTTATTGAAGTTAAAAGAATGTATAAAACATGCATTACTTTGGGGATTTCCCATGTTAGTAATGGTTATCCATGTCGCTTGTTTCAAAAACATTTTTCTATATCTAAATTAAAAAAGGGAAGGACTTTTAAAAAAATTGCCATATTGATAAAAGAGAAGTATTTTTAAAAACTTGACCTATTAATATTAGTTTTTTTTTTTAATTTAAACAATAATATTAAAAAACAGAAAAACTTAGAAAAAAAAATAAAAATTATATTAACTTTATAGTGTATGTGTCTAGACTTTAGAGCCACTATGGCTCTCTAATAGGGGTGGCTTGTCATCATTGATATTCGATGGTTAATCCATCCATTTTCTTTGTGGGCGATTTTTTATTGAGCATTATATGAAAAAGTTTGGACGATTTTTTATTGAGCATTATATGAAAAAGTTTGGATGTTTTACCAGTTTAGGTTATTGTCCTTAATTTCTTGGGGTAAAGATTGACGAACATGTTATGTGTTTTAACTAATATCAATTTTGAAATCAATGAATCCAACTTATGTTGGAACAATAAAGTTAAAAAAAACTCAATAATGTGATTATTATTTTTAAATGAGTAATTAAGTATGATTGAATATGATTTCTTGGGTAAAAAGTTAAATTGCATTCAAGTGTAGTATATGGTTTTATATATGGAATTAAGTCTAAATGTTACTTGAAAATATATGACTCCATAGGTGTAGCATCGATGATGATAATAAAGGATATTGGTTTTTTCGCAAATCCTATATATGTTGAAATTACCTTTGGTCATGAATTTTGACCTAAAACTCATTTTGATTGGCCAATAGTTCATCATTCTCAGATGTAAGGAAACAAGTTAATGAGCCAAAACCTAGAGGCATTTGGTAGGACTAGAAGTTTGCCCCCTTACGAACCACCAACGAGTTATTTTAGGTGGTCAAGTTTTGTTTACACATGATGATATTGTTGCATGTTAGGGTCTTGAGATTGTATCACAAAAATTAGGCGAATGGCCTTGAATATTATAAGTTTTGCTTTTTACTTTGGGAAAAGAGAAAAAAAATGAGCTCACAATCAAAGTTGATTTTTTAAAAGCAAAGCCTATGTTTTTTGAAATCAACGTTGACCTCAACAAATTAATGATCATTTTTGACTAGTTTTTAATAAAATTTGACTTGGTCATCTTTTTTCGAGTGATGGACTTCATATCAACAATTTGTGGCCAATCAATAGTATGGGAAATTCCAAAGAGGGATGGTAGCACCACAAAAAAGTACAAATATATAGTTGAGACATGGTAGCTCACTTCCAAGGCTTATATAAGGAGCCAAGGAGAGAAAATATAACATATATAATCAAAACCACCTCATTTTTCCCTAGCTTTGTGAGTGATGAAGCAAATGATTGTCTACTAGAAAACGTGTCTAAAAAGGAATTAGAAGTAGTACTATGATATTTGCAAATAGATAAAAATCCAAGTCTTGGTGGTTGGATGATTGAATTTTTTGATAGGATTTTATGAGTGGTTTGAAGAAGATTTGTTAATATCTCAATACGGAAAGTGTTTGGCAGTGTTCAAATCCACTTTCTTAGCACTTATACCTGAGAAGGACAATCCCATATTCTTTTAGGATTTTTGGCCAATTTCGCCATGAAATTGTGCTTACAAAATAATTGCAAAATTCTTAGCCAAAAAGGTAAAGAAATTATTCTTTGATACAATATCCCAAGAACAATTTGGCTTCCTCCATGGAAGACAAATTCATGAGGACACTTGAGTGACTCAAGAAGGATTTCATTCTATAAAATTAAATACGTTGTCAATTATGGTAGTAAAACGAGATCTTCCAAAAGAATTTGATAGAACAAGTTGGATCTACCTCATACTAATGTTTATTCATATAGAATTCAAATTGCAGGTGATAAACTAGATGATCAGTTGTGTAAGCTCTTCGGCTAGAAGCGCATGGGCACCCTTACCCAAGTCCTCAAGGAAATGTGGGGTTCCTCTGGCACCTAGGAGTCGCACTAGTTGGGAAAGTGGGCACCTTGGGCACACGAACATGCCAAGGGGCTTACCCAAACATGAGGCAAAGCACGGGGAAAAAGAAACCAAGAGAAGGGGTGCACCAAAGAGGTTGGGGCGTGTTGGAAAAAAGAGCATACCCAAGGTTGGGGCACATTGGCATAAAGAGCATACCCAAGGTTGGGGCACATTGGCATAAAGAGCGTACCCAAGGTTGGGGCGCGTCGGTCCCAAGGGATGCAAAGGTTGATGAGTGCATGGATTTGTTTGGGTACCTTAAGTCTACATATTGGCATATTAGTTTGTTTGGGCATGATGGTTCGCAAAGGGGTGTGACACACCCAACGAACATGACGATTCGTGAAGGTGACGTTTGGAGTCCATATAAAAGAACAAGGATGCACAACCAAGAAGGAAAAAGGAGGAGCTTACGGATGGGGTGACATTTGGCACACATGTGTTAGGTGCAATTAACACCCCCCATCGTCATCATTCCTCCCCGTTTATTCAGTATGTGAACATTCAATTGGGAAGGATGGTAGTGTTCCTGCGTAATGAGGTTTTAATGGAGCACAAATAGTGAATGTCGAGGTATCACAGAGCAAGTACACGGATGTTGAGAACCATCATGGCTATTGTCATTTCATTATGGTTTGTTTGTCAGTTTTCCTCTCCTCTCCTGGTCTTTCCCCCTTCTGGTGTTCTCACATTTGGGCTATCATTTTTGTCCCCGCCTTTCCAATGTCATGTGAACAGGGAAAGTCAAAGCACGGGATGACCTATTACAGTTTTTTGGCCTGACATCGTTGACCTAGTCCCTCTTTGGCTCTTACTCTGCATCCCATCCATTCAATAAGATCTATTGGTCCTCCCTTGTCTGATCAAAACTGGGTTGACGAAGACAATTCCATGATTTATATCGACGAAGAGATTCCTCTAGTTCCCACTCAAGCACCTCCGAATTCTCTCCTTCCCTCTGCTTCGTACCTTCAGAAACCCCCATACAATTTTGGACGACTGCCTTAAAGTGTCGACCCTGCGTTAGAAATGGTAGTCTATTCGATTCAGGAAGAGACTCCTCCATCATTGCTTGAGGAAAGAATTATGGTGACAACGCAATTTTCTAATGCACCTCAACCTATTGCAGCCTTTGATCCAGAGATGTCTAACACTCACAGGTTCTCGAAAGAACATCTGCAGCTCATCTTCAAAATGTGACGGGACATGGTCGATCAACTTCACCGCCAGGATATCCTCAGCCATCGCCTGGATGCTTTGTTCGATTCTCTCTTAGGCGAGCCTGCCAAGCGAAGGTGCTCGACCTGCTACCAATATTACATATTCAATCCTGCATAACCACACTCTCCCAGTGTCTATGGAAACTTAGGTTATCCTATTGTTTAGTTTTATTTTATCTTGTTATGTTTCCAGGTCTAGAGAGGCCATAGTTACAATTTTGTTTACCAGTTCCTCTCAAATGTTAACAAAAGCATGAATGCTTGTTCTTGCTCGCCACATGTTCTGGTTTCCATATGTATGCCAGAACATGTGGCAAGCTTTGCCATGTGTACTGCTATGAAGACTCTTTAAGGAAATTACAATTTTTATTTACAAAAAAAAAAGGAAAAAGGAAGAGATTAAGATTAGATTCAAGGTTCTACGGAAAATTTGGATAAGGAGGGGAACGCTCCCTCAAGGAGCCAAGTCACACCACATGGGAGGACTTGTGTTTCTTTCAGAAAATTTTGTAGGTAGAGTTAGGGGGACCTTATTTGGGTTGAGTCTAGCAGCAGGTAGGGTGACTTTGGAGTTTGGGGGAAATCTTGTTGTATGTCTGGGTGAGGTATGTTATGAGACAGAACTGCAGGTCTGTGTGAAGTCTTGCGACAAAGAAGAGACAGTGAGTCTGTGGTGGGTGCACATTTGGGGTGCACCACAAGAGTTGAAAAAGTTGTTGTGACAGACGAGTCTTGGGGTGATGAATCTGTGTGAGTGTGTTGGTGAGGTGAGGTGAGTCGTGCGACTCTGCCCAAGTTGTAAGTTGAGCCATTAGTGCTCATATTGTAACTGCTTCACAATAATAAGACTTAGCTAGGTGTTGGGAATGTATTGTGCCACCCACACTATATTTGTGTGTCTCTTGTTTATTTCGCAAGTGTTGTCTTTTTCTTTTCATGCTCATGGATGTATGATTAAATGACTAAGTGTTAAGTTGTTAACAAATAATCTAAGTATACAAGTGAGTCGTACTAGAGTAGGAGTGTGACTCACCCATAGCCTAGAACAAAGTATGGATATGCTCTAGGTGAAGAGGTGTAGTCTGGACGAAGTATCCTTGGTGTTTCCAAGAAGCCAAGTGAAAACTGTCATGGTCTTGCACACCCTTAGCAAATGTACGGTCACAATATTTGGGCATGTATCCTGTGGGAAAGTGACAAATGGTATCAGAGCTTGTTTGTCACAAATTTTGAAGAAGGGTTGGTGAGATTTTCACCATTATATTTATGATAGATTGTATCAGAGCATATTTGTATCTTCTCCACGACCACATTCAAAACGATTGTGTTCAGGTGCATTGCAGTTGGTTTCTCAATTCGTTTCAAAGACAGTTCAATGGGTACATTCACAAACTTGGTGAACAGTTTAGTGGACTGAATTGGTTCATTGCAAATAATTTGCATCAGACTTACAATGAAGGTTTTGGTTGACAGTGCGATGGAAGGTTGATCCTGACGAAACCCTTGTATAGATCAAGAGAAAATTTTGTGGTGAAACAAAGCACTTGGCTAGGGTGGGTGGTCACAGAACTAATCATAGAGTTCATTGTAGAACTTGTCGCAGAGGAAGTTTGGGCACAGACTTCGTGAATTTTTGGTAAGGTGGACTAACCTTTCGTAGAGACAGTTTAGGTGCAGACTTGGTTGGTTTGGTTTGAGACAGAAATAAATGTGAAACTTGTGTGCACTCCTTGAGAATACTAGGTGCAGATTTCGTTGTGTGAACCGAGCACTTGGTCAAGGCAGACGAACACAAGACTTGTCACAGATCTAACTGCAGAAGTGATCGTAGAGAGTGATCAAAAAGTGGAGTAGCTTTGGGTTGTGATGAAGTGGACACACCTTTGTGTAGACTCAAGACAAGGTAGGTGGCCATGTGACAAGTTGAAGTACTTGGATGAATTGATGTGACCTAGAGTAGCTTCACAACATGGAAGTTGGTTGGGAACATTTTCATCATGACATCCTCGTGTCATGCATCATAGAGAACAACAATTGAATTGAGCTAGGTTGTTGGATGAGTGGATCAACCACAACCTTAGAATGAGGTGACTATTCGCAAAGTTACACAAGTCAGTTAATAGAAGTATGACTTGGTAGTTGTGCGGTGTGTGCATGGTGCCCTAAAGTAGAAGCAGTCAAGGTGCAGATATGGCTAGACATTGGAGATGAGTTTGCTCAGTTGCATGGGAAGTTTATGACTTAGATGTATTTTTTAAGTGGAAGAATGGACTCAACCTTGTATCACAACGAATGTGCTATGCAGGTTTGTGTAGCTACGGACTATGATTGAGGAGAGTTCATGTGGAGAGTCGGTGCCTCAAGAAAGTGAAGTCGTTGGACATTAGACTTGAACCATGGGTGCAGCCAAGACCGTCATTGGAAAAGTATGGTTGGTTTTGAGTTCTTGCATTTCCTAAGTGTTGCAGTGAGTTCTTTGAAGGGAAGTCGGATGACTTGGTGGTTCAAGTGAAATCCATTTATGTGGTGAAAACCAACAAACTTAAGGGTCACTCAAGTGGTGCATATTCAAAGAAGTCATGTAGCATTTGGGATGCTTTGACTTGGGAGAGTGTGAAGAGAGCTATGGGTGACCTACTCAGGCAAGTCTTGTGGATGACTTAGGCATATTTGGATGTAGTTGTGGAGGTGACTTGAGGATTTTCCTAACTCTTGGATGAGGTACCTTGGTGCATTGGTACCTTAGCTAGATTTTTTGGGTCATGACATGACTTGACAATCATGACGATAATGCCAGATTTTGGTTGCTTGTAGGAGGTGCAAGGAAGTTTCATTCTAGGATATGGATGGAGTCAACAAAGAAGTCAACAAAGAATTTTTGGTAGTCGACCTAAATGGGCAAAATGCAGACCAATTGACTTGGGTGGTGTGCGCTCGCATTTGGTATGGGACAGTGGATAAGGTAGAGTGTACCTTAGTGACTTTGGAATGATTGTGCAATGACTTTGAGATCTGGGAGGGTCGTTGGTTGAGGTTGGTAGAATTATTCATTCAAACGTGCCTATGGCGTGTAAGTTCTTTAAGGTGACTCATTCTACTTGGAGCACTTTGGACAGTTCGTTGGGACATTTGAGGAGTGTCAGTGCATTGGCCACACTCATCACAGATGTTGAGTTGTGGAGAGGTGACTCGATGAAATAAGGTGAGTAAAGGAGTGTTGATGTTTAGATTGGTTAAGATCCAAACAAAAACCTCACAAGGATAAAATATCCCCCTTCATTTTTATAGAGGTGGTACTCCTTTGTATGTTCTGAAACATATATCTTGATACTTGAAATATTAAAATAGGGGATACTTAAAAGAAACCTCAATCTTTATCGCTCAACAAAATATAAAATATTGTTGATTGAAAAGTAATATATTCACAAAGAGAACTCCTGAGAAGAGGACCAGGAATCTTTCAAAGACTATGATACACTATACGTAGAATCTTGTATAGAAATAAAATAACCATTATATAAAAATAACATAATTCTCACATCCCTCATAGTATCAAAAATTTTGAGCACATTCATAAGAAGAGACACAAGTCCACAATTGAGAGAAATTTAAAAGAGTAGTTCATTCAAAACAAGAGAGAATATGATAGGTGCATTTCAAACATCCCATGCTCAATAACTTAGAGTTTGAGAAACCTTTGAAATTACACCCCAAAGTAGTTTCCTTGGGAGTTCAAAAAATATAGTCTTAATCGTTTGTTTTTCAATAAATAAAATAGTATTTGTACAAATGGACTGGGATGGGGCTCCTATGGACCATACAAGAAATTGGAATAGGGATAAACCTGAAAAGAAGAAAATTATCAGAAACCGGTTATGTTTTCTCAAGAACGACAAGACACAATTGGATGATTCTTGAACAAGAAGAGAAAAAGAATAAAGAAATTATGAAATATGTGATCAACTTACTAACTGTGATGGATTTCTCTCTCTCTCTCTCTCTCTCTCTCTCTCTCTCTCTCTCTCTCTCTCTCTCTCTCTCTCTCCTTATCGAGGTGCATTTGTGTTCTCCTTTGTTGGGATTCATTGATTGATTGTAACTACCTTTTCTTGATCTGGCTCGGTTATTTTGCTTAAGCCATTCTTTAACCAATTTTCAATACAATCTCTCATATGCACAACAATTATCTCATGCCTTAATTTTATATCAAATAATGATTTTTTTAGATCTCAAATATTATTTGAAAGTTGGTGTATAGTATCTTCAATTTATTCATTCTTGTTTACATAATTTACTAACCAAATTTCGTTTTCTAACTCTGAATACTCAGTCAAACTATTAAACCTTTCAGTTGATGCAGATTTCAATAATTCCTATTTTTCTTCAAATTGTTCCTTTGTCATAAATATAGAATTTAATATAAACTTTGGGTCTTCAACTTCTTCGGTTGTTTCAACTAGATCCAACTCAATTAATTTTAAAGGGTCACAATCAACCAATATTTCTTTTAAACACTTGATTCTTCTAATCCATCATGCTTTGAGTTGTTTAATGTGAACTGCGGAAGGCAAGTCTTATTCTTTTATTTTCAACTCACTCATGTTTGAAAATTTCATAAAAAAAGGTGGTAACAACTCTATAAAATTCCTCATCATTTTCTAGGTCGACCTGTAGATATTGTCTCATATTCATCATCCTTGATCCCAAAGAAACAAAATTATTTTCCAGTTCCCAAGTCACGAGGATTAGAGATATTATTTTCTTAATATTTTCTCCAATATATTTTCTAATAGCATCGAGTAAGATCGATGTTCTTCTCAATCTTGAACTAGATTCTAGTGTTCCGTCAAAGATCTTCCAGGACTACATTGTAGCTATTGGGCTAGAAAACATGGGTGGAGGCATCAAAGCACTCTCTAGTTATTTAATTTTGTCTTTTACAGTGGCATTTTCATTCTCCATTTCATAAATAGACATTTTAAGAACATCCCATGTAGCTTCATGGATCCATACAATTATGGAAGGTGGAACCCTATTGAAATCAAATTATGAATTAGAGTTTCTTACATTTTTTTTTATTTTTTGTATGAAATTTTTCAAGGACCAATTTCTTTGTACTTTTGTCAAACATAGGACTATGCAAATTCAAGGACTCTTCTTCAAAGAAGACCGGTTCCTGTGTTGCCAATTCCATTGCAACTTCTCTACTTTGTTGAACTCTTTGTTCTTCGTCAAGGAATTATATATGCTCAATATTTGCATCCAAGTCCATGTCTTTAAGAGAAACTTCATCTTCATGTGCGACCTTGTTTACATCTTGTTGATTTGTTTTCCTTTTTCTCTTACTTGTCACTAGAAGTTTATGGGGTCTCTCCAAACTTCCCTTAGGAGGGTTATGATCACATCCATCATCAGAATTGTCAGTTGAATATTTATTTTTCTCTTGAGTTGTAAGTTGAGGGTTTTTCTTTGGTAGGCCGCTTCTTTGAGAAATATTTGTAGATCAACTCTCCTTTCATTTACAACTCTTCCATGTTCTCTATGTTGTTCATTGGTGCTAACAATAGTTTCAATGTCTTCAATAGGAAATTTCTGAGGGTCCTGGCTATCATGTTCCTCCTCTCCAATTAAAAAAGTATTTGCATATGAAACATTGTAACCCATGGGCATCATGTGGTTTATGAATAATTGATTAGGGTCGAACCCTTTAATCTCATCATCCACCTTTAAATCATATTGATCAAACTAAACTACATATTCATCAATGTTTCCAGTATTATTTAATGTTATTTCACTAATTCTACATGGCAAGGGAATAAATTTCCTTTTCCTCCTTTCATGAAATAAATGAGCCCAAAATATGTATTGTCTGCAAACTTCAATTACAAATATCTTGTCTAGTACATAGTATGGGAGGTAAGTGGGCCTTTCTTTAGAACAATAAATTTTGATAATGCTAAAATGTTCCAACGCTTCAGACTTTCCCCTCTTATCCAAAAATGTTGTTTCTTATAAAGAAAGTATTGGCATTTTGGATCCAAATATAAGTTTCTTAAAAGAAGAAACAAATGAATTATGTGATTCATAAAAATTATACATGGCCTTTGCTTCCATAAGGCAGGGTACCACGTATCAACTGGGTCAATTTTGCAATTGACTTGTTTGGAAAAATGCAATACTTTGAAAACATGGCAATGTGTAATAGCAAAGATTAATTATGAATACATGTAAAACTTCCTACTCTTTCTAAAATTTTCCAGTTGAAAAGATAGTTCACCCGAAATAATCTTCACCTAGTATTCTCATGAATAGAAAAATATAGACTGTACATAACCAAACGAGGGATGATAGTAGTTGATTCTTGCCCAACTACCCTAGCAAAGATCCATGTCATTTCTTGGTAGGGATTTTTAGCAGACTGCCTTAGATGGGTGAAAAATATTTTGGCATCAGTGTCAAGTCTTCAAGATATTCCTGCAAACGCTCGAGTCCACCATTCCTTGCCTTCAAGAAATATTTGGCTTCATCCCCTTTGAAATTCATAGTTGGTTCTGGAAGTCTGAACATTCTTTTGAATACCAAAGGAGATAAATAAATTGGGGATTCTCCATGAAGTTGAATAATCCTCTGGTTCTTATCAAACTTATCTATGCACCACAAAATCAATTATTTATGGTCGAGAACCTCTAGAACATAACCTGTTGAAGCAATCCCAGATGTCCAAATTTGATTGGAGTTTGTTTCCTAATGTTGTAATGACAAGTAATATTTATATTCTCTTGACCATTGGGACCTATGATCTTATTGTCAAAAAGAGTTTATGGTATCCTCGTAGAACTGCTCTCTTTTCATGGTTGTCATGCTAAGTAAAGTTGATGGACTATTGTGCAATTCTCTTTTTCAAAATATTATTACCAAAGTAATCTCTTTTACCATAATATACCTTGAAATTATTCTTTCGAAGGAAACATTAGTATGAATTAAATTTGAATTGATGGAGAATTCTCTCAAGAAGGTCATCGTTAATAATGGGCTTTTAATACTTTAACCACTTGTTATTTTCCATAAAATTTGCATTAAATTTACTTTGGGGAGAGTGACAAGATGAAGCATGCATTATCACAGGTGGCGGAGGATCGGAAGTTTGGAGGAGAATCAACTCAAACCTGTAGACCTGTAGACCCATGGTGAAAACTCGAAAAAAGACTAAGTATAAGATTGGGTCGGACGTAAAGGGGGGAATTTTTTTGAAGAGTTATGATATCACCTGAACCCATGGTGAAGTTTGAAAATTGACTAAGTATTGAAACATCGAGACTGAAATAAAGTAAGAGAAAATAACCAAGTATCATGAATCATTCAGACAAACTATTGGTGGTGATAATCAAGTGAATCGGGCGAGTGTCTTACATCGAAAGTGAACATTTGAAAAAAGTTTTAAGTATGGTGAGAAATGAGGACAGCAGAATAATATGGTGCGTTTTGGAAATGCTAGAGCCTCGGACTTGAACGATAATATGTGATGAACCCACGTGTAATGTCCCCATTTTTGGATTCCCCTACTTTACATTTGGAGGTGGCCTTATGGGTCTATGTCAACCTGGTCAGAGGGATAAATGGAGGTTAACAGGGAGATCAGGTGAATTGGAGGAGTTATATGAGGCATGTCCTAGTCCATTCACCTTATTCCATCATTAGGATCACTTTCGCACAATTTGTTCTTGATTCTATGGCATTCTGAAGATTCCTGTAAATTAACGATATTATTGAGTATAAATTAATCAAATGCACTCAAGGTGTTATTTGGGTCATATTTTTGGAGGGAACACCTTCGTGTAATAGCTCGTTGGAATCAGGATGAAAAGATCTAAAGGTTGGGATGATGAGAAACACACTTTCGTGTGAGGGAACAACTTGCAAGCCAAGTAATCATTTTTTGACATTAAAAAGGGGTTAATTAATTAATTAATTGATTTTACTAAAGTTAAATTACAAAGTCACTTTACTTTATTAAAAAAGGTTAATGAAAGAGCTCTTGTGGCTTTAGTTCTTGGGACGAAAAAACCCTAGAGAGTTTTGGAGATTGGTTTCGGTGGTGAGACTATCCACCCTAGTTGGTCATAGAGAAGAGATCACTCATATTTCTTCAGTGTGCTTCATTGTGGATGAGTTTTATCATCTGGCGGCTAAGTTATTCATTTTCAGAGGTCAATTTAGGTCTGAGGAGGTTTAATTCATCTTGTGGTTGTGTTTTGATATTGTGGGCAACAATTTTCTTCAATGTGGGGCCGAGTTATTAGTTGTGGGGTTGATTATTTATAGTTGGGTGAGTTTCATGGTGTTGGAGGCCAAGTATCTTGTCAAAGGGGGTCAATTTTACCTCTGTGAGCGAGCTACTTCACTGCTAGACCAACTGAGTGTTGTACGGACTGATTTCTTGTGTGGATGACCAAATCTTATCTTGGTCGAGATGATTTTTGGTATGTTGGGATAGATCTCTTCATTTGTGGGAAAGTTCTCTTAGTATAGGGGTGAAATCTTCCTTGCTGATAGAGATATCTTCTACCTAGGCAAGTTTTCTTCCTGAGGGTCGATTCATTGATGTTTGGGCCAAATTACTGCTGATAGGGAGGTCGATTATAGGTTGTGGTTTTCTACAATATTGCCTTTTATTATTTGAGGGGTCGTACACATCCTTTATGGGTCGATTCAAGTGCATACGGACCTGCTATCTTCAACAAAGATTCGATGTCTTCATGTTGTCATTTCCAATCATAATCACCACAATATTTGTAGTGGCAAGCTACACAGATTTCTACCAGTTCTTCCTATTTTATTTATGTACTAATTTGCTGAGATTTTTTATTATATTGGGGTTGTTCTAAGAATTTAATGAAATACATATCTCGAGCCATAATATTGATGTAAATCACAACAAATATTGGGAATCTTATTTGTTTGTTGTTATAGTAATTATGTCGGTGAAGAAATGTATTATTTTTGTCATATAACATCAATGCAATAATTTTTGTGCATATATATTGTGTATTTCTCTATATTGTTAGAAAAACAACTCTGCATTACCAGACTATTAAATAAGAATTACTTGAATTCAAATTGTTCGACAAAGTGTCCCAACCAACAAACTGAGGTAAAATCTAAAAACAAATAACAAGGGACATTACAGTGGTATCAAAGCCTCAATCGTGCCATCTTGAGGGGGTTTTTGGTTTCATGAGGCAAGGAGACAAGGAATAAATCACTTACAGAAGTAGGAAACAATGTGAGGAATATTTGTAATACTCTTTGACAAGGGAGACAATAGTTGATGAAAATTATAGCAATCCATCAAAACAATGCAGGGAACAATGGAGCTAGTGGTTCAAAGAGGCAGCAAACAGGACAGAAAAGACGGGATGAGGAGTTTACAAATTGTTTGAGGGAATATATGGAACTTAGTGAGGCATTTAAAACAACCATGTCATTCAAGGATTTTTGCACTATCAAACATTCTGAGTGGTATGAATCCCAAGTATCAGTGGACAAGAAGGTAAAGGTGCCAAGGGAAAAGTCACTAACTTCTTAAGAATATGATGTTTCTAAAATTGAGGATTATGGTACAACAACATCTAGTACACCTTTAACGTTGTTCTATGAGGCCCATAACACAAGCACACGTGATGGATAGGTTGATGGTACACATGGTGAAGTATCCCAATCAACTGATGTTGAGGATTCATCATCATACCTTAATAGTGATGCTCATGATGATGAGGGTGTTCCAAAACATAAATATGACGAGGATTCAAAGCCTAATCCTATCAATGATACTTATGACGATGCATGCGTGATTGTACCTAAATATGACAAAGAGTGTGTATTTGAAAAAATTTCGTGGAAAATGGATCCATGTTCTCATGAGCCATGCATGAAGGATGACAAAAGAGAGGTTGATTTTGGCAGTGATAGTGCACATGAGTCCCATCATTTGATAGACCAATGTATGGTAAGTACATGTTGCATGGCATCATCTAGTGAAACGATGTAGCCTGAAAAGATGTTGTTCATGAGATGTCGTTCCTTGAGTAAACATCTTCATGTTCAATGCCAAGGATATCCGTAAACTGATCGAAAAAGGCTATGTGCTCTATGCAGGTTAAATATCCTTCTCCCATAAATTTTGGTAAGTTCTTCATATAATTTTTAGGTAAATCATGCAGGATGACAGGAAGGACCAAAAGAGCATATATGGCTGCTACCTTGGCAAAAATTCTAGGGGGCGGGGGTTGTCCTTGACCTTGTCCACCTGCTCCTCTGCCTCCAGCACCACCTCCTCCCGCAACAGCCATTTGAAGTCTAGGGGATGGACTTCGGGAAAAAAGAGGATTTTCAAAAACTTCGAGGGACCGAAGTGGTGACCTTTCATCTTCTTCAGGATGTGGTGAAGGAATTTCCGGAAGAAGGTTGTTAGGAGATGAAAAATCTAGAAGAAGAGGAAAATGAAAGCTTGGACTGGTTTCCTCAGACTTACAAGATATATAAATAGGAGAGCCGACAAGAGATGAATCCGGGTATAAAATGTGTTCTTCAGGGTTTCGTAGAACCGAAACCTTTACCTCGGGTAAGGATGAGGTTGACAGAGTATTAACGACAACAAGTAAAGAGGAGGATCTTTTGTTCTGACTGTTAGGAGTATCAGACGAGTCAATCTCAATATTTACTTTGGGTAGAATTACCTTTGGGTTCTCACACCTAACCTCGGGCTTGCTAGTTGAGACCTCCACAGAGGGTGCTTGTTTAAAATTTTCTTCAGGGGTTAGTTCTTCAACCGAAACCTTAGTATTGACTTGTGTAAGTTTGGGTTGGTATATTTTACTTGCCAATGCGGTAGTCGATTTGAGATATCCCTTTGGTTTCAACAACCTTTCAGGATCTGATATAGGTGTGGTCTTCTTATCGTCTGGGTTGTTTATGGTATTCTTTCGACCGAATGCCAGTTTATTTGCGGTGGAGTCGCCAAGTGAAAGATAAAAATAGTCTTATTTGTGTATTCAATCTTTGTTCACTATCAAATATAGAATCTTACCTTGTCATTTTCCCAGGAAAAAATAACTTTGTTTCTCCGTCCCCGACAACAGCGCCAAAAAGATGTTGTTCATGAGATTAAACTTAAGGCTCAAAGAGTAATGTCAATCATCAGGAAAGTTTAAAGAGAGTATTTTTTAGAATTGATTTTTCTACCTTAGTTATAAGAGAAAAATTCCTTAAATGAAATTAACAGTATGGCAGCACAAAGGTCGTATTTCGTGTCTGAATCAAGATTGTAATATCCAATGATATGAGAGAAAACTACAAAACTGTAAAACAAAGCAAGGCATCAAATGCTGAAGAGTCTCACCGTTTTGCAATGGAAGAAAATACATAGTGTAACCTTGAATAAAGTATGATATACAATAATCCACACAACTCGTCGGTCTTGATTTACTCACAGTAAATGTAGAGGAAAAATTGCTTGCTTAACAAATTATTGATGTAAAGTGATTACAGTAGTTATTGTACTAAATTGAAATCAAACATTTATCAAGGAATCACATAAAGAAATGTTGAGCTATGGAAAAACAGAAGAAACACATAAACCAAACTAAAAAAAATTGGAATCTCTGTCTGCACTTTTATTAATACTCAATATGGAGAGTTTTCTCTATTACATTTGGCAAGAAGCAGCCTTTGATAGATCTTCAATCTATGTATTTATACAAAACTGTCACAACTCAAAATGGTTGAACTTATCCTAATTTAAATAACAAATATTTGAAATAAGAAAATAGAACATAGAGAATGATGAGCTTCAGTGGCAATCTCTTCGTCTGCTGGATGAAACGCTTCTGTCATCTGATCTTCTTGATACTTTAGCAAAACGTCATGTTCATCATAGATTTGTTTCCATCTGTCCCTCAAATATGTCAATATCATGTGCATTCTCCCTTATTTGTTTATGGATGTAACTGTTTTCCCATATTCAACACATTTGATGCATTTACTCAATAATTGCACCACTAACCTTGAAGGCTTAGTTGCTTCTTTCACCTCGAAAGTGTATAACTTCCTCTCTACCTGAGGTATCCTTTCTTGTATCCTTTTCGCTCCTTGGGATGTGACCTGTAACTATAAGCTTGGGTTTACTATCCATTTATTTATTTGAAGGAGATCAATCTGGTTCATTTTCTGGATGGTCGTCAGAGCTTCTTCTTTGCTTGTTTTGAAATTATATTGGTTCTTTGTTATATCAATTTGACCCGAGGTTTCGGAAATAGAATTTCCTTCAAAATCAATTAGTCCTTTGTCTAGTGATGTCAATGCTTCTAGACAAGCTTCATTTACCTCTCTGGCAAGTCTCTTGCTTTCTGCTAGATTTGTTTCCCAGGCCTTTAAATCCATATTGCCTCTTATTTGTTTCGAAAGAGAAAGCCAATGAACATCTGAGACATCATCCTTTGGTACCAATAAGACGGCCTCTTGAAACTTAACTCAAGATGAGTGAGCTTATCTTTCTTTAATATAGATATCTTTTAGAGCAATTTCTATTGCTTGGTAGTATTTCTGGATGGCATCACCCTTCATGAAGAGATCTTGTTGGGCTATTTATAAGCTCATGTTCCAGAATTTCGAACACCTGTGTCCAAGATTTAAAACAGAACATCTGCATTCGGATTTGCACCTTCACCATCTTCTTTAATCATCTTCTGTGTTGCCATAATATCGATAAAATCGGAACGGGGTTACCTGTTGCAGGGGAATATGTGAGCTTCTCAGTTTGATAAAACTTACTATTCTATGAAAGATGAAAATGAAATTCAAAATTGAACATTTTTATTCACATCGGGTGCATTGATTCGAGTATACCTTTACTGACAGAAAATTTATTAATATTAATAGGAAAGTATACCTGGCGATCCACAATCTATGGTAAAATCATTACTGTTGATTTGTGATAAACTCCATTAATATCGACGGTTCACGTTCAGGATTTTTGGATGAAACAGATTTGAAATTTCTCGAATCGTGAATCCACGAAAGGTTAATTACAAGTTAATCCCTTTTAAAATATTAATTAATCATGTTTAACTTCAAGAGCTTCAGGCATTTGGATGTTGGGGTTTTTCAATGTAGCCCGAAAAGAAATCCCTGAAACCAAAACTGCAAAATGATTAATTATACGATAACCACTTTTAAGTTTTAATTAATCACATTTAAGTTTAAGTGTTTCATAAATTTGGACTTCAGATATTTTAGGATGTGACGAAAGGTAAATGTCCGAACTCCGAAGTGAGAAGTTGTTAACTATCTTTTGACCAAGATTAACTTAATTGATTAAGATTTAATATTTCGACATTTTAATGCTTCGTGGATTTGCAAGTTATCTCTTTGTTATATTTTCGAAAGGCCATCCCCTGTTGTGATGTGTCGAAGATGACGTCATTATAGATGACATGTCGAGACTGGGGGGGTGCCACATGTTACTTAGAATCGTACAAATGTTCAGATGAAAATTTCGGAAATGGATGCCACGTGTCAACCCAAGGAAAACTCAAATGATACACATGTACTATGACTTGTGTCCTTTAAAGGTTTATGCAAAAGTGATAATGGAGACTTTCGGGTTTCAGAACTTTAATCGTGGAGACCTATCAAAACTCCTGAAGCGCGAAGCTCTGAAGCGACCTTTAGTGATTTGACTCTTTAACAATCAGGCAGCTCCAAAACTCTAAGAAAAAGGGGATCATTTGATCAACGGGGGACTTCATCAATGGCGGCTATCATGCATGCCTTATGACCAGAAATAAATTTGATTTTAACTTTGAAAGTTGGTTTATAAGTTACCACTTTGGGAAAGATGAAGTTGAGAAAGTAAATCTCAAAGTTTAGGATTATATATGTTCCAACATAGGCTCCATCTGGGGATTGCATCTCCCTGTGAGGCGTGGAAGAACAGTAAACCAAGTGTATTTATTGGGTAAATGGAGTCATCATTGTATTTCTGGAAAACACCTTTGGGGAAAATCATACAGAGAAAAATCGGACTTCAAACGAATCTCAGAAAACCTTCAAAACACATTTAATTATTTACCTCAAGTTAGGCTATTAATAATTTCCCTTTCCTAAAACTGAGTTTGGATTTGCTTAATATAATCAAAACAACTTTAACTAAAATATCAGACTTTGGTCGATTTCATTCGCATCAAGGCAAAGTAATTTCAAAAATTTATTTAGGGAATCCCTTGTCAGTTTAGAATGTAAATGTTACCTTAAAGAGAACTAGATACCAGAGCATGTTTATGCATGTATGAAAGCCTTACAGATATCATAGATATTGCTTCACTGCCAACGAGCCTGTTCAGTACCCCGATGAAGTTATCTACATTGAATTTCCTTTCACCACTTCAATTATCATTTTTGCATTTTATTGAGATGAGGGCAATCATTAAATGAATTTCCTTTCATTATCTCTTTTGGACAAAATGGGGGCAATCGAATTACAAATTTCCTTTCGCTATTTGTCTTATATTTTTTTATATTTTGAAGTTGGGGCAATCAATTTGTATGTATCATACAAGGGATGATATCTACTTAAGATTTGACAATGAAGGTCTGTCAACAATTTTTTATTGTAATCTGAACTAATTATTTCTCGATCTTCAATACATCTTTTCCTATAGGGAAGATATTATGGGGACTTTTATTTTCTAGGGATTTGCCTTGAAAGAACTAATCAGTTAAAATATGTTAGAAGAGCTAAAGTTATCAGGATTAGCCTAGACATACTTTCTTTCAATTAAAATCAAAGGAACATAAATATTTTCGCCTAACCTTGTTTTGAAGATATGTTTTTAAGTTTTTAGAGTTAAGGCGAAATTATTTCTTTCTATGAAGATTTAAGGCCAGGTAGTGAAAATCAGAATCGAGTAAAATATCGAAGATAGGCAAAATGAAATGGAATGAGGACTCAAAGGGTCCGACACAAAAGAATCTCATTTCCACACAAGTTCACTTCTTGATAATCAATCTTCTCTTTCTTTAAGCCCTTTTTTATTCTTATTCTTATTTTATTTTTATTTATTTATTGTTTTGTTTTCATTTGATTCGGAAATCTAGAGGTCTATGCTTTTTTTTTTTATCTTTGATCAGGTGATTATATTTGCATGAGTGGAACCTAGTTTATATTCTATAAGATTTCTTTCTAATTTCAGCGTGAACAATAAGTATAGAAGTTCATACCTTAGATTTCATTTACATTTCCAATCAAACCAATTATTAATTCATCACCTGTTTTGAGAGAAAACAAATGTTTTAAAAACTAAGTGTTGGTTTCCGATACCTCCTCATTTATCATCTGATAGTGCGTATTCATCATGAGAACAAAAAGAAAAAATAAGAAAATTACGCAGAATAGAAATGATATCCAGTACAATTATTTATATTTTTCTTTTATGATATCGAATAATACTTGGTTTATTTGCAATGAAGAAGTAAAATTTAGATAATCTACGAAGGAAAATGAACTTGCAAATTTAAACAAGAAACAAAACCGGTATATACAATGGTAATGTGAAACACAATTATTGCATAAAATGTTTTAGATAACGCCCGTTGATAGGGGCGTCAAAAGTTTTTCCGTCGAGGTTTTCCAGTAGAAATGAATTCTTTCCCTCTGTAGCTGCAATCTTGAATGGTCTGAACCAGAGATGATCGAACTTGTCGTGTTTTCCTACATCTTTTTTTCTAGCATCCCATTTTAAAACTAGATCACAAGGAAGAAACGCCTTGTCTTTTGTTTTTTTGTCGAAAAGGGATTTCATATTATCTTGGTACTTTTGAAGTTTGCCATCTACTTCGGCCCTGTTTTGCTAGACTTCGATTATTTGGTTTATCCTCCTTGTAACGTCATTTGGCTCCTCTTTTTCGTCTTTCCACAACTTCATCACAGGAAGACCGAGATTGATGGGGAGGACAATGTCAGTAGCACAAACCATTTGAAAAGGAGACATAACTATTGATTTTTTGGTACCGATCTAGTTCGCCCATAAGGCATACTTCAAGTGAATGTGATAATCCTTCTTATTCTCCGTCAACACTTTCTTTATTATATTCATCAAACTCTTGTTGGATCATTCAACCAACCCATTTCCCTGAGGATAATAGGCTATAGAATGTCCTAACACAATGTTATATTTTTGACAAAAATTTACCATTGCCATAGATTTGAAAGCTTGGGCATTGTCCATGACTTTTTTTCGAGGGCAACCAAATCTCGATAAGATGTTCTCTTCCAAGAATTTTATTACCACTGAATCAGTGGCATTCTGAGTTAGAATGGCTTCAACCCATTTCGTGAAATAATCGGTAGCAGTTAAAATCCATTTATGTTGGACGCTTTACTGTGGGTGGATTTCTTCGATGAAGTCCACACCCCATTGTTGAAAAGGAGCCTCTGTTTTGACTGGGACTAAAGGTAGTGCAGGGAGATTTTGCTTGCCAGAGAAAAGTTGGTAAGGGTTGCAGGCTCTGACATTGAAATTCACATTAGTAAATAACTTTGGCCAATAATATTCATCTCTTAGAATCTTGTAGGTCGTTTCCCTCCAGGCATGATGCCCTCCACACACTCCTTCGTGAAATTCATTTATGACATTCTCTGTTTCAGGTTCTGTTAAACAACGTAGAAAGAAACCTAGAGGATCTTTCCAGTATAGTTGACCTTTGATAATAAAGTATTTAACTGTGTGTAGCTTCAACGTTCTCGCTTTGGATGGAGTCATGTCACTCAGGCATTGAAGGGTATCCTCTTCGTTATTTTGCAACAGTATCGATGTGATAGTATGTTCAGATGCGAAAGAAAAGATCAGGAATTCCTTGGTATAGTCCAAACTAGATAACATTGTAGCTTCACTTAAATATTTCTTAACTCGCTCGAATGATTCTTTAGCTTCGGAATTCCATTTCATCTCACTATCTTTCTTCAACATATGTGTGATTAGTTTGACAATTTCAACAAAGTTAGGGATAAATCTTCTCAAAAACATTATCTTCCCTAAAAAAGATTGGATTTCTTTCTTATTTCTAGGAATGTTTATTATTTCATTAGCCTCAACTCGCTTGGGGTCAACCTTGATTCCATCCTTCGAAACTATATGACCCAGAAGCTTTCCTTCTTGCATATCAAAATGATAATTCTTAGGATTAAGAGACAAACTAAATTTTCTATATTTTTCGAAGGTTTGCTTGAGATGAACCAGATGTTTTGCATCATAATTGGAGAGGAGTGTTAGATCATATAAGTAAATAACAACAAATTTATCTCTCTCACCAATGAAAGCTATATCTATTTCTCTTTGGAAAGTGTCCCCTACGTTCATCAAACCAAATGGCACTTTATCATACATGAAAGTTCCCCACAAAGTGGTGAATGCAATTTTTTCTTTATCATCTTTGTGGACAACAATTTGGTTGTATCCAGAAAAACCATCAATCATAGACATTTTGTTAGCTCCAACTACTTTTTCCAGGACATGATCCATTTTTGGAAGTGGGTAGTTGTCTTTGATGGATGACCAGTTTAAATTTCTGAAATCTACACAAAGCCTTATTTCTCCACTTTTCTTCCTGGCGGATACCAAATTTTCTACCCATTCAGAATACCTACATGGGAAGATAATCTTTGCGTCGAGAAGTTTCTTGACCTCTCTTTCTATTACTGGAAAGAGGATAGGATTTATCTGTCTCAACTTTTGCCTGAAAGGTTTGATACCATGCTTCAGAGGAATCTTATGTTCAATTATAAAGGTATCATAAGTTTTTAAATCATCATAGGACCATGCAAAGACGTCTTTATATTGTTTAAGCAATTCGACATATTTATTCTTCATCTGGGCTGGAAGGTATTTAGTGTTGAAATAATGTAACTGCAAAGAGTATTCTAATTATTATTGATGTATTATTCATTATATCAATCCCCTATTGTGGATTGATCATGTCGGCTATTGTAAATGACCAAATCCCCTTTTATGGATTGGTCAAACCCTAATTGTAATAGGCAGAATAAGAAGTTGGCCCCCAGATTAATTAAAGGTGGTTATAACCACTCAGATTGAGAAGTCGGCCCTGCCAGTGAAAAGACACCTCCACACATCCCAGAGTTGTATAAATAAGGAGGCTAGCACCTCATTTAGACACACACTCACTTGTTCATCAAGAGAGAAGTTCGGAGCTACAGTTGGAGAAGAGAGAGAGAGAGAGAGAGAGAGAGGCACATTCTTGGGAGAGGACTTTCTGTATTTGTTTGAGTTATCTCTTGGCATTGTATTGGCTATCTATAATAAGGAAGTTTTGTTCGGTTTTCTCCCCCATGAGGGTTTCCCAGGATAAATGATGTGTCTGTTGTGATTGTGTATTTCTCAATTATCCTATCTATGCTATTGTTATCTAGTAAAATGCAAAGAACTCTAATAATAGCTTAAACTTTCACATGGTTTCAGAGCTAAGCTAAAGAGAGCATCTTTCACAAGAGAAAGTGAAAAACGTCATTGTTGTTGTACATGCAAATTAGGGATTTTTGTTGATGAAGTATTTCAGCCCCAACACAATCTAGAAAAGTGCTCCCTTCCTCAAGGATCACTTTGGCATCCTCAATGCAAATTTCCAGTGGCTAGATCTCCCGGAAAGTGAAACCTTAGTTTTCAAAAAGTACCAGAAGTACCAAAAAACCAGAGTACCAGAAGTACTAGAAAACTAGAAGCACCAGTCCAGAAATCCACAGATCAATTTTGGAGGGGTAAAAGTTGAATTTTCTAATATTCAAACACACCAGGATATTCGCCTCAGCCAAGTGCACCTCCTGGTAAGTTCAGAATTTGATTTTGATCATTTTCATTTTTTGGTCGTTTTCCTAGCTCCGAGTAAAAGATGTCTACAAGAACTAAGCTTGTTGACAAGATGGAAGGTGTGGAAAACTTTCATGCCTGGAAGTATAGGATTGGTCTCATTCTTGAAGAGAATGACCTAGCAAGATTCGTCAAAGAAGAAGTGTCAGAACCCGGCGATGCTACAGACAAAGCAAAGCACCAAAAGGACATGATAAGGGCTAAGAGAATCATTGTAGATTCAATCAAAGATCACTTGATCCCTTATGTGTCATCAAAGAAGACTCTGCAATAAATGTTTGATGCCCTAAATAGACTATATGAAGGAAAGAACATAAACCAGAAAATGAATATAAGAACTCAGCTCAAGAATACAAGGATGCAAAGAGGAGAATCAATCCAAGAATATTTCTCCAGAATATCCCAATTCAAATAACAACTTGGAGCAATCAGAGATGCTATAGATGAAGATGAACTTATAATGGCGGCCCTTAATGGTCTCTCAAGACCTTGGGATGCATTCATCCAAACCATTTGTGCAATAAAAGAGAAACTAAAATTTGACGGTCTATGGGAAGAATGCATTCAAGAAGAATCAAGAGTAGCTAACCGAAAGGATTTACTATTAAGAGATGGATCAAGCCCTAGCTACTCACACTAAAGGAGGAAGAAAGAAATCTTACTTCCATAAAGAAACTCATAAAGAGTATCACCCCCAAAAAACATCTCAACCAAAGAGATTCCAAAAGCAAGGACAACGAAAGGAAAGAGATTACTCATCTATCCAATGCTACCACTGTGACAAGATGGGGCATATTGCGAGACATTGTCCAACCAGACGAGAAGAATACAAGAGGAAAAATAAGAGGCACCATGCCCATGCAGTTGAATATGAAGAGCCACCCGCAATGATGTTAAGAGAACAAATTAAAGACTATGTCTTAATCTCGGCCCTCTCAGGATCGGTAACACCTGGTGAGGACACTTGGCTCATTGATAGTGGTGCCTCCAAGTACATGATAGGTCAAAGAGGTATTCTCTCTTGAATTTCAGAAAAGAATTTTTCTCGGAAAGTTACACTTGGAGATGATTATCAATACCCTATCAAGGGAGTGGGAGAATCAAACTACAAGCTCAACTCAGGAAATTCAATGAAGATGAAGGATGTACTCTATGTACCAGGTTTGACAAAGAACCTACTCTCCATATCAACTTTAGAAAAGAAAGGCTTTAGAGTTGCCTTTATAGATGGAGAATTTCTTATGTGGGCTAAAGGAGAAACCATAAAAGAAGCAATCGTCATTGAAAAAGAAGAAGGTGGCTTGTATAAGCTAAAGGGTCACTCAGAAGCTTCCATGGCCCATGCCATTGATAATCCATGCGAACTTTGGCATAGAATATTAGCCCACATCAACTACAAGGCATTACCGTACGTGTGAAAATCAGTCACAGGTCTACCAGAACTCAAGGTTGACCATGAAGGCGTGTGCAATGTATGTGCACAAGGGAAGAACATCAAGAACCCTTTTCCAAAGAGGGACAACAAAGCAGAAGGAGTCTTAGAAATCATTCATTCAGATGTGTGTGGCCCAATGCCATCATCCTCCATCAGTGGGTATGTATGTTATGTATCTTTTATTGATGATTATTCTCGTAAGACCTGGGTGTACTTTTTGAAATCAAAAGATGAAGTGTTCAGTAAATTCAAGGAATTCAAAGCCTTGATAGAGAATATTTCTGAAAGAAATATCAAGATACTCAGGTCAGATAATGGAGGATAATACACCTCAAAATATTTTGTGAACTTCTGAAAATATGTCGGGATCAAAAGGGAACTCACCACTCCCTATAATCCTCAAAAAAATGGTGTAGCAGAAAGAAAGAACATAATGATAATGGAAGCAGTGAAGACCATGATCCATGATCAAGATCTTCCAATGTGCTTATGGGTAGAAGCAGCAATGACAACAGTATATCTACAAAACTGAGTGTCCCATAGTGCACTTGGGTTCAAGATCTAGGAAGAGATGTTCACCGGAAAGAAGCCAAAGGTAAGCCATCTCAAAATATTTGGTTGCCTAGTATTAATACATATTCTGAAAGAGAAGAGAAACAAGCTGGAACCCTCAGGAAAGAAGGGAATATTTGTGGGATACTGTGAGGTCTCCAAGGCCTTTAGAATTTATATACCAGGTCACCATCACATTGATATCAGCAAGGATGTGACCTTTGATTAAGATGCAGCGCTCAAGAAATCAAGAAGATGCCAGATTGAAGAAGTATATGAAGAGGAACATGTAGCTCCCAGAGTTGCAGAATCAATGAGGGAGGTTCCAAGAGTTGCAGAACCAGTGAGGGAAGTCTTAACTTCCCCTGATGAGGAAATTCTAGAAGATCATGACATAGTAGAATTTCAAGAACTTCCTCAAATGACGGTCTCCCATAAGAGAAAGCCTGCTTGGGCTAGGGAGCTTATTCAAGATGGAGATAAGTATGGTGTTCCCGAAGGAACCATGAGACAGGTGAAGGGACCTAATCCATTCTCCAGTTATATGGCTTTGATGTGTGATCACCTAGAGAAGGAGCCTACCTGCTTTGAAGAATCCATTCAGAAGAAAGAATGGGCAGATGCCATGACAAAAGAATACCAATCCATAATAAAGAACGACGTATGAGAAATAGTTCTCATAACGAAGAGCAAGGATGTGGTATCTTCCAAATGGCTCTTCAAAATAAACCATGTTGATTATGGAAGTATTGAGAAGTATAAAGAAAGGTTTGTCGGTCGTGTCTTTTCTCAAAAGGAAGGCATTGACTCTAAAGAGACATTCGCTCCTCTATCCAGATACACTTTGATCAAAACCATCATAGCCCTTGCAGCTAAGATGAAGTGGAAGTTACACCAGATGGATGTAAAGACAACTTTCCTAAATGGTATCATCGAAGAGGAAGTGTATATAGAACAACCTCAAGGATTTGAAGTTGAAGACAGGAAGACTCATGTCTTCAAGTTGAAGAAGGCTCTGTACGGGTTGAAGCAAGATCCTAGAGCTTTGTATGGTAGGATAGACAGTTTTCTGATGAGCTTTGGATTTACCAAGAGTAAAGAAGATTATAACCTCTACTTCAAGGTTATGAATGATGATTCGGTGATATTGTTGTTGTATGTGGATGACTTATTCTTAACTGGAGAAGAAAATCTCATCACCGAATGTAAGAAGAAGCTCACTTCAGAATTTGAGATGAAAGACCTTGGCCTAATGAATTATTTCTTAGGTCTTGAGGTATGGCAGATCCTAGAGAGAATCTTCCTTAACCAAGGGAAGTATGCAGTCGAAATCCTAAAGAGATTTGACATGTTGGAGTGCAAGTCCATGAATACACCCATGGAAACGAAGCTGAAGCTATTGGTCGACACTTCGTCAGAATTGATTGATGCCACGTTGTATAGACAGATCATTGGATTTCTGACGTACCTGACAAACACCAGACCATATATTTGTTTTCCCGTGAACACGTTGAGTCATTTTCTGGTAGAACCCAGACATGTTCACCTAGTTTCTGCAAAACATGTGATGAGGTACCTTAAGGGTACATTAGATTGTGGTCTCAGCTATGATGGAGATCATGATTTCACACTGAGTGGGTACACTGACTCAGATTGGTTTGGAAGTGTCTCTGACAGGAAGATCACTTCAGGATGTTGTTTCAGTTTGGGATTAGCCATGATCTCATGGGAGAGTAGGAAGCAATCAAGTGTTGCTCTCAGTACAACTAAAGTAGAGTACATTGCCGCATGTTCTGCCAGCTGTGAAGCTATATGGCTTCGAAAGTTGTTGATAGATCTATTCGACCTAGAGATGGAAGCAACCACGATCCTATGTGACAATCAGAGCTGCATAAAGATGACAAAGAATCTTGTATTTCATGATAAGTCGAAACACATAGAGATTTGATACCATTACATCTATGGCATGGTGCATAGAGAAGCCATAAAGCTCCAATACGTTAGCATGGATGAATAGGTTGTCGATGTGTTGACCAAGCCTCTATCCCGTGTAAAGTTTGAGCACTTTCGAGATAATCTCAGTATAGTCTGAAAGGACCTCCCTCGATAGGGGGAGTAGTGTTGTGCTGCCAGCTTAATTGTTGTGTTGATATTTCATCTTAATTGTTGATTCCAGCTTAACTGTTGTGTTGAGATGCCAGCCAAGTGTTGTGCTGCCAGCTTAATTGTTGTGTTGAGATTTCAGCTTAATTGTTGATTCCAACTTAATTGTTGTGTTGAGATTTCAGCTTAATTGTTGATTCCAGCTTAATTGATGTGTTGTGATTCCATCTTAATTGTTGTGTTGTGATTCCATCTTAATTGATGTGTTGTGATTCTAGCTTAATTGTAGTGTTGTGATTCCATCTTAATTGATGTGTAGTGTGCCATCCTCGTGTTGTGATGATGTGCCAGCCTCCTCCTGTGATGATGTGACCAGCCTCGTGTTGTGATGATGATGTATTAGTTTTATACTAATCCATATTGATGCAGATGATGATTTCATTCCATTGAGAATGAGGATGTTGCCGATGAGAAAAACTTATGATGATTTATAGATATGCCAGTCAATGTTCCAAGATGTTGTTGATGATGTTGTTCTCTCACCCACCTGATGTTGTTGATGATGTTGTCCTCTCTCTCGCCTAATGTTGTTGAAGAATACCTGTCTTTTTAAGGGGGAGTGTTGAAATAATGTAACTGCAAAGAGTATTCTAATTATTATTGATGTATTATTCATTATAGCAATCCCCTATTGCGGATTGATCATGTCGGCTATTGTAAATGAACAAATCCCCTTTTGCAGATTGATCAAACCCTAATTGTAATAGGCAGAATAAGAAGTCGGCCCCCAAATTAATTAAAGGTGGTTATAACCACCCAAATTGAGAAGTCAGCCTTTCTAGTGAAAAGACAGCTCCACATGTGCCAGAGTTGTATAAATAAGGAGGCTAGCACCTTATTTAGACACACACTCACTTGTTCATCAAGAGACAAGTTCAGAGTTGCAGTTGGAGAAGAGAGAGAGAGAGAGAGAGGCACATTCTTGGGAGAGGACTTTCTTTATTTTTTTGAGTTATATCTTGGCATTGTATTGGCTATCTATAACAAGGAAGTTTTGTTGGGTTTTCTCCCCCATAAGGGTTTCCTAGGATAAATGGTGTGTCTCTTGTGATTCTGTATTTCTCAGTGATCTTGTCTATGCTATTGTTATCTAGTAAAATGCAAAGAACTCTAATAATAGCTTAAACCTTAACATTTATATATCTTGACTAGTTTAGGATCTTATTTAGTCCTATATTACAGTCTTCAACCTCTTTGGGATGAGGTCATAAGGTATATTTTAAGGTTATATCATCTTGGTCGAACAGTCTCTCTAAGGGTATCAGATCGCTGGGGATTTGATTGTTCTTAAGCACAAGCATTTGGTGATTTGTGATCTTATCTTGGAACTTTTCAAGATCTTCACCTTCCTGCATGATCCATATAGGATCGTTCTGATTTTCTTGATCTATATGAGTCTCAGAGAACTCGTCGACCATTTCTAGGAACTGTTTAATCTGCTCGTCATCTTCAAAGACTTGCCAGTGTTGCACATTATTTGGGATCAAAGGTCTGTGTTTCATTTATATATGATACTTTAGTTTTAGGATAGTAGCCGGTACAAACGTTGCATCTTCTTTGGCTAAAGAGTTTGCCTGCTGATTTTTCATTCTGGGAATGTAGTGAATGTTAAATGACGAGAAGAAATTCTCTATCAAATCCCAGGCGCAATTTCTATATGACCTTAGCCTTGAATGTTTATCTTGATATTTTTGCTTTATTTGTTTCACAATAAGCTCTGCATCACCATAAACTATTATATGTTCAATTTTTAGCTTCTTGACAGCTTCTAATCCCAAGATTAGAGCTTCATACTAACAAACATTATTTGTGTAATCAATTTCCCACTGTAATCTGTATGAAAAGGGGATGACGTAATCATCTCCAGGTGCAACAAATAACACTCCATCCCCTTCCCCTTCCCCTTCACAGGACGAGGCGCCATCAAAAAACATTTTCCATACTCCTTCTCTACTATTTACACTTTTCTTTGTTTTTTCTATTTTTTTATTTTCTTCTTCTATACATTCTTGAAAATCATCGTCTATTGATAAAATACAGTTTCCTAAATCCTTATCGGCAACATTGACTCGGTAATTGTTTGGTTTTTGGGGGTCACTTACAGTATATGCCAGTCTAGTCTCTCTGTGTAGTCGAGTAAATTGTCCACCAAAAATCAGGATCATAGCGTAATTCATGTCCAGTTGAAGTGATCCTCCTAATTTTGCACCCCAAGACCTAGACAGAAGCATGTCATACTTGGAAGGGACGTCAACAATGACTACATCCATGAGGATACTTTTTACAGGGATCTTTGCAAGATTTACTACCAAATCCTTGATCATGCCAAGACACTTAACTTTTCTGGAATCAAACGAGTATAAGTCTTGATAAGGTCTAGTGATTTCGAGGCCCAATTTTTCCATAACAATTTTAGGCATTAAGTTATGAGAGGCCCTGGAATATAGCATGTGGTTGTGAAGTAAGTGGTCATGCACAGTTAATGTAATATAAAACGGAGCAACCGAATCCTTAGCATTTTCGATGTGTGAACCAAACATAATCGTAGGTATTTCATCTTGTAGATTGATCACATCTGTGTGACATTCAACATCAGAAAAAATTATCATTTTAGCAATCTGTCTTTTATAAATTGGATTCTTGGCAAGCTCAACCAGAGGCATGGAGATTTTAATTTTATTTAGTTCATTTTCTAAACTAAAACCTCCATTTGTTTTTTCGATTTCTCTGGTTGTAGCTTATGCTTCAAAATTCATTGTTTTCTTAGTTTGTGTTTCTCTTGTTTCAATTGTTTTTGTTCTGGTAGCTTGTGTTTCAACTAGCGGTTTAGTCACAACTGCCTTGTTCGCTTTATTTCTCGATAAAATATTTTTCGATGGAACACTTGTAGGATTTGTTTCTCTGGGCCTTAAATCATACTTTTGTTTAAGCTCGTCCATTATGGAGTCGGCGATTCCTTGATATGCAGACTCTCCCAGATTATTTCTACTTTCCTCATTACTAAACAGGGGTTCTAGGTCTAGAGAGCTTTCATAATCCTGTCTAGTCAAATGAGGTTCTTGGTCGTCATCACTAAGGTTGTTTATATCCTCTTCTAACCCCTCATAGTTTTTCATATCATCCCTTTGCATAAAAAAATTCGTTTTAAATGGAGCATGGATTTTTTTATCTTCATTTTTCACTTGTCTTTGTTGTGTCTGGGGGTTAGGATTTCTCCTGAACTGATTTCTAGCGAATGGATCAGGTTTGGCTTGGTCTAGTTCCATTCTAGATATTTTGTTTGACAAATCTTTGATTATCTTAGCCATTTCATCCATTTTTTCTTCCGCAGACTTCCCAGATCTGCAGGGTCCTGCTTGTTCCCTGAAGCATTTAGGTTCTTTGGTTCATGTCTCAACCTTGGTTTTTAATTTACCAGATTCCATCATATTTGATTCAATTTCTACAGCATCGTCTTGCATTCCTGCCAGAGTGGAAGATCTTCTTTCTCTTAAAAGTAGGGCAAAGTCGGGTTCAAAAGGCCCTGCGAAAGTTACCTTTGTCGCAGGTTGAGAGGGTTTAACTTCGGCTGGGATATTATGGTAGAGTTTGTTAAACCTATGAGTAAATTCGAGAACCGACTAAGAATTCCTTTTTCTTAGAGCCTCGAATTCTTTCAAATAATACAGATGGACTCTCTTTTCTCCCCACTGTCTTAAAAACGCATTTTCTAGATCATCATATGATCGTAGGGATCCTACCGGGAGTCCTCAAAACCAAGTTCTTACTTGTCCTTAGAATGTTTGCAATAAAATCCTTGAGTAAACGTCTTCATGCTCAATGCCAAGGATATCAAACAATTGATCTAAAAAGGATATGTGTTCTGTGGTGGTTAAATCTCCTTCTCCCGTAAATTTCGGTAAGTTCTTCATATAATTTTTAGGTAAATCATGCAGGATGACAAGAAGAACCAAGAGAGCATATATGGTTGCTACCTTGGAAAAAATTCTAGGAGGCGGGGGTTTTCCTTGACCTTGTACACCTAATCCTCTACCTCCAGCACAACCTCCTTCCGCAGCAGTCATTTGAGGTCTAGGGGATGAACTTCAGGAAAAAAGAGGATTTTCAAAAACTTCGAGGGACCGAAGTGGTGACCTTTCAACTTCTTCGGGATGTGGCAAAGGAATTTTCGGAAAAATATCTTTAAGAGATGAAAAATCTAGAAGAGCAGGAAAAGGAAAGAATGGACTGGTTTCTTCTGACTTACAAGATATATAAATAGGAGAGCCGACAGGAGATGAATCTGGGTATAAAATGTGTTCTTCATGGTTTCATAGAACCGAAACCTTTACCTCGAGTAAGGATGAGGTTGACAGAGTATTAACGACAACGGGTAAAGAGGAGGATCTTTTGTTCTGACCGTTAGGAGTATCAGACGAGTCAATCTCAATCTTTACTTTGCGTACAATTACCTTCGGGTTCTCACACCTAACCTCGGGCTTGCTAGTTGAGACTTCCACAGAGGGTGCTTGTTTAAAATTTTCTTCAAGGGTTAGTTCTTCAACCGGAAACTTAGTATTGACTTGTGCAACTTTGGGTTGGTATATTTTACCTGTCGATGCGGTAGTCGATTTGAGATATCCCTTTGGTTTCAACAACCTTTCGAGATCTGATACAGGTGTCGTTTGCTTATCGTCTGGGTTATTTCTAGTATTCTTTCGACCGAATGCCAGTTTATATCTGGTGGAGTCTCCAAGTGAAAGATAAAAATAGCCTTATTTATGTATTCAATCCTTGTTCACTATCAAAGATAGAATATTACCTTGTCATTTTTCGAGGGAAAAATAAATTGATTTCTCTGTCCCCGGCAACAGTGCCAAAAAAATGTTGTTACTGAGATTAAACTTAAGGCTCAAAGAGTAATGTCAGGCATCAAGAAAGTTTAAAGAGAGTGTTTTTTCTACCTTAGTTATATGAGAAAAAATCCTTAAATGAAATTAACAGTATGATAGCACAGAGGCCATATTTCGTCTCTGAGTCAAGATTGTAATATCGAATGATGTGAGAGAAAACTACAAATCTGTAAAACAAAGCAAGGCATCAAATGTTGAAGAGTCTCACCTTGTTGCAGTGGAAGAAAATAGATAGTGTAACATTGAATAAAGTATAAGATACAGTAATCCACATAGCTCGCAGGTCTTGATTTACTCACAGTAAATGTAGAGGAAAAATTGCTTGCTTAACAAATCACTGATGTAACGTGATTACAATAGTTATTGTACTAAATTGAAATCAAACATTTATCAAGGAATCGCATAAAGAAATGTTGAGATATGGAAAATAGAAGAGACAAATAACCCAAACTAACAAAATTTGGAATCTTTGTATGCACTTGTATTAATACTCAATAAGGAGATTTTTCTCTATTACATTCGGCAAGAAGCAGCCTTTGATAGATCTTCAATCTATGTATTTATGAAAAATTGTCACAACTCAAAATGGTTGGACTTCTCCTAATTTAAATAACATATATTTGAAATAAGAAAATAGAACATAGAGAATTATGAGCTTCGATGGCAATCTCTTCATCTGCTGGCCGAAACACTTATGTCGTCTAATCTTCTTGATACTTTAGCACAACATCCTGGTCATCATAGCTTTGTTTCCATCTGTCCCTCAAATATGTGAATAGCATGTGCATGTTCCCTTATTTGTTTTTGGATGTACTTCTTTTCCCATATTCAACACATTTGATGCATTTACTCAATAATTGCACCACTAACCTTGAAGGCTCAGTTGCTTCTTTCACCTTGAAATTGTATAACTTCCTCTCTACCTGAGGAAACCTTTCTTGTATCCTTTTCTCTCCTTGGGATGTGACCTGTAACTGTAAGCTAGGGTTTACTATCCATTTATTTATTAAAGGAGATCAATCTTGTTCATTTTATGGATGGTCGTCAAAGCTTCTTCTTTTCTTGTTCTGGAATTGTACTGGTTCTTTCTTATATCAATTTGACCTAGGGATTTGGAAATATAATTTCCTTCAAAATAAATTTGTCCTTTGTCTAGTTATTTCAATGCTTCTATACAAGCTTCATTTACCTCTCTGGCAAGTCTCCTTCTTTCTGCTAGATTTGTTTCCCAGGCCTTTAAAGCCATATCACCTCTTATTTGTTCTAAAAGAGAAAGTTGATGAACATCTAAGACGTCATCCTTTGGTACCAATAAGACGGCCTTTTGAAACTTAACTCGAGCTGAGCGAGATTCTCTTTCTTTAATGTAGATATCTTTTAGATCAAGGTCTATTTCTTGGTCGTATTTCTGGATAGCATCAACCTTCATGAAGAGATCTTGTTGGCTATTTATAAGCTTATGTTCCAGAATTTCAAACACCTGTGTCCAAGATTTAACCGAGTCTATAGCTTGCGGTGTAGTATCTGACAGAAAGTCCGCATTCAGATTTGCACCTTCATCGGCTGCTTTAATCATCTTCTGTGGTGCCATAATATCGATAAAATCGAAACGGGGTTACCTGTTGCAGGGGAATACGTGAGCTTCTCAGTTTGATAAAACTTACTATTCTGCGAAAGATGAAAATGAAATTCAAAATCAAGCATTTTTATTCACATCAAGTGCATCAATTCGAGTATACCCTTACTGACAGCAAATTTATTAATCTTAATGGGAAAGTATACCTAGCGATCCACTATCTATGTTAAAATAATTACCATTGATTTGTGATAAATTCCATTAATATCGACAGTTCGCGTTCGGGAGTTTTGGATGAAACAGATTTGAAATTTCCCTAATCGTGAATCTGTGAAAGGTTAATTACAAGATCATCCCTTTTAAAATATTAATTAATCGCATTTAACTTCAAGTGCTTCGGGTATTCGGACATCAGGGTTTTTCAATGTAGCCTGAAAAGAAATCCCCGAAACTGGGAAATTATTAATTATACGATAATCGCTTTTAAGTTTTAATTAATCACATTTAAGTTCAAGTGTTTCACAAATTCAGACTTCGGATATTTTAGGATGTGATGAAAGGTAAATGTTTGAACTCCGAAGTGTGAAGTTGTTAACTATCTTTTGACGAAGATTAACTTAATTGATTAAGATTTAATATTTCAGCATTTTAATGCTTCGTGGATTTGCGATTTATCTCTTTGTTATATTTCCAAAAGGCCATCCCTCATAGTGATGTGTCGAAGATGACGTCATTATAGATGACATGTCGATACCAGGTGGGTGCCACGTGTTACTTAGAATCATACAAATCTTCAGATGAAAATGTTGGAAATGGATGCCATGTGTCAACCAAAGGAAAACTCAAAAGATACATGTATACTATGAATCCTTTCCTTTAAAGGTTTATGAAAAAGTGATAATGGACAATTTCAGGGTTCGGGACTTTAATCATGGAGACCTATCGAAACGCTCGAAGCGCGAAGCTCCGAAGTGACCTTTAGTGATTTGGCTCTTTAACAATCAGGCGACTCCAAAACTCTAGGAAAAAAGGGATCGTTCGATCAACATGGGACTTCATCAACGACGATTATCATGCGCACCTTGTGAACAGAAATAAATTTGATTTAAACTTCGAAAGTTGGTTTCTGAGTTTCCACTTTGGAAAATATGAATTTGAGAAAGTAAAGCTCAAATTTTAGGATTATATATGTTCCAACAAGAGGTATGATGCAAAGGGATTTTACTTTGCTCATGTTTTTCATTGTGGGAATCATGAGTGGTTTCTTTTGAAGAGCCCATTAGAGGCTCAAAGCTTAGTTACAGAAGAAATAACTAAGCACATTCTTTGTGGACCATCCAACAAGGAAGTATATGCATCTATGGATTGGGTGGACCGTTATATGACATATATGGACACACTCTAGGATACAGGTTCAGTTGACATTAGAGGAGTGTTGGATACATTATCGCGTACAACATACTAAGGGGTACTAGGGGATACAGTGGTATACAATAATATACAAGGGTATACACATGCACATGGTGGTGTACAATGTAGTTTCAAAGTGTTTCCTCTAGGGAGACCTCATGACAGAGACCTTGAGCATAACATTGAGTTTGGTTTTCCCATGATCGATGAGGAAATGGGTGAGCTTCAGATAGTAGTATATCCCTCAATGATTTATCTTCATCTGTGATATTGTCAAATGAGGGACAGGGAGCATGATACTCAAAAGTCTACTTCCTGACTGCATTATGAGTTCTTGGTCATGGCCTTGGGGTTGAACAATGCACGAGTCACTTTTCAGTCTTACAAGCAGTATAAAATCCATATATTGTTGTTATTTTACGCCTTCATTATATACAATAGGATATGGGACTTTCACTTGATTGAGTTGGATGAGACAGGTGGCATTGTGGTCATGTTAGAGGTATTTCATTTGGACCATGTGATCTATGTGCAGATTGCATAGGAGGAGATCTAGACTCTATTGATCAGTTCACAGAGACTTCAGCAAGCATTGGGAGTGATGGAAATACAATTTAGTGGTGGTATCCTAATATTCATTGGAGTGATAGTTTACTTCATATGATGAGGTTGATCGACAGGGTCGTGTAGTTGATTGGCCTGTGTCATTGTGGGGAAGTTGTAATAGTTGTTGATCCTTGTTCTATATGGTGAGGTAGATTTCCCCTCATGATACCTAGTATCGAGTCTATCTTCGGATGGGTAGGCTTTGACGTCACCGAGATACCTTGGCAAGACAGGATCCAAGATAGTGATTTCAATCCTCTCATGGATTTCAGCTTGGGTGTTAAGGAAAGGAGAACACAGTCTAAGCATGGTGGTTAGACGATTATGATCATAGGGGTGCATCGTCAGTATGGTGGTTCCTCTTAGATATTACTTGGGACCTTGGTGAATTTACCAATTATAGGTTGATTCAAGAGGTTCGCATGGAGGGACTTTGAGAACAATGTGTCGAGAAATTTTTTGAATGATGTCGAGATGATTGCAGTAGGTTGTGGGTGCTAGATTATTAGGGATATCCCCTTTGATACTTGGAGATTAGGTTCCATTGATTCCCTATTGTTTTGTGACCACATAGACTTCCCCAGAATGCTTGAATTTAGAGCTGGTTTGGTTGACTTCACTAGGATAGATTGGAAGAATATGATCCTCAATAGTTTGAGGCATTAAATCTTGTGGTTATAGGAGCGGAGGATGTATTCTAGGCAAGAGGATCAGATATTTATGATCAGAGTGGAGCAGCGTCATCATGATGGGTCATTTCTGGTGATATCATGGGACCCTAGGATTTTATGGGTAGACGGTTTGGTAGCTGGTACAGATGGGAGAGCCAGTTGTTACTTTCAGGAGGCCCCTTGTGTTAGTACATTGTAGGGCAGTATTTTTGAGCGGTAGGTGCCCCACATATTTCAGATTGGTTTGGGACCCAGGGATCATTATTAGTTTCAGTTTGGTTTAGTTTTTTGTTGGGTGTGATGGCATTGCTTGAGGACAAGAAATATTTTGGAAGGGAGGATTGTAATGTCCCCATTTTTTGATTCCCCTACTTTGCAAATGGAGGCGACCTTATGGGTCTATGTCATCCTAGCTAGAGGGGTAAATAAAGTTTAACAGGGAGATCGAGAGAATTGGAGGGGTTATATCAGGCCCAGCCTGGTGCATTCACCTTATTTCATCATTAGGATCACTTCTGCACAGTTATTTCTTGATTATATGGCATTCCGATGATTCTCGTAAATTAAGGGTATTATTGAGTATAAATTTATTAAATGCACTCAAGGTGTTATTTGAGTCATATTGTTGGAGGGAACACCTTCGTGTAATAGCTCGTTGGAATCAGGATGAAAATATATAAATGTTGGGATGATGAGGAAGGCACTTCGAACGTCAAGGAATGACTTACAAGCCAAGTAATCACTTTTCAACATTAAAAATGGGTTAATTAATTATTAAAGTGATTTTACTAAAGTTAAATTATAAAGTCACTTTACTTTATTAAAAAGGGTAAAAAGGGTCTGAAAAGGGTCAACAAAAGAATAAAAGGGGAATGAGGGGCACCCTTTCTCATTATGCATTTGTTATTTACCTAAAATCAATTTGAGAGAGCTCTTGTGGCTTTGGCTCTTGGGATGAAAAAACCCTAGAGAGTTTTGGATATTGGTTTCGGTGGTGAGACTATCCACCGTAGTTGGTCATAGAGAAGAGATCACTCAGATTTCTTCAGTGTGCTTCATTGTGGCTGAGATTTATCATTTGGTGGCTAAGTTATTCATTTGCAGAGGTCGATTTGGGTCCGAGGAGGTCGAATTCATCTTGTGGTTGGGTTTTGATATTGTGGGCAGTGTTTTTCTTCAGTGTGGGTCGAGTTATTGGTTCTGGGGTTGATTCTTTATAGCTGGGCGAGTTTCCCGGTGTTGGTGGCCAAGTCTCTTGTCAAAGGGAGTCAAGTTTACCTATGTGGGTGATTTACTTGACCACTGGACCAACTGAGTGTTGTAGGAACCGATTTCTTGTGTAGGAAACAGAATCTTAGCTTAGTTGGGATGATTTTTGGTATCTTAGGACATATCTCTTCATTTATAGGAAAGTTCTTTGAGTAGAGGGGTGAAATATTCCTTGTTGACAATGATATCTTCTAGTTGGGCGATTTTTGTGCCTAAGGGTCGATTCATTGTTGTTTGGGCTAGATTATTGTTGATAGGGAGGTTGATTATAGGTTGTGGTTGTCTACAGGACTGCCTTTTATTATCCGAGGGGTTGTACACATCATTTATGGGTCGATTCAAGTGCATACATGCATGTTATCTTAAACAAAGGGTTGTAATTATCTTCATGTTCTCATTTCCATGCGTAATCACCACAATATTTATAGCGGCAAGCTACAAAGATTTATACCAGGTTCTTCCTATTTTATTTCTATACTAATTTGCTAATATTTTTTATTGTATTGAGGTTGTTCTAAGCATTTAATGAAATACATATCTCGAGCCATGATATTGGTGTTAATCACAATGAAGATTGGGAATCTTATTTGTTTGTTGTTATAGTAATTATTCCAGTAAAGAAATGTATTATTATTATCATATAACATCAATGCAATAAGTTCTAGGCATATATAGTGTGTATTTCTCTATGTTGTTAGCAAAACAGCTCTACATTACCAGGTTGTTAAATAATAATTACTTGAACTCAAATTGTTTGACAAAGTGTCCCAACCAACAAACTCAGGTAAAATTTCAAAAAAAAATAGCAAGGGACATTACACCACAAGAAACTAAAAAAGAATCTAAGTATTGGTGTAAAATGGATACAGTGGAATCCAATGGTGCATTTTGGAGGTTGAAAAACTTTGCAACAAGAATGAAGTTGACTCATGAACCAACGACAAAACCAAAAAAATTCTAAGTGTAGAAAACAAATATACAAAAGAGTTTTCAAATGACTTAGCGCATTTGAGGGTGTGCAAAAAGCTCCAATTGTGGAAAGTAACCCCCCATGGGTTACTAAGAATCCAAAATCTCAACCATTGGGCAATGGATTCAGTAAAACAAAAGAAAACAAAGGTTTCAAAAATATGCATAAGGGAAGAAAACTATATACATGTTGAGACTAAAAATTATTAAGAGAAGAAATTTTTGAGATGTTTTCTATTGACTGGAAACATTTGCACTCTTCCCTTCATGTCTTTCAGCATATAAGAATTATACCCAAGAATTTTTCCAATATTGTATGGACCAATCCACAATGCTTCAAACTTTGTATGAAGAGACAATTTCTCTTTGGATTTATTCCACAATAACACCACATGTCCCTTTTGAAAATATAAGTCAGGGCATTTAATTCCAAATGAATAGGAATTTTGGATTCTTTCCCATATATCAATGTATATGGTGACGATCTAGTGTTATCCTTTGGTGTAAGTATGCTGGCCCATAATGCATCAATTAACTTTGTATGTCTATTCCTATGGTTCACAACGATTGTCTTTTTAAGGATCTAGATCAATTTTTTATTTGTGGACTCTGCTAAACCATTTCCTTGAGGTTAATAGTTTGATGATTGCCCCGTGATGATACCAAATTCCCCACAAAATTTGGTGAACTTTGATCCTATGAAAATTGATCCATTGTCAATTATGAACTTCTCTGGAACTTCGAATCTTGACAAGATGTTTATTTTAGGAAGTTAATGAGCTCTTCAGAACCAACCTTTTTGAGAGCTACAACCTCTTGCCACTTGGTGAAATAATCAGTTGCAGTGAGAATGTATTAATGGCCCTTGTCGGAATTTGCATTGATTGGTCGAATGACATATAGTACCCATTATGTAAAAGGTTCCTCAATTGTTATAGGTTGCAACGACATTGTTGCTCTTTTCATTTTTCCTGAAAACTTTTGGCAAGAGATGCATTTTCTAATCATTGAATATGAATCTTTAAAAGTGGTAGATCAATAGTAGTCAACTCACATAATTATGTGTGCAGTAGTCCTAGGTGAAAAATGTCCACCACAAACACCTTCATGATACTCTTCTAGATCCTTTTGAGCTTTTATTGAGTCAATGCATCTTAACAACATTCCATCAAAATTTCTTTTAAGAAACACTTATGTGACTAATACGTATTGGTTTGCCTTCATTTTCAATGCCCTTCTTTCCTTTGAAGACATACCAATTGGAAGTTGTCCAAATTCCAGAGAAAAGATAATATCTTTGCTCCACTCTTATGTGGATGATGATGACCCTACTGAAATAGATATATCCCCATTTACTGCATCAATCCTTGTCATTAGTTTACACAACCCTTATCCTTTAACTACTTTCAATGGATTGATCTCAATATCATATTCTTTAATTTTTCCCAACCAATTTGCCCATTTTCCTTCTTTGAGTTATTGACTAAGGAGCATATTCACTGGAGAAGTCGGTACATATGCCATGACATGAGATGATAAGACATAAGTTCTTAAATGTGCCACTGCTTTAGCCAAACAAAGAGCATGCTTCTCTATCTCTGAATATCTTAATTCATAGTCATGCAAAGTATTACTCCTAAAATTTATTGACAATTCTTCTCCTTTGAGATTCCTTTGTGTCAAAATAGAAGAAATAGTCTCTTCTAAAGAAAATGAATATATTATGAAATCTTGATCAAAATTTGGGTTGAAGAGCACTGGAGCAGTAGTGATTGCAAGTTTGATTCTGGTAAATGCTACTTTAATTTCTTGTGTCCATTCAAACGTATGGTGTTTTTTCAACAACATATTAATGGGATTTACAATGTTTGCATAATATAAGACAAATATCCATAGAAAGTTTATCTTTCCAAAGAAATATTGGACTCTTTTTTTAGATGTTGGGGGTATTCAAATCATTGATGGCCTTAATCATCTCTAGATCTATATATATCCCATCCTTACTTACTATGTGCACCAAATTTTTTCCCTCTGAGACAACAAATAGACATTTCTTCGGATTTAGAGATATGCCATACAATCTGCAACACTCAAAAACTTCCCTCAAATTTTTGATATGTTCTTCTCTAAACTTTGAGTGAATGGTAAAATTGTCCTGATAGTCAGCCGTGAACTTTTCAATCAAATCTTTAAAATAATAATCCATTTCTCTTTGGAAAGTTGCTCCAACCTGTTGTAACCCAAAAGACATACAAACATAGGCATAAGTTTCCCAAGGTGTAACAAAAGTAGTTTTGGGTCTGTCTTCTTCAACAACCAAAACCTAGTTGTATCCAGAAAAACCATCAAGCATACACATTAAGGTTCAACTAGTAACATGTTGTAACAACATCTCCATAATTGGGAGAGTCATGAGTTCCAATGTTTATCTTTTGTGTCTCCTTCACTTTTCTAACAGACGTCTCTTTCTTTAGATGATGAAATTTTGTTTGATCATCTCTTGTGAAGAGAGATTCAAAACAAATACAACCTTTTGAGATAGATACATGATTTTGATCATTTGGACTTTCAAAGACATCATATGAATCAACAATAAAATCAACTACATTTTTCGTCATTTTCAAAAACTTGTAGGTAATCTTGATTGTCAGGTAATGAGGGTCTGAAAATTCTCTTAACACATAATGTATTTTGACTCTGAAAAACATATGGATTAAAGAGGGATGTGACAACCGCCAGTGAGTCGACCTTCTGATTTTTGTATCTGGGGATAAAATAGATATTGAATGAATTGAAAGAGTTTATAAGTTCAATTGCTCTTTTTTCATAATGCTTCATCCTTTCTTTCTTAATCTTGTATTTCTTTTTAATATGATTTATGAATCACCAATTGCTATCAAATTCTCTACTTTCATCAGTAATGAAAGATTCATCCCTTGTATTTGTGCTTCGTATTCTTATTCATTGTTTGTATAAGGAAACTCCAGTCTGATAGCATGTGGATAAATAATTGACTGGGGACTTTTGAAAACAATCCCTACTCCACTTCCAAATTTGGAGCAGGCGCCATCGAACGACATATTCCAGAATCCTTGAAAATAATTATCCTCATCTTATTTTGGAGGGTTGACCTGTTATGGACTAAAAACAACATAATTTTGATCCTTCCATCAATATAATTATCCATTAATTCATTTTCTTTCTTTCTGAAAGATACAAATTTATTGTTTCTCTAATAATTCTAGCCATTGTCCCATCTTTGTTAGGAAGCATCAAGCATCTTCCATCGTTCATAATATAACCTCCAATCATTGAAGACCAATATCTTCCTAAAACAACTCTATATTCTAGAGTCAAATCCACCACTATAATGGTAAAGATTATTTTGATGTGTGGCGTTGCAGTTATCCATGCACAAAAATATTTAATCTCACTAGAAGTTGGGACCTTTCTTGAATCAATTCCATAAATACTTTCATCGGTCTCATAATATTTGGTACATCCCATTCTAAATACCTCCAGTATCAACCAAACAATTGTGCAATACAACATCGTGATTTTCTATAGTTATGTAAAACGACGGAACTTTACCCTTGGCTTGACTGATGAAAAATTGTGATGTTGCCTGGAATAAGTGATAGTTGCTTCTATTCTGGTCTTTGGTTCATCAATAATATTTAAAATGCAATGAAATGTAAAGTAATTCTTAACTTGGTCAAATCGTCAATCACATTATAGGTCATTTGTTGTGGATTATTTACATGATTAGCAATTGTTTGTTACTTTGTTTTTTCTGTAGCATTTGCTTTTGTATTTTCTTTTTCTTTCTCGACAACCTCTCTCATTTTGAATCTACTTGTGCTCTTATTTGTACAACATTTTCTTGCGAGATGTCAGGTTCTTCTTGTTTGTTAAAAATATTAAAGGATGATTCACCTTCATCTGCCTGTACCGATTCAAGAATTTCATCTTGAATGATATCTGCCTCTTGATCAAAATTCTCCAAATCTTCTTCTTCAAAAAACTTCTTCCTAAACCACAGCATTAGGGTTTGGCTCTCTAGGTGCTCTGGACCTATGTTCTTTATTTCTATCGTCTCTATCATGTCTCATTCTTTACTCCTGGACATGGTTTCTTCTTTGTTCCTGGACATGAATTCTTGGATTTTGATTTGTAAGAACAAAATTTGCATCTCTTCTCAACCTTGTTAGCTTGTTTTGCATTTTTCAAATGGTTCTATTCATTTGAGCTATTTCCATTATTTGCCTCATTTATTGAGTTGTGGCTAGATCATTTCTTACATTAGGGATAACCCCTTGGAGGATTCCTCCACCAACTCCTCGATTCTCAACAAGCCTTGAAGTTGATGATCCTTTGAACTTTTCTTAATATGATCTCAAGATCTGCATTTTCTTCTAACATAAATTCCTCCATATTCGTTGTTTTTTGAAAAGTTGCATCTAAATTATTTATTCATGGGGATCATATGGAATAATTTACATTGGTGGGAATTATGTTCTTATAATAACCAAAAATAATAGGAGAATTTGGTTGTTTCTCTTCTGGAATTTGATTCAACATCTTGAAAAAACTTAAATTAAAGTCATTAATTCTTTCACCCTTTTTCAAATAAATTTGAGTGAGTTGTGAAAGCAATGTACGATATGCAGTTGGGGGTGCATACATAGTCAGCAACATGTTCTCCAAATCATCAAATGATAAAATCGAATGAGCATGAAGAGATAGGTAACACTCATAGCCTTGTCCTGTCAAAGTATGCAAGCATACTCTAACCATGACATCATCATGTTCTATCAGATTAACATCACAAACTGCCAAGAATTGGTCTAGATGTCTCTTTGGATCTATGCTTCCATCTCCTGAGAAAACCGGTAAATCTCCTTAGGGAAGAGTCGGTAATGGATGTTGTTACCCTTGTAAATTAAGTGGACTATCTCTAGGCCTTCTTCTTCTTGGGATTCTTTGTCTCTCTTCCCAATTCTTTGAAACTTCATTTCTTTCTTCTCTATCTCCCATTATTAGGCTTCTTCTTGTATATGTTTTGGAAGTTTCACCAACTTCATGAAAATGAAGTTGTTTACTCTTTCCTCTTGTTATTGGACCTTTATATGATTCCACCTTTTTTCTTGAAATATTAAAATAGGTGATACTTAAAAGAAACCCCAATCTTGATCACTCAACAAAATATAAAATATTACTGATTGAAAAATAATATATTCACAAAGAGAATTCTTGAGAATATGATTCCAACTTTAAAATAGGGGAATTCTCGTTATTGGACCTTTATATGATTCCAACTTTTTCTTTGAATTTCAAGTTCTTCTTCTCCATCTTCTCATAATTTCTCATTCTTCCTAATGGACAAGGGCTTCCCACGATATCTTGAGGTCCTCTTGGTTTATTGTTGTTAACATCACTAAATCATATAACTAATGAAAAACACTTGTTTGATTTCCTATTCCAACTTGTAACTGGGGTTGATTAGGTTCAAGCTGAGTCATGAATGTTTGGGTCTGTGGAACCAGCCTTTAATTCTACCTAGTATGGTCACTAAACATGTTGAAGTTTAGATTGGTTAATATCCAAACAACAACCTCATAAGGATAAAATATCCCCCTGTGTTTTTATAGAGGTGGTACTCCTTTGTATGTTCTGAAAGATATATCTTGATACTTTAAATATTAAAATAGGGGATACTTAAAAGAAACCCCAATCTTGATCACTCAACAAAATATAAAATATTACTGATTGAAAAATAATATATTCACAAAGAGAATTCCTAAGAAAAGGACCATGAATATTTCAAAGACTGTGATACAATATAAGAAAAATATTGTATAGAAATAAAACAACCATTATATAAAAATAATATAGTTCTCACATCCATCACAGTATCATAAATTTTGACCACATTCATAAGAAGGAAAGACACAAGTCCATAATTGAGAGAACTTAAAAAGAGTATTTCATTCAAAATAAGAGAGAATATGATAGGTGCACTTCAAACATCCCATGCTCAATAACTTAGAGTTTTCAAAATCATTGAAATTACACCCCAAAGTAGTTCTCTTGGGAGTTCCAAAAAAACAATAGTCTTAATAGTCTGTTTTTCAATAAATAAAATAGCATTCATCCAAATGAACTAGGACGGGGCTCTTGTGGCCCATAAAAATAAAGTGCAACAAGGATGAACCTGAAAATAAGAAAGAAGGAAACAATTAGGAACCGGTTATGTTTTTATAAAGAACGACAAGACACAACTAGATGATTCATGAACGAGAAGAGAAAAAGAATAAAGAAATTATGAAAGATGTGATCATTTTACTCACTGTGATGGATTTCTCTCTCTCTCTCTCTCTCTCTCTCTCTCTCTCTCTCTCTCTCTCTCTCTCTCTATTTGTTGAGGTGCCTTTTGTATTCTCCTTTGTTGGGATTCCTTGACCCGCTAAAACTACCTTTTCTTGATTTGGTTCAGTTATTTTGATTAAGGCATTATTTATCCAATTTTCAATATAATCTCTCATAGGCTCAACGGTTATCTCGTGCCTTAATTTTATATCAAACAATGAATTTTCCAAATCTCCGAAATCATTTGAAAGTTGATGTCAAGTATATTCAATGTATTCATTCTTCTTTACATAATTTACTAACCAACTTTCAATTTCTAAGTCTGAATACTTGGTCAAACTATTAAACCTTACGGCTGATGCAGATTTCAATAATTCCATTTTTTATTCAAATTACTCATTTGTCATAAATATAGAATTTAATATGAACTTTGGGACTTCAACTTCTCTGGTTGTCCCTACTAGATCCAACTCAATTAATTTTAAGTATGATTCTCCCCTTTTGACAATTCAAGTGTCACAATCAACAGATATTTATTTTAAACACTTGATTCTTCTAATCCAGTATGCTTTGAGTTGTTTAATGTGAAATGCAAAAGGCAAGTATTCTTCTTTTCTTTTCAACTCACTCATATTTGAAACTTTCATAAAAAAGGTGGTAACATCTCTATAAAATTACTCATTGTTACACATCAAAATTACTCACTTCGATAGTGTCGCAAGTGTCGTCATTACAAGTGTCGCATTTTGGTCGCAAGTGTCGCAAATGTCAGTAAAAGCATACTGCCATAATTCCTATGTCGTGATTATAATGACCTTAGAAGGACACTTGAAACACCTCAAACATTTGATTTGGAAGAAGAGGAATGGGTTAACAAGGTTATGAACCTCTTGCCATTTGAAAGAACTGCTAAAAATTGAGTTTCAGAGGAGAACGCTCCCCTATACCACTGTTAGGAGTGTTGGCGCTCCCCCATACACTCTTAGGGAGCATTATAACACTTTGTCTACCCTTTTTGAGGAGCGTTGCTACTGTTAGGAGTGTTGGCACCCCCCTATGCATTGTTAGGGAGTGTTATAGCACTTTGATGCCCCTTTTGGGAGAGCGCTACCTATTCTGGGTGAAAATTGGTTTGTTGAGAAGAATGAGGAAAAGATCTCTTCAATATCTGAAGGCAGTTGGATTTGAATCCTTGGTCAAGCCATGATCTTAGGGAAGATACCTAACTGAAGGAGGAAAATCCTCAACTTACCCCAAATATATCTCAAGTGTTTGGGCCTCTCTAAACCTATATAAGCAGGCCCTCTCATGGTGAAAAGGAGGAATGATTGGAGGCATGAAACCTATGATCTCATAGGAAACACACAGTGAAGTGGAGGAGAATAATCAGTGAAGTTATTGTCATTCTGATCGTGGGTCTTTTGAATAGGGGTTAGACAAGGAGGACTTGATGAAGTTGTTGCACTCGCATCTACGGTTGTAAGTTTCCTTCGTTGTTGTTCCCATCAATATAATATGCTTGGCCTGTTTCTTTCTAGTTTGTGCTTAATCTCACATGAACTTGTCTCTAATAGATAGATCTGTTTCAAACTAATCTCAATAGAGTAGGAAGTTGGTTGTATCTGTGTTTATCTACAGGGCTTATCGAAGAGTTCAAGATTGGAGCTCAAATCGGACTGTGCAGGGACAAACTCCGGTAAAAAGGTACTTATTTTATCCTTCCTCCTTATACATTAGTTTATCTAGATCTAAAAGGAAGTCAGTGACCATGATAAGCATCTTCTGTCTTAAGAGTTAAGAGTCTAGCTCTAAAGAGGAGATCTACCTGTCCGCGGGGAGATTTTCCTTCAACAGAAATTGGCGACTCCACTGGGGACGAATTGAAAATTTTCAGTTTTTGTTTTCCTCATAGACCTTGTCTTACCCTTTGTTGTTTTTGGACTTTGTTCACCCCATATGTTTGATTTCATATGCTGATTGACTCATTATTCCATCACACATACTCTGAATGCCAAAGTTCAAATGAGTTTTAGGGTTTTTTGGACATATTTTTGGCTTTTAGGACACTAGCGCTCCCCTACCTTGTTAGCAGGGCACCAACACTCCCTAAAAGCCTTAGAAAAAATGTTATAACACTCTGGTTCCATTTACACCAGAGCGCCAGCCTCTCTTTGCAAAAAATCCTTTCCAGAATTGCATTTTCTGAGATCCAGTCTCTGTTTTTTCATTTAGTGAGCTTCTTTGTGATTCAATGCTTCTTCCTATTGAACTTTGACATCCTTCCTTCTGAGAAATAAGCACTTTGTTGTTCAGATTTGGTGGCCTTCTTCCTTATTTTGAGTTTTTCTTTTCTTGAGAACTTGGAATCAATCCACTGCTTTCCTCTCTCCTATCCGACTGAGTGGGAACTCTGGTGAAGGGCATCAAAAATCTGTGAATCATTTTATTTGGTTCTTTGAGGTCATCATTCTTAAACATCTCTCTTTTGTGTGAATTGTTTGATTTTTCTTTGTTATCTTTTGTTTTCTCTTTGCTTCTTGTTTCAATCATAGCAAGAGGGTGTGTTGTTTGTGCGAAATCCTCTTATGCTTGTCCGAATCTCTTTGATATGAAAGAGTAGTTGGCAGGAGAATTTTTTGCATTGAATTAATCATCATTCGCATACAAACGACAAAGATACATATTAGTGATTGGTTTGCATATTAGAAGGCATTTTTGAAATTTTTTAGCATCGCATTGCATTCGATTGAGAACAAATTGATTGAGGACATTCCATATTAGTGTTTGATAGTGAAAAAGACTCTTTCTCTTTCCCTTAAATAGGCTTTCATTGAAAAGAAACGATTTATTATCATCTTTCATGCATTTTTTGGGAATTTGAATCATCATTCCATCAGTTTCACTTTCACACACCCTTTGAGTAAAGAACAATTGTAAAATGAATGCTAATTAAAAACTATCTAGAACACTTTTGTTTTTAGGATCTTCCACAAACAATAGACTAGGGTTAGCACTTTGGATTAGGATGTGAGTACAACTCTCCAAAGTTTTCAAAACAAACATTAGTATCCTGAGCTAGGGAGAGTCAAATCCAATTGTCGTATTGTTTTTCTGGGATCCCCCTCTCACACAGGGGTTACACACGAGGTCGCATTCGGGCGAATTATAGAGATTATCCCTCCATGGTTCAATTGTTTGTAGTGGTCGGATCATATATTAGGGGTCACTTGAAGGTATACCCATGATTATGTGTGGGAGCCTCTCGGGTTGATTTCGGACTTGTTATCCTGCCCATACATTTCGGATCGGACTGTCAACTGTACCCGCCCAGGGACTCACTGGGAATTGGTGTCTTTAGTTGCCATAATCTTTAGGTACTTACACAAGGTGACGGTGAAGGGAAGTCTCACTGTACCTGGAATAGACATTGGTTAAACTCACTCGAGCTCCTTGGAGGGTAAATCCACAATTACTGTGTGGAAGCTTGCACCAAGGTGAAAGTCCATTAAGCAGGTCGCCATTGTAACTATTCCACCATATCCTAGCCCCTTCTTGACTTGATCACGCGACATTGGATTTCATCACCAACTAGTACGATCATCAAGAGAAGTTTTGTTTGCTTGGTTTATTCCTAGATTTTTTAGCGTATGTTGTTTCCTTTTGTTAGTTGGCCCTAGATTTTCAATGTGTTCTGTTATTCTCCACAATTGAGCCCGTAGACAATAAAGGTCTTCACCAATCATGTAGGATGCAAGGGCTGCCTCCGGAAGGCTATCAACCCTTACCTCCTAACCCGCCAGGAGACACCTACCATAGAGAGGTAGAAAATCAATCTGACGCTGGAAGTGTTATTTCTCTTCCGTTAGGTAACTTAGAAGGCACTTTGGTCACGGTTGAAAATCCCACTACATCTGTGTCAGTAACCCCTCTCGAACCACTTTTAGTTCGTTTAGACTCCCTTGGGAACATCATAGACGAAGAGGTCCCACGATTACCAGAGAGGATTTTTACCGAAACATATATGGGATCCACAGAACCAATCTTTGGTGATGAGTATAGGACTCATGTTCTTCCTAGCACCAGAGTACATACCAATCCCACACCTGCTCATTCTGTATGGAGGACTTCATCGGGACGCGATCTCTATGAACATTTTGAATCTTTTCAACAGCCTTTTCATCCTCATGACCCTCCTAGTGAAATAGGACCATCCATTCAAACCATGAATCACCCAATCGATCAGGTTATTAACCCTACTGTTACACCAGCACAAGTCCATCCTAATGCTAGACTCATCACTTCTACTCATCTCCAAAGCACTTCAATCTCTACCCCCGTTTCTACAAGCTTTTACTCTACAGCTCCACATGTTCCACACAATCCTGTTGGGACATCTTCTCACCCGAGAACACAGACCCCTGCTGGCCAAACACAATCGGTTGGAGGGAAACCACCATCCAACAAACCTTTTCCTCTTGGAGGACTACCTTTCCATGGCGGGCCTACCCCTCCCGGGGGACAACCCCCTTTTCATGCTCCTCCTGGAGGGCAACCTCTGTTTTCCAGTCATACCCCGGTCGTAAATCCACCGCTGGCAGGGGGGCAACCCTCGTTTGCTGGAAACCCTTCAGTTTCCTGGGGAGTATCCTCAAGAGGCAATTTTATTCAACCCCACGCTGGGGGGAACTCGTATAATAACCCACTAGGAGGAGTATCCAATCCTGTTCCTTCCGAAACATCTTACGGACAATCTTATATGGGCGGCATACCAAACACCACCTGGAGTTCTCTGAGACCACAGTCTCATCCTCCTCATGGGTCTAATGTGTATCCTCCTCCGAGATCTACTCCTTACCATTCTCAAGGGAAAAATGTTTATCCTCCTCATGGGCAAATAAATCACCCGGCCTATAATGCTCAGAACCCATCGGGTTATGCCAATGTTTCTCATCCATCATCGAATCCTGTTTATCCTGGCCAACAACAACCGTATGTAGGAGGACCTACTGGTTACAACTATCCACCTAACCTAGTTTATGGTCCTACTGGTGTTCCTATGTGATCTAAAAATAGAAGGCTGACTTGTTATGCTATGCAAGCACCCCTACTTCATTAAAATAAACTTTACAGGACCTTGCTTCATGTGTTAAAATATGCAATATAAACTTATGTGTTAAGTTCATGCTTATTCCTTTAAATGCTTATGTATGAGGAAATGTTCTTGTAAATGGTTAAATATGCATTTCAAATAAATACATGGCAACACAACTTGCAGCAAATAAACCATCAAACTCATAACAAGAACAAGATGATAAAGGAGTTCACCCCCCTCCGGGCTACATCTCCTTGAGCCTCCATAATGGACTTGGCTCTCTGGGATTAATTTGTCAAAAGTTATTTTACAAGCTGCTGCTCAACTCCAATGGAAAAACAGACTGCACCATTGAGATCAGAACACATAAAAACCCCAAAAATGACTAATACAACTCTGAAAACGGATCATGGCTCATCCGAGCATGACCTCTTCTACATGTGGCCATAAGCTTCCCTGAGCTTCTCTTTGGAAAAAACACCTGTAAAAGTCCTCAAAATCCTCTGAAACCTATCCCAATGTGTTCAGAGCATATCGATTAGCCAAAAATGATTATTCAATCACAGAAAACAAATATAGGCTCACCAAACCATGTCCTCCATCAAAGAGGGCTTGAAGTTCCCTGGAGCTTCCTGAAACTTCAATGGTAAAAAAATCGCATGAAGAGTCTTCAAATGGCTGTGAAAATGGCACCAATGGATCCAGCACGTCCAAAAACCCCTGGCTGGGCTTTTACGGCACCTCAATCGGCCAAACGATGAAGAAGTTAGGCCTCTTTCATTTTCCTCCTTCAAGCTTTGCTGGCACTGGTTCGCCAAAACGCACCTCTGTGTGCATGAACCTGGAACACGCTCCAAAACACGCATTTAAACCCAGCACCGAGCGGTTCTGAATAACCGTGCAAAATGTAGGACGATTAGGGCACCTCCAGCCCCCAACCGCCTAGCTCTCGGGCATATGCACCATGTGACCTCGGGCTAAAACAAAAGTTGGTTAATCCATTTTGAAACCGTATAACCAATCCCGCGCGCTCCGTGTTCAAACCATCGATCATATGGTTCAATAATAGAACCACAGGCTTCATGGACATAGCCCCCACGCATAAATGTAACGGTTAAAACAATGGTCACGGGTCACGGTTCAAACCCCCGTGCTAACCATTACCACGCACATATAACAACCGCGATATATGGTATAAAACATTGGTTATGTATTAAAAAAAATACTATGGATCATATATAAACCCGACACCAAACATTCCGCGCCAATGGTATGCGCCATGGTCACATATGAACGCAAATGTCCACGGGTCAGGGCTATGCCCCGGCCCGCCCCCCTTTCCGCTCGACATAACAATCAAACATATATACAATATGTCCCGTAATGCAAACAAGGAACAAAGGCGGGTATGGTGGTTAGCAGAAATTATGAAGGCTTTACATGGGGGAAAGGTCACCGGTTCGAATCCGGTCGACACAATATTTTTTAACCAAACGACACAACCAATAACCGAGTGACACGTGGCACCCACAGATTGGCCCACGTGTCCTCATACCATTTGCTGAGAAACAGACACGTGTCGTCTTCTCATTCGCCAGCAGTCAATCAATCAAAACGTGCCACGTCACCTACCTGCCACGTCACTCTGCCATGTCAGCGCCACGCGTGCTGCTGACGTCATCCGACACGCAGGATGATGACGTCATCATGTGCCACGTGTCACCCCAGGATTGGCCAAACCGTACGTTGAAAAGTCAAAAAATGCATGACACGTGTCACGTCCTGAAGTCGCCACGTGTCATGTACGGACTGTACGGACCTGCCACGTGTCATGTACGGACTGTACGGACAGCATCAAAAATTTTGCTTGTTTGGCTCGGCGAACAGATCGCGATAACTTCTCCATACGGACTCCGTTTGAGAAAGTAAATATATTGCCGGAATCAGGAAGACGAGACGGATGCAATGGCACCGTTTTCATCGCATTCTAAGCACTTTGAAAATTGAGTAAATTTTTGCCCCCTGGTCCAGATTTTGATCACTATGCCACACTAGTATCATCCACAAATTAACTAACAACTACCTTTCCTTGTGACTCTAGATCTCCCTGACTTGTCTCGGTTAACTAATGATCCTATTTCTCATTCACTGGTTTGGCCAGTCATTCCAACTAAACTTCCTTATGATATTCCAAAATTTGACGGAAACCCTGGCGAAGATCGAAACAACCATGTGATACATTTCCATTTGTGGTTTTCATCAAACTCCCTCATGGATGATTCTATACGTTCGCGTCTTTTCCAGCGAACACTTACCGGTTCGGCAGCAAAATGGTATATCGAGATACCACGTGCTTCTTTCCATGATTTCAATTCCCTTGCCATGTCTTTCTTCACGCACTTTCAACTGCCTATTCGCTAGGAGACGGGTACTGAACTCTTGACCTCCCTTCATCAAACTAACTCCGTGCATATCTCTGACCATATTCATGAGTGGAGGCGATGACGAAGGATGATCAAGGCAGTCATTCCTGACATACTATTGGCAGAATGGTTTACTAAATCACGGTTACCCCCGATCGCTCGCGATGTCGCTATGGGTGGTGCGGTCATAGAGGAACAAGCCATCGCTCGGGCTCAGTATTTAGATTTGGTTTATTCCCAATCTGGTACTTTGTATGATTTGCTTCCAAATTTTTCTCGAGCTAATACCAATCCATCTAAGTCATCATCCTCATCTCATGCGGATGGTGTTATCGGCTCCGTCAAAACTCAATCTTTTTCCCAATTGACCACACTCTCCTCTACCTCCCCCCAAACTCAGATCTCTGAGGTGAATGCAGTTCAATCTTCCCCTTCACAACAATCCGGAGGTAAGAAGAAGACAAAGAATAAATCAAAAAATAACAATGAACAACCAAAAACTCAAGCACCTGCTACCGAAAATCAAACACAATGGAAACTGAAATTCCCATGTATCATTTGTGGTGATGATCACTACACTCGAGACTGTCCACTTCACAATGAAGTGGCCAAAATTTTCCAAGGAAAGTCACTACCCGCTGTGCTTACTAAACCTTTTCCACAGCAGCAATCCATGGTTGCTCAAACCCCCTCTCCTGGGGGCAGTTCTAGTGATCCTCGTGATGAGGCCTCGTCGAGTGCACATATTTATATGTTTAATGGGATCAATTTGACCACTCACTCTAAGACATATGACACACCAGGTAACCCTGACAAAGGAAAAGACACTAACGGTACCGGTAATTTACCGGATCCATCATCATCCTCCATTAGTTTTCCATCGGTTAATCCTCCATCTGGACCACTCCAGATTGAGAAACCCACATTCAAATCTATCTTATGCCCTCCTAAGAGCACTATACGTAAAGCTACCTTTAATCCTAGTTCATGTGTCACCCAGAACTACAACATTGTTGAAGATTTGGCTCAAGCACCGTGTGCTATGTTTGCGTTAGAAGTTCTACAACACTGCCCCAGTCAATGTAGAATGCTCTTAGCCTCTCTTGGCGATGTTGATCCTGAGTCATCCAACCATATCATGTTTAACCTAGACAATTATGCGTCTCGACTCTCCCACCAACTTGCTTTCCAAGTTGATGTTGTTGTTCACAATCAACAAATCCACCGAACTATTTTGGATGAGGGAGCCTCGACTTGTGTCATGTCTTTAGCGTGTTGGAAAGGTTTAAAATCACCCGCACTTAACAAATCCCCAACGATGTTATGCGCCTTTGATGGGCGAGGTTTTCATCCCCATGGGCTTTTACAGTCCCTGCCCATCCAATTGAGTGGAAAAACTGTTATTGTTGATGTCGAGGTGGTCGATGCTCCCCTCGATTACAACTTGTTACTTGGAAGAAGTTGGTTTTATTCTATGACTGTCGTTGCCTCGTCAGTTTTTCGATGTGTCCAATTTCCTCATCAGGGCAAAATTGTCACTGTTGATCAGTTGGATTTCTGCACGACCGATGCTCGCATTCCTGCTACCAACAATATTCCTTTCTTGGGAGACCACAAGATCACGTATGAAAGCGTTGGTGTTGTCTTACTAAAAGATTCTAGCCTCATGGGTACCTTCCCTACACCACTTCCACTGACTACACATCATATTTCCACCATCGATATGATTTCAAACGTGGCTTATCAATCTTTGGAATCATCTGACCCTTGGATTGTACCTTGTCCGTTGGAATTCAATGCACTAGGTGACACCGTGCCACTTAGTCCATCCGAACCATTTTATAGGTCGACATGTAGATATTGTCTCAGATTCGTCATCCTTGATCCTAAAGAAATAAAATTATTTGTCAGTTCCCAAGTCTCGAGGATTAGAGACATTCTTTTCTTAATATTTTCTCTGATATATTTTCTAATAACAACGAGTAATCTTGATGTTCCTCTCAATCTTGAACTAGATTCTGGTGTTCCGTCAAAGCTCTTCCAGGGTTGCATTGTAGAAATCGGGTTGGAAAATATGGGTGAAGGCATCAAAGCATTGTCTAGTTCTTTAATTTTATCTTTCAAGGTGGAATTTTCATTCTCCTTTCATCAATAAACAGTTTAAGGACTTCCTCTGTAGCTTTGTGGATCTATACAATTATGGAAGGTGGAACCCCTTTGAAATCAAATTATAAATTAGATTTTCCTTGAATTTTTTATTTTTTGTATGAAATTTTTCAAGGACCAATTTTTTTGTACTCTTATCAAACAAAGCACTATGAAAACTCAAGGACTCTTATTTCAAGAATATCGGTTACTACATTGCCAATTCTATTGCAACTTATTTGCTTTCCTAAACTCTTCATTCTTCTTCAAGGAATTATATATCCTCAATATTTCCATCCAAGTCCATGTCTTCAAGAGCAACTTCATCTTCGTGCGCGACCTCGTTTACTTCTTGCTAATTTGTTTTCCTTTTTCTCTTACTAGTCACTGGAAGTTTATGGGGTCTCTCCAGACTTCCCTTAGGAGGGTTATGGTAACCTCCATCATCAAAATTGTCAGTTGAATATTTATTTTTCTCTTGAGTTGTAAGTTGAGGTTTTTTCTTTGGTAGGCCACTTCTTTGAGAAATATTTGGAGATGGAGTACTCCTTTCATTTACAACTTTTCCATGTTGTCGATTGTGTTCAGTGGTGCTAACAATAGTTTAAATGTCTTCAATAGGAAATGCTTGAGGGTCTTGGATATCATCTTCCCCCTCTCCAAATAAAAAAGTGTTTGCATATGAAACATTGTAATTGTTATCCCCAACTCCTAGGGATAACCAAGGAGATGTTGTCTCGAGGCCCTCAGGTTGCAAACATGGAGTACCAAGAGACAGCTTGACCAGTAGTGTCCACTTGCACATATAGAGACCCACCTGACCACCATAGCTCCAGGTTCATCACAAAAGTATCCACCACATCAACTGGCCTTCATAAGACATTGGGTCTTGCTCCTTGAGGAATGATTCACCCAATAGGTCGTTTTGTCAATCCTCCCATACATAAACTTGGAAAATTGCATAGGGTATTTGAGCATTAGTTTATTTTGATGAGGTGGTTTGGATGTACTTGCTTAGATGACACTTTTATTGATTTGATTTACTCATCATAATTATTTGAATTGAGATCCTTGGAGGGTGTATCCATTTTTCTTTGCATGACCCAGCTGTGGAAAGTTTTGGAGGAACAAGACTAGCTTGGGCTTCCATGGGCCTTGAATACCACAGGTTGGATGTCAATGGCCCACATGCTGAATCACGAAGACATGCCTTTGGAGCCTTAAAATACATCATGGAGGACCTAACCTATCCCCTACCACCCAAACGATTTTCCTAAGAAGGCCAAAATGTCACCCTTGAGGGTTTGACGTCATAGTAGGGCTAGGGTTTGGTGGTGATTGAGGACACTCGACACGTTTTGAAGGAAGGAAGCATGGATAGTGGAGAAGAGGCTTGGATTGAGGATACATGGCCTTTGAAATCCTATCTCATCCATCTCCTACTCCAACGACTTGCAAAAAGTGCCAAAATGTCACCCTAGAGGGGTAACATCTTACTTAGGGTTTTGATTATGTGTGAATTATGAATTAAAAAAGTATTATTTTATCTAAAGGGGAAAAATTAGGGTTGTTGACCCCTTATCTTGTGTTTTACCCTAATTTAAGTGGACAGACATTTTGTTAGAGGATTTGTATAAATAGAGGTCACCTCTAATATATTTTCATCATAGTTCTCCCATTGTGAGAAGCCTTCCTAGAGGAAATTTGCTCCCTCTTTGGGAAATATCTATCTCTTGTGCTCTTGTTATGGTTTCTCTTGGCTATTGGTGGAATAAGTAGTGCACTACCTCTCTTGGAGCTAGTTTGTTGCATTTTTGGTGGATTAATCTTGGTAAAAAAGAGGTTCATCTTGTCATTACTTGGACTAGGTAAGGATTCTATCTTATTGTTTCTTCATTTCTTGGTTACAAGTTTGATTTTATAGACTTCTTGGGGAGTATAAGGGTTTACAACCCCACCATATCTGTCATTTGTGTATGGAAATAATCTGTTGCTTGAGGTTTTACTAGGAGAAGTAAAAGTGTAATATCCCTCGACGAAACCCAATTGTAAATGTAATATAAACATACTTAAGTTGGTGAGTTGTTTCAACCCCATTTGTTAATGCACATCATGTGGCATAGTGCGCACATGAACTGCACAGTAAAATGATGTAATATGCACATCGCAAGATACTATGTGCAATAACTAAAGTGCGCGCAACCTTGAGAACAGCGGATACCGCGCGCAGTAACTGAAGTGCGCGCAACCTTGAGGACAGCAGATATCGCGCGCAGTAACTAAAGTGCGCGCAATACCAAGGTCAATGATTCTTTATGTATATGATATGCATTATAGGCTGGTGAGCCAGTATTATAAGCCATAATGTTTATGTTTTGGTATTAGGCTGGAATGCCTAGATGTCAAGAGCCAATGCTCCTACTTTGTACATGAATCATGATTAATATAAAATACATCACTGCATGCAAACTGACCATGATAAAAGAGATGGGGGATTGAACTTCACCAGTAGGGAAAGGGAGGACCAAAAGTCAGGGGAATATTATATTAATATTTCCTAAAACATAAAGTATGGATAATTATTTTATCCTAAGTTCTAAAGTTGGGGAAGAGTGGACAAAAGTAACTTCCGATATGACAAGTATCAAGTTGGGGACATGCATTCATATTGTGGGGAAACTTAGCCCATGGGGGGATTTTTCTCATAGATACATTATGAACAGGAAAAGGACCATCATTCTCACCATCACTTTTCACAAAGATTTCACAGTGATTCTGAAACACACTCAGTTATCCAGTCAATGACTCCATGACCATTTCACTCATACATTATGTTATCCTTGAGACAGCCATTCCACCTTTTTGAAGCCTGTTTCCCCACCCTTTTTGGTTGGTGTACCTTCTTATCTTGGAGCGGAGCGGGACGGAAGAAGCGGGTTGTCAGGCCCATGAAAAGTTCTCTGAGCAAGAGAATTGTTGGGGATTGATTTCCGTAGGTGCTAAACTGCAGCTACAGCGCTCTGAGACTTCCATTCCGGCCTATTGTTTAAGCCCTAGAAGGGAAGTGGGGCAGTCGAGGGACTGTTGAGCAGAGAAAGGGCACACTTCCTTGGGTAGGACATGCATGTGGGGAATGAGAGGTTGTAGGTTGTTAGTTGAGTGAGCACCTAAGACGAAGTCTTTCCTGTTGTCCATGACCCTTAGCCTAGATAGGAATCCATTTTCCCTGGGTGGAGTTCAGTCCCAACTCGGGGGTGACTCACTGTTGAGAGTGATGAACAATGCAGTCTATGGTTGGGAGGTTAGTGGATGGTCTGTAAGTAGTTGGTGACAGTCTTTCTAAGATAAGTACCAGTTGTATGATATATTGATATGTTGTTTTGTTATTTACATGCCTATGTTGTGATTTTATCATATATGTGATTATGATTGCTTACTTGTGTGCTTATGGGTAATTTCCTGTAAATGAGGCATATCAGTAGTTACTGTTATTTTAATATAAAAGTTGTATGTTACAGAAAGTAATTGTTTGTTGATGTTTAGATGTAAAGATTCTGTGAGCGTGTTGTATGTATATGTTTTAGTTGCATGCAGTCTAAAGAGAAAATTTAGGTGGCATTGCTTAGTTGACAATTGGGTATGCTATTGTATGTTCCACAGTATGGGAATGAAACTGTTCCCTAGAGTAGCATGGCCCAGCCTGATGGTTGGGAATGTTACCGACTGGCGTCAAAGCATAAGTGGTTGCTCTGGAGTGACGTACCCCGGCCTCAGGTTGGTCGGGGGGTTCGTTACAGTATGGTATCAGAGCCTCAATTCAACACTGAGCTTGGATGGGCCAGAGGGGTGCAATTGAAGTGAATATTCATAGAAAAGTAACTTCGAAGTGACCGGAATTGGAGTCACGGAGTGTCCTTGGAAAAGGTTGGCGTACTGGCGCGCGTGGTAATTTTCGCACCGCGCGGGAAAAACGTTGGTGTGCCAGTGTGCATGGTAAATTGTGGTGTCGCACGAAAGATTATTATGTGTATATGCACGCACTGAAATTAGCCTTGCACAGTAAGCACACAAATAGTAAGGTGCACATGGGGTGTGCAATTATTGCATAATGCACAGGAGTTTTGTTGGTACGCGCATAAGTATGAGTATAAGTTGTTTCGCCACGATGTAATCAGTAGTGTGCACAGATATTTGAGCACTAAGGAATATGTTAAACTTGAAATGGTGCATGCATAGGATGAACATGCATGTGGAATATCGGTGCGCTATATCGAAACTATGCGCAGTGGATATTGGCGCACAACGCCAGAGTAGTGAGCGTAAGTAGTCGATACGACGAAGAAGAAATGCACAGTAGATTTAGGTACGTGGAGAAGCGTTTTACCTTGTAATATTGCTATGTACGATAAATATGAATGAGCAGGTCAAGTTAATGCATGCGAAGTCACTTGGAAGGCGATGAGTCTGAGTTTAAATTGCATAATAATAAAAGAAAAGGAAACACATAACCGCATTGAAGCATTAATTAAAAATAATTTCGAATTTTAATTTCTTCTGATTTAGACAGATGAAAATAAAATATAAGATTACAAGAAAAACTTATTATAAAGGAAAACAAGAGTCATAACATCACTAGATAGAAATTGTAATAAAACCGTCTAAAATCCATTTATGTATTTATATAATCATATTAATCACAAAATTACAAAAGGGTGATGACATCAGTTAGCCTATTGTAAAAAGGGTCGTTTGAAGAAAAGGCCTATCATCTCTTGTACTCTTTACCTCTGCTATCGGCTGTTCAAAATTCACTGAGACATGCTTATCTTAGTTGAAGACTTACTTCAGCTTAGCGATCTCCACCTTTAAAGAAGAGTCTAACCAGACCGATTGATTCTCTCCAACACTTTCGGACGCTTCAGCCGTAGATTCCTACTTCTTATGCCGCTTACTCCTTTTCTTCTTAGCGGCTGGCTTGTTGATGACTAAATCCTTTATAGTGGGATTAATCCTGAATTCCAATCGTGAGTCTATAACCAACTCTATGTGGAACTTAGTTGCTAGAATGTGCGCAAGGACGCTTTCCTCCTTATTCGCAGGAAAGCCTAGCATGTTGCTCGAATAACTAGTCTCACTCGACTTAGCTTTGTCCATGTATCTCAGGTTGGGGATACCGAAATGTGTCTTTACAGAGAGCAGGAAGTCGAGCAGCTTGGAGATTACTCCGGTTATGGATACGCGGATATCTTCATACTTGGGGAGTGGTAATTATATTAGAACTCCATTTATGAAGAGCAGATAGATTACGTACAAAGAGCGTTGGGTTGCCATGCTCAGACAATCCATTTCGAATTATTAGCTTTTGAGTTCGTTACATGGGGGCGTTCAGCTGACGTCACATGGATGTGAAGTACCGAAAGAATGAAGCAGGGTGATCTGACTAGCCGTCACCCGCTCCATGAGTGGTGTATTTGACATGTTGAGACACCTGATACCGCGTCTTGGAAAAACGGGTTTCAACAAAACCACCTTCTTGCACAAGTGTATCTCGAAAGGCACTGCGTGTCAATAGTATCGAGACTTGGGTCTTATCTAGAACTATCATGGTGATAACACCAGGAAAACAGGAGTGATAATGTTGATGTGTATGTTGAATCGAAATGGTGCATATTCTCATGAATTGTTGAATTGTTAGTTTGATTAGTTTCGATGGCTGCACGTTTTACAGAATTAACAACAACTCAGTCAAGTCAGACCAGTGCAGAGTCCGTAGGAATGGAAGAGGCACAGGGGAATTACAGTCATCCAAAGAAGAGCAAAGGGATGGATGTCCATTTGGGCATGGAAGAAACGAACTCCAATGGACATGGAGAAGAAATGAGTGAAGATATGAATATGGCTGAGACCATTAAGAATTTGCAGAAGGATGTCCAAAGCCATAAAGTTGATAATGAAAGGCTTATGAAAGACAAAGAGCAGTAGGATGACTTCAACATAAAGTTATTGGAAGGTTTAAACATAATAGAGAAGAAATTGGTTAAGGAGAGTGACTCAAGTAGATCTGAGAGTCACAAATCTTCATAGGAGAAAGGGAAAGAAAAAAAGTGCTAGTAGACATCACCATCATCCCCATAGGCATTCCCATAAGAGAGCAGGAAACATCTCAATTATATCCCCTATTAGAAGGTATAAGAGATCTGGGGTGGATGAGCTGCGAGGGGAAATGAACAAAATCAAACCTCCTACATTTGATGGTGAGCACAAGAAGGATGAAGATGCTGAAACATGGTTGCTAGGCATGAGGAAGTATTTTCAATTGCATAATTATTCTTCTCGTGCTGAAGGTAGAATCGCTATCTATCAACTCAAAGGAAAGGCCTCCATGTGGTGGGATCAACTTGTGCAGGTACAACACATTGTAGAGAAAAGTGTTACTTGGAGGGAATTCAAGAAGTATTTTGAGAAGAAGTACTTGACTAAGAGATACTATGACAAGAAAATGAAAGAGTTCTTTGAACTCAAGCTTGGAAGTACGACCATAGATGAATATGAGAGAAGGTTTCTGGAACTGTTGAAGTACGTCTCTTTCATTAAGGATGACACAGTCAAGATTCAACAGTATTTAAGTGGATTGCCATCGTTCATCAGTGAAAAAATGCAGTATGATGATCCCAACACATTAGAAGAGACCATAAGGAGAGCTAAATGCTTATGTGACCAGCTAAAAGCAAGGCCAGCTTTCCAAAAGGCTTGGGAACACAATAAGAAATTCAATATGGATCAAAGGAAGAAGGGAGCTAAGCCACCATTCTTCAGAAATAATCCACAATGGAAACAAATGCATAAGGAAACCAGAGTGATTGACGCAAGGAGTCAAGGGCAAAGACATCCACCTATGCAATGTTGGGATTGTAAAGGAGACCATAGGCTCAGAGATTGTCCTCACAGAGGCGAAAAAGGTAGGGTTGTTCGCAATGTACAACGAGCTGAGACAGTAGAGGACATGGGCAGAAATGTGCCAAGGATTTATGCAGCCCTGGACAACAAGCAAGCAGAGTATCAATCCCACATGATTGAGGTGGAAGGTATGATCAACAACCAAACCCTTACTATTTTAATTGATTCAAAAGCTAGTCATAGTTATATAGACCCTAAGATGGTGGAAAGTTTGCAATTGCCAAGAAGCATGCATGGGAAATCCTAGCTGGTGAAACTAGCTACAGGAGCCAGAAGAAAAGTTAATGAGATGGTTAAGTTCTGCCTCATAGACATGAATGGACTAAATACCAAGGCAGATTTTAATATCTTACCTTTAGGTTCCTATGACTATTTAAATGGGATGGATTGGTTGGACCCACATCATGCTCTATTGGATTGTCATAAAAAATCATTTGCTTGCTTGGATGAAGAAGGGAACCAAAGGAGAGTGCAGGGAATTCCCAAGGTAGTAATTGTTAGAGAGATTTCAGACTTGCAGCTGAAGAAATGTTATAGAAAAGGATGTCAAATCTTTGCAACTCATATGGAGGAGACACCTAAACACAAGGTGCCAAATTTGGAGGATTATGCAATCCTGAAAGAGTTTGAAGATGTATTCAAGGAAGTACCAAGACTACCCCCAAGGAGAGACATTGATTTCTCTATAGATTTTATGCCTGTAGTAGCACCAGTATCAAAGACTCCTTACAGAATGAGTACACCAGAATTGAAAGAGTTGCAAATGCAGCTTGAAGAACTGTTGAAAAAGGGGTATGTATGCCCAAGTGTATCACCTTGGGGTGCCCCAGTCTTGTTTGTGAAAAAGAAAGATGGAATGTTAAGATTGTGCATTGACTTTAGACAGTTGAATAAAGTGATTGTTAAGAACAAGTATCCTCTACCAAGGATTGATGACCTCTTTGATCAATTGAAAGATGCAAGGATATTTTCAAAGATAGATCTCAGATCAGGATACCATCAAATAAGAATTAAATAAGAAGATGTTAGCAAGACCGCCTTCAGGACAAGGTATGGTCATTATGAGTTCACAGTGGTACCATTTGGGTTGTCAAATGCACCAGTTGTTTTCATGTGCTTAATGAATGGTGTTTTCCAAGAGTATTTGGACAAGTTTGTCATTGTCTTTTTGGATGACATTCTTATATATTCCAAGTCAGAGGAAGAGCATGAACATCATTTGAGGATGGTGTTGCAAGTATTAAGGGAACATCAGTTGTATGCCAAATTGAGCAAGTGCTCATTTTATCATAAACAAATTCATTATTTGTGGCATATAATCTCAAAATATGGGATAGCAGTGGACCTTGAGAAGGTAGAAGCCATTAGAGAATGGTCAGCACCAAAGAATGTGACAAAGGTCAGATCTTTCATGGGCCTTGCAGGTTACTACAGGAGATTTATTGGAGGATTCTCAAATATAGCACACCCAATCACTTCCTTGCAAAGAAAGGGTATGAAGTTTCAGTGGACGTCGGACTGTGAAAGGAGTTTCCGACATTTGAAACAATTATTGACAAGTTCTCCAATACTAAGGAATGCAGACCCAAATGAACACTTCATTGTATGCATAGATGCATGTAATGAAGGACTTGGTGGAGTCCTCAATCAAAATGGATTCATGATATGTTATGAATCAAGGAAGTTGAAAAAGCATGAAAGAAACTATGCCACTCATGATTTGGATTTGGTGGCCATAGTAAATGCCCTGAGGAAATGGAGACACTACCTCATGGGAAAGAGGTTTGAGCTAAGAATAGACCACAATGGCCTGCAATATTTATTTGATCAACCAAATCTAAATGTTAGGAAAAGCAGATGGTTAGAATTTCTAAGCGAATATAACTTTGATATAAAGCATATCAAAGGGAAAGAAAATAAAGTGGCCAATGCACTCAGCAGGAGGGTGCATGAACTACGTGCTATAGCCATCAGCATGTATCAGACTGATGTTAAAAGAAAAATTCTGGAGGCTGCAAATACAGATCTGCAGTACAGAGAATTGGTAGCAATGCTACAACAGGGTAAGATACTTTGGAAGATGGATATTTATAAGTTGGGAGTAGATGGAATATTGTTGCACAAAAACAAAATTTTCGTACCAAATGTCCAGGACTTGAAACATATAATTTTTCATGAGATGCATAATGTTCCTTATGCAAGGCACCCTGGATATCAGAAAACCGTAGCAACAGTCAAGAGCCAATACTTTTGGCCAGGTGTGAAGAGAGATATAGTGGGATACATCGCAAGATGTATGGAATGCCAGAAAGTTAAAGCAGAACATAGGCACCCAGCAGGATTGTTGCAACCTTTGCCCATTCCTAAATGGAAGTGGGAAGTGGTGACAATGGATTTTATTACGGGATTGCCTAGAACAAGAAAGATGCATGATTTGATTATGGTGGTGATGGACAAGCCTACAAAAGTTTCCCATCTTATTCTACTAAAAACTACCCACAAGGAAGCAGATGTCGTTGATATTTTCATGAAGGAAGTGGCACGATTGCACGGAATTCCTAAAACGATTGTGTCTGACAGAGACTTGAAATTCACCTCAAATTTCTGGAAAGGATTGTTCAAAGGATTCGAAATGAATATGAGCTTTAGTACATATTATCATCCTAAGTCTGATGGACAGACAGAAAGAGTGAACAGGGTGATAGAAGATATGTTGAGAATGTATGTGATGAACAAACCATCGAAATAGGAAGACTACCTACACTTGGTAGAATTCACTTACAATAATGGGTATCAGGCATCAGTGAAGATGAGCCCATTTGAATCACTTTACGGTAGAAGGTGCAATACTCCAGTAAGCTAGGATAACCCAGCTGATAGAACAGTAGTCAGGCCAGAGTTGCTCAAGGAGATGGAGGACCAAATGTTAAAAATTAAGCAGAATTTGAAAGCTGCCCAAGACAGACAGAAAATTTATGATGATAAAAAAAGAATCCATAGAGAATTCAAAGTGGGTGATCATGTTTTCCTGAAAGTGAAAGCTAACATGAGTTCCCTGAAGCTGGGAAGTTGCGCCAAGTTAGCAGCCAGATTTTGTGGACCCTTTGAAATCCTAGAGAGGATTGGTCCAATTTCTTATATGATTGCATTGTCTGCATCTATGTCTGTTCATAATGTCTTCCATGTATCATTGCTAAAGAAATATACCGGATGCTAATCATGTTATTGATTGGAATGTGATTCAAGTGGATAAAGAAGGCGCTTTTCAAGTGCATCCGGTGCACATTTTGGACCGAAAAGTCAAACAGCTCCGAAACCGAGCCATAGGTCTTATAAAGGTTCAATGGACCTGGTACGTCCCTGAGGATGCTACTTGGGAGCATGAAGATGCAATGCGAACAGAATACCCGCATCTTTTTTAAGATTTTTGAAAAATCTGATATATATGGGTGTATGATGCACTGAGGACAGTGCATAAATAAGGGGAGGGGATTGTAATGTCCCTCGACCGAACCCAATTGTAAATGTAATATAAACATACTTAAGCTGGTGATTTGTTTTGACCCCATTTGTTAATGCACATCATGTGGCACAGTGCGTGCATGAACTGCGCAGTAAAATGATGTAATATGCACATCGCAAGATACCGTGTGCAGTAACTAAAGTGCTCGCAACCTTGAGGACAGCGGATACCGCGCGCAGTAACTAAAGTGTGTGCAACCTTGAGGATAGCGGATACCGCGCGCAGTAACTAAAGTGCGCACAATACCAAGGTCAGTGAACATTTATGTATATGATATGCATTATAGGCTGGTGAGCCAGTATTATAAGTCGGAATGCTTATGTTTTGGTATTAGGCCGAAATGCCTAGATGTCAAGGGCCAATGCACCTACTTTGTACACGACTCATGATTAATATAAAATACATCACTGCGCGCAGACCAACCATGATAAAAGAGATGGGAGACTGAACTTCACCAGTACGGAAAGGGAGGGCCAAAAGTCAAGGGAATATTATATTAATATTTCCTAAAACATAAAGTATGGATAATTATTTTATCCTAAGTTCTAAAGTTGGGGACAAGTGGACAAAAGTAACTTCCGATATGACAAGTGTCAAGTTGGCGAAATGCATTCATATCATGGGGAAACTTATCCCATGGGGGGATTTTTCTCATAGATACCTTACGAACGGGAAAAGGACCATCATTCTCACCATCACTTTTCACAAAGAGTTCATAGTGATTATGAAAAACACTCAGTTATCTAGTCAATGAATCCATGACCATTTCACTCACACATTCCATTATCCTTGAGACAACCATTCCACCTTTTCGAAGCTTGTTTCCCCACCCTTTTTGGTTGGTGTACCTGGTTAGATTGGAGCGGGATTGAAGAAACGGGTTGTCAGGCCCATGAGCAGTTTTCTGAGCGAGAGAATTGTTGGGGATTGATTTCCGTAGGTGCTAAACTGCAGCTATAGCGCTCTAAGACTTCCAGTCCGACCTGTTGTTGAAGCCCTGGAAGGGAAGTGGGGCATCCGAGGGACTATTGAGCAGAGAAGGGGCACACTTCCTTGGGTGGGACAGGCATGTGGGGAATGAGAGGTTGTAGGCTATTAGTTGAGTCAGCACCTGAGACTGAGTCTTTCCTATTGTCCATGAGCCTTAGCCTGGATAGGAATCCCTTTACCCTGGGTGGAGTTCAGTCCCAGTTCAGGAGTGACTCACTGTTGAGAGTGATGAACAGTGTAGTCCATGGCTGGGAGGTTCATGGACGGTCTGTAAGAAGTTGGTGACAGTCTTTCTAAGATAAGTACTAGTTGTATGATATATTGATATGTTGTTTTGTTATTTACATGCCTATGTTGTGATTTTATCATATATGTGATTATGATTGCTTGTGTGCTTATGGGTAATTTCCTGTAAATGAGGCATATCGGTAGTTACTGTTATTTTAATATAAAAGTCGTATGTTACAGAAAGTAATTGTTTGTTGATGTTTAGATGTAAATCTTCCACGAGCGTGTTGTATGTATATGTTTTAGTTGCATGCAGTCTAAAGAGTAAATTTAGGTGGCATTGCTTAGTTGACTACTGGGTATGCTACTGTATGTTCCGTAGTATGGGAACGAAGGTGTTCCCTAGAGTAGCATGGCCCAGCCTGATGGTTGGGAATGTTATCGACTGGCGTCAAATCATGAGTGGTTGCTCTCTAGTGGCATACCCCGGCCTCAGGTTGGTGGGGGTTTGTTACAAAAAGGGTTTACACCATCCTAGTACTTCCTAGTTAGCCTTGCTTGCCTTGGGGAGTAAAAGGGAATACACCCCCAAGGAGATAGCATTGCTAGATCTTTTATTTTTTTGACTCCATAACCCAATAGCTAAAGGAATTAAATCTAATTTCATTGGAGAAATAAAATCTCTCATTGATTAACGTGAAAACTTGGGATTTTGAGATTGTCTAAATTGAAATAAATTATATGCTTTGTGCTTGGTTGAGCCACTAGGGCATCTCATTTTTCTAAGTTCTTCTTGCTGCTGTCATAACACTTTATCTACAACCATTAAGGCTACATAAAACCTAATACAAATTTCTTAATAACTCACAAATCAACCGTCAAAAGTTATTAAACGTTTGCCCCTATCCTCTACTAGTCTCAGCACACTTTTTGTGTGGATTGTTGGAAACTTTTGGTGGTTGATATATTTTCTTTAACAACTTGTATGTTACAACCATACGGCTGCAATTATATCTCTGCAATACTAATTTCTTACATCCTTGTTTCATGCTAAAGTCTCGCTCTTTCATACTCGAGTTAAACTGCTCATTGCTAGCTTGTCTCTTGCAATCTTAACTAGACTTTTAGAAACTTTATTTACAGCTCTTATTATCATTTACCTATTGACATATATTATTATTTATTTCTGCAATTAGGGACAACAATCTTAACTTTCTTTTCCAACATATTATTGGGCTTGTATCTTCATTTTCCTTGTGTCTTGGGTAGGTACAATCACTACTTGGAAAGTCTACTAAATGATAGCATATCTTCTACTATCTATGAGACTCTTTTCAAGCCCTTATTACCTTCCATGATTGACCTATAAGGGGACTCTTCTTCATCTCTTCAGCTTCCATCTATTTCCCCCCAGGGTCACCAAGATTCCCCCCTTGAGGTGATTACTTCATCTCTAAAGTGGCGAGAATACCTATCTAAGGTGACAGTCGATAGGTGTTCTCTTAGTTGTCACCATTTTGTGGTTGGGTAGGGATTGTCCCAACCTACAACTTGTGCTATAATATTTTGGTGTTGTTTTCGAGGAGAATTTTTAATCCTCTTCTGAACCTTAACGACACTTTGGCAAGCTATCCTAAATCCTTTCACTAGCTTTCCTGGCAACTCCACCTGAAGGGTTTTCCCCTTCCACCTTTGATGATCTCTTCTTGAAGCTCATCTGGCGACTCCACCTTCCCAGAATTCATCTTCCCTTAAGACTTTTCCCCTGGGGATATTCAAACCTTCTAAGGTTTACCGAAGAAGGCCTCCCCTCAAGCCTCCCATTGTCAAAACCATTTTTTTATGGTACCCTTACCCTTGCTCCAATGGTTCACCCTTGGGAAAAAGACCTTTATAAATCCCTTAACATGGCCAGCATCCCTGGATACCCTAACACAATGCCAAAAGAGTCTCACAAATGGTTGTTGAAGTTTCTAGGAAATACTGTCACCAATGTAGATGATGATCTCTATGTCGTAGGCAAAGACATGGAAAATGTAGAAGTGGAACATGAAGATGTATCCATGAGGCTACTAGCCTCATCTTTGACTGAAGAATCCCAGAGGTGGTTTAGAGGGATATCTGACAATCACATAGCATCTTATGAGGATTTTTCCAAATTTTTCAAGAACAGATGGACAACAAAAAAATACAATGGGATGCTTGTAGCTTAGTTCAATCATATAAAGAAAAAGGAGAACGATACAGTGAGTGAATTTCACACCAGGTTCGACAGATTATACATTCAGATTCTGACATATTTGTGTCCTACCGCTGCAGCAGTTCGTCTCCTCTATGTGAATTCATTTGATGGGAAATTCCTCTTTACTCTTAAGGATAAGAAACCCTCTACTTTGGCACAAGCCAAAGAGTACAATGCAAAGATTGAAGAAAATATCCTTGACTCAAAATTTTATCCTTTTCAATATCCTCGGGTCAAGGCATAAGCAAAGACTAAGGCTTCCAGTAGTAGTGCTCTTGATCCAATTTCCCTCTTGACTCAAAATATATATTAGATAAGTACTCAATTTGTAAAAGCACATAATCAGATCATGGGTTGATTAATTACTATGGAGAGAAATCAAACTGGCCCTAGACCTTAGTTTACCAGACAACGGAGATATGCCAAAGGTTGGAAACCAAGGCCTCAACAAGAGGCAAAGGCCCCTGACACTTTGAAACCAGTCAGGATGGTTGACACAGAACAAACATCGTGGTGTTATTTGTGCCAAGAACCTCACCGAGAGGATGAGTTTCCTTGACGAGATGAAGATTCTTCTAACAGTGTGAACTTCATGGATATGATCTGTAACTTCCAAGAGGAAGAAGTCACACAGGAACATATCGATGAAGCCAAAAGATGGGGGGAAAGAGAGGGGAGACTCCAAGCCTTGAATCAATTGACAGACAAACAGAGGAAGGAACTAAGAGGGAGCATTTGACATACACCAAAATAAATAAAGCTTCAACCCCTCCATCACAACCTACCACTCCTCCTCCATATACAAATAAGGTGGTCTCACCACTTCCACCTCTAGTGCATTCGTTGCTTCCAAATCCAACGCCAACATATGATATTTAGTTGAACATAGATGTTGTAGCCATGTTTGGGAAGTTAAATATGACGGTTCCTGTGACAGAAATGTGCAAAATCCTTTCTATAAGAAGGGAATTATTGAAGTTATTACAAGTACCGACTAAGAAGGAATGTCCTCCAATCATTTTGAACACCATGTATCTTGATCAGCAAAAGGACAACAATCCTCCTTTATACCTTTCATTGGGCATGAATGGCCTCCGCATGAACAACTATATGTTGGATTATGAGGCCTATGTAAATGTCATTTCATTGAAGGAAATGGAACAACTTGGTTTGAAGACGACTAGACCCTATGGAAATGTGTGTGGCATTGATTCTAAAAGGGTCAAGGTTTATGGGTTATGCGAGAACGTTGAGGTCTTTTTTATTGATTTTCTGCATATCAGCCTCCGTATGAATATAGTAGTGATTGATGTCTCCGATGCTTAGGGATGTTATTATTGAGGATTTGGCCTCCTTCCCTTGGGGGTTTCCTTATCATGGATCTCACCCATGCACACCTTCCCATGGGAGATGGCACTTTTGAGGTACTATACAATCAAAAGTGAGCCAACAAGCATGTGATGGATCCCAAAATTCTTGACTATACAAGTGAGGATGATTTTGATGAAGTTCTAGACACCATTGAGTATGATCCATGGGACTTACAAAGATAGATGAATACAAAGAAAAACTTGCAAAGTTCCAAGGTAAAGATCTAGGGTCTATCTAAATATTTAAGAAAGAATATAAAGAACGCGAAGAAGCCATGAAAAATGCAGTCAATGCAGGACCTCCATTTGATCCGTACATTGAGAATATACCTTACATCAACTACATTGAAGGAATTTTTGCGTTCGTGTGGGACAAGAAGAAGGGCAAGCCCAAACATGACCAAAAGGCTGACAACTCATGGCTTGGCCCTTACATCATCAAGAAGAAGTCCGAGAAAGAGAAGTATTATTTGACAACTTTGGATGGGAGAAAGATGTCATTGTCAGTGGATGGGTCTCTTCTCCAACCCTATGTTCAGATCACTTGACTTCTTCAGGGCCCATGCCCCAAGTAAGTAGTTATTTCATTTTGCTTTCCTTGCATTTGCATCTTGATTGCTCATGATAATTTATATGCATTTCATATTTCATTTTTCTCTACTTGCATCTTGATTTCATGTTTAGTTTGCTAAAATTTTATTTTCTAGATTAGTTTCATTTTTGGTTTTCATGTATATAGACGAAGGGTGATAGAACCACCCAATATTTTACAGTGTGATGTTTTAGTGTAGGCATAGGTCTACCAGAAGATGTTATGGTTCTCATGCACTCTATGGTGAGCACATGTCCCCAAGTAGGAGATATATGTTATCCCCAACTCCTAGGGATAACTAAGGAGATGATGTCTTGAGGCCCTCATGTTGCAGGCATGGAGTATTGACCAGCAATGTCCACTTGCACAGACTGAGACCCACCTCACCACCACATCTCCAGGTTATTCACAATAGTATCCACCACATCAATTGGGCTTCGAAAGACATTGGGTCTTTCTCCTTGAGGAACAATTCACCCAATAGGTCGTTTTGTCAACCCTCCCATACCTAAACTTGGAAAATTGCATAAGGTCTTTGAGCATTAGTTTATTTTGATGAGGTGGTTTGGATGTACTTGCTTAGATGCCTCTTTTATTGATTTGATTTACTCATCATGATGATTTGACTTAAGATCCTTTGAGGGCGTATCCATTTGTCTTTGTAGGATCCAGCTGGTGGACAGTTTTGGAGGAACAAGCCTAGCTTGGGCTTCCATGGGGGTTGAAGCATAGAGGTCAGATGCCAAGGTCCCACATGTTGTATCATGAATACATGCCTTTGGAGGCTTATAATACATCATGGAGGACCTAACCTAGCCCCTACTATCCAAACCATTTTCCTAAGAAGACCAAAACGTCAACCTTTAGGGCTTGACGTCATAGTAGGGCTAGGGTTTGGTGGTGGTTGAGGACACTTGGCACGTTTTTAAGGAAGGAACCCATGTATCGTGGAGAAGAGGCTTGGATAGAGGACATGTGGCCTTTGGAGGCCTAGCTCATCTATCTCCTACTCCAACGACTTGCAAAAAAGTGCCAAAACGTCACCCTAGAGGGGTGACGTCTTACTTAGGGTTTTGCTTATGTGAAAATTATGAATTAAAAAAGTAATATTTTATGTAAAGGGGAAATATTAGGGTTTTTGAACCCTTATCTTGTGTTTTACCCTAATTTATGTGGACAAACATTTTGTTAGAAGATTTGTATAAATAGAGGTCACCTCTAATTCATTTTGATCATAGCTCTCCCATTGTGAGAAGCCTTCCTAGCTGAAATTTGCACCCTCTTTGGGAAATCTCTATCTCTTGTGCTCTTTTTATGGTTTCTCTTGGCTATTGGTGGAAGAAGTAGTGTGCTACCTCTCTTGGAGCTAGTTTCTTACATTTGTGGTGGATTAATCTTGATAAAAAAAAGAGGTTTATCTTGTCATTACTTGGACTAGGTAAGGATTCTATCTTGTTTTTGCTTCATCGCTTGGTTACAAGTTTGATTTGCTATACTTATTGGGGAGTATAAGGGTTTATAAACCCACCATATCTATCATTTTTGTCTTGAAACAATTTTTTGCTTGAGGTTTTACTAGGAGAAGTAAAAGGGTTTGCATCCTCCTAGTACTTCTTAGTTAGCCTTGCTTGCCTTGCAGAGTAAAAGGGATTACACCCCCAAGGAGATAGCATTGCTAGATATTATTTTTTTTTTACCCCATAACCCAATAGCTAAAGGCACTAAATCTAATTGCATTGGATAAATAAATTCTTGCATTGGTTAACGTGAAAACTCAGGATTTTGAGATTGTCTAAATTGGAATCAATTCTATGCTTTATGTGCTTGGTTGAGCCACTCGTGCATCTCATTTTACTAAGTTCTTATTTCTGCTGTCATAACACTTTATATGCATCCATTATGGCTGTAGAAAACCTAATATAAATTTCTTAATAACTCACAAATCAACCGTCAAAAGTTGCTAAAAAATTGCCCCTATCCTCTACTAGTCTCAGCGCACTTTTTGGGTGGATTGTTGGCAAGTTTTGGTGGTTGATATATTTTATGTAACAAATTGTATGCTACAGACATAAGGCTGAAATTATATCTCTGCAATACTAATTTCTTGTAGCCTTTTTCATGCTAAAGTCTCGCTCTTTCACACTCGAGTTAAATTAGTCATTACTAGCTTGTCTCTTGCAATCTTAACTAGACTTTTAGCAACTTTATTTGCAGATATTATTATCATTTTGTTGTCAATATATATTATTGTTTATTGCTACAATTAGGGACAACAATATTAACCTGCTTGTCCAACATATTATTGGGCTTGTATCTTTGTTTTCCTTGTGTCTTAAGCAGGTACAATCACTACTTGACAAGTCTACTACGTTGCGGCATATATTCTACTATCTACGAGACTCTTTTCAAGCCCTTATTACCTTCCATCATTGACCTATAGGGGGAATCTTCTACATCTCTTCATATTCCATCTCTTTTCCCTCAGGGTCACCGAGATTCCCCCCTTGAGGTGATTACTTCATCTCTAAAGTGATGAGAATAGCTATATAAGGTGACAGTGGGTAGGTGTTATCTTAGTTGTTGGCATTTTATGGTTGGGTCAGGATTTTCCCAACCTACAACTTGTTCGATAAAAGTAACCCATAGGAATCATGTGGTTCATGAATAATTGATTAGGGTCGAACCCTTTAATCTCACATGTCGCCTTTAAATCATACTGATCAAGCTAAATTGCATATTCATCAATGTTTACAGCATTCTTTAATGTTATTTCACCAATTCTCCATGGCAAGGGAATAAATTTATTTTTCCTCCTTTCATGAAAGGAATGAGCCCAAAATATGTATTGTCTACAAACTTCAATTACAAATATATTGTCTGGTACATAGTATGGGAGGTAAGTGGGCCTTTCTTTAGAACAATAAATCTTGATAATGCTAAAATGTTACAACGCTTCGATCTTTACTCTATTATCCAAAAAATTTGATGCTTCTAAAGAAAGTCTTGACTCCGTGGGTCCAAATATGAGTTTCTTAAAAAAGAAAAAAATGAATTGTGTACTTCATAAAAATTATACATGGCCTTTTGCTTCCATAAGGCAGGGTACCATGTATGAACTGGGTCAATTTTGCAATTGACTTGTTTGGAAAAATGCAGTCCTTTGAAAACATGACAGTATGTAATAGAAAAGATTAAGTACAAAGACATGTAAAACTTCTTACTCTTTCTAAAATTTTCCAGTTGAAAAGATAGTTCACCAGAAATAATCTTCACCCAATCAAAAATTGCCTTCTCATGAATAGTAAAATATAGAATGCACAAAACCAAATGAGGGATGATAGTGATCAATTATTTTCGAGCTACCCTGGCAAAGAGCCAAGCCATTTCTTGGTAGGGGTTTTTTAACAGACTGACAAAATGGCTAACAAATATTTTGGTATCAGTGTCAGGTCTTCAAGATATTCCTTCAAAAGCTCGAGTCCACCATTCCTTGCCTTCAAGAAATATTTGGCTTCATCCCCCTTGAAAGTCATAGTTTGTTCTAGAAGTTTGAACATTCTTTTGAAGACCGAAGGAGATAAAGAAATTGGGGATTCTACCTGAAGTTGAATAATCCTCCGGTTCTTATAAAACATATCTATGCACCATGAAATCAATTATTTATAGTCGAGAACCTCTGGAACACAACTCGTTGAAGCAATCCTAGAGGTCCAAATTTGATTGGAGTTTCTTTATTGAGGCTACAATGACGAGTAATATTTGTATGCTCTTGACCACTAGAATGTAATACCCATGTTTCCCCCAGTTTTTAAATATAACTATAACTAGCCAAGAGACTATGGCAGACTAAATATGTGTGAATGCTTGATTTGATGAACCTTTGTATAAAAGGGTCATTGCATGAATTTTTTGTTATTAATAGAAATTTGATATGTGTTGCACAACTGCTGAAAGGGGGGAAGTTTGTCAAGATAGACCATGGATGTTATGAGAGGGATGGTGAGGGGAAACCAAGAATGGTTTAGATGACCCTAACCAGACTAGTACCTACTGGGTGTAATTGCTCAATAGTCCTCTGACCCAGAAATGAATTACCAGTCAGGTTGGTAGTTGGAAGGACATCCTCAAGAGTTAATGGGGAGATGGGGTAGGGTACCCATCTGTAAGGCTTCCATGCCTGACCACGAATTGGGATTCGGACCCATGCAACCTTGTTGAGGAAGGAAAGAAAGGAGGTAATTCGGGGCACATAGACAGATCTGCGAGATAACAAATTAGAGAAAACAATCTCGAGAGGAGAATCATGTTTTCGACTCTGGAATAGAGAGAAAAAGCAAAGGAAGCAAGCTCATTTTTTGTTGAAAGAAGCCATGGGAAGGGTTTCTCTACAAGCTGATAAATGAGGCTAACGAGTCACTGAGGAAGTGCTCGTGCATACCTCCTTGCTTGAAGTAAAGAAAACCAGTTGCCAATTTCTTGTGGGAGGAGGAGAGTAACCTCCGTCCATGATTGTCATGGAGAAAGAATGAAGAATTTCTCTCATAGCATCATGGTCTAGCTCGGGGGTGGCTAGTGGTAAATCCATAAGGAGTGGTTGTGCCTATGGTTGGGAGGAAACAGGCACCCCTTCTAGCAATTGCTTCACATTCTCCATTTCTAATAAGTATTACCATACTATGTGTATATATATTGGATGCAATGATGAATGTCTGTGTTTATGGTTAAGTCTTTCAGTATTCGAATAGTTATTAGAAATGTTCTTTTGCTTCCGTAAACGGTTATATCCATATAGTATTTGATTTATCTCAGTGTGACTGCTATAGAGTTATGGGATGTGAATCCAAAGGAGAGTCGGGGAAGGATTGAATGAAACATCTAAGTCCTCCCAACCCCTTTGAATTCACCTTGGCGGGAATGTCAAGTTCATCTTTGTGGGAGAAGGACGTTTTCCTTTCGACTATCCACCCATATAACCAAGGGCTCATGCACATGTCCTTAACCCATTTGTTGCAAAAAGGATTAGCGCTTAGCCCCCAAGAATTTCCAATGGACCCATATGACCAGGGTCTGGGAACCGTGAGCTAGTTTGAAAGGAGCTCCCAACATAAAGGATGGTGACACATTAGGATTTGGGGGAGAGCTCTCACAATAGAGAGGAAGAATATGATGAAAGGAGGGTGGTGGAAACCCCTCTATATTTAGACAAAACTATAAGAAGCTTCATGGTATAATTACAAAGTTATAAGGCTGGCAATGAAAGGTTGATCAAGGAGCAAGAAAAGCAGACTGAAATTAATGCAGTCCTACTGCAAAGTCTATCAGATATATAAAGGAAACTGCAACATGGTCTAGCTACCAGTCACGTGGACATGCATCATACTAAGAAAACCCCAAGTCCACCTAAGATACATAAGCATGGTCTTGAAATTGGCCACACCAAGAGGAGCACCTCAAAGAAGGCCCAACATGGATCCAAGAGACATTCAATGGAATATTCCTATGGTGAGGACATTGACAACTCCAAGGAATATTCTAGTGGAAAAAATAGTTCCCATTCCCAGACGAGAAGAAAGAAGAGGAAACAATCCAAGAGTCGTGACCCTGAAGAGTTCAAGAAAGCCAAACCAGCCACCTTCGATGGAGAGATTAAGAAGGGGGAAGAAGTAGAAGTTTGGCTACTCGGCTTGAAGAAGTATTTCAGAGTCCATGACTACTCAGAAAACTTAAAGGCTCAGACAACCATTTTCAAGTTGAATGGGAAAGTTTCCATTTGGTGGGAGGACCTTAGGAATGTGAAAGGAATCCATGAGAAGGAATTGTAATGGAAACAATTTGAGAAATACTTCAAGAAGAAGTACCTGTCAGAAAATCACTTTGATGGAAATACCAAGGAGTTCTATGAACTCAAGCTGGGACAACTCACCATAGATGAATATATCAACCAATTCCTTGAGCTGATGAGGTATGTGTCCTATATAAAGGATGAAAAAGTAAAGATGCAACGATTTATTAGTGGATTACCTCAGTCCTACCGGGATAGAATTGAGTTTGATGAGCCAAAGACTTTAGAAGATACTCTTCAAAAAGCAAGGTATTTCTATGAGCAATTCAAGAATAATACAGAACCCCGTGAAGATTGGAAGAAGAAAAACAATTCGAGATTTACGAAGAAGGGGTTTAAATCCTCGAGATTTAAGAACCATGGTAAGAGCTCTAGGATGAGCCTTCCTACCAGAAGTGTGTATCAGCAAAATTTTCCATCCCATAGTGGAAATAAACCATTCGAAGTAGCTCCAAGTAAGACTGATAACACGAAGAGAGAACCCTTGAAATGTTGGGGTTGTGGAGAGGAACATTTGTTGAGGGATTGTCCGTATAGGCAATAGAACAATGGGAGGGTCTAAAACATCAAATAGGCTACCACAGTCAATGATGTCTCTAGGATCATGCCAAATTTATGCATCCTTGGATAATAGATAAGATGACCACCAAGCTTCAGTGGTGGAGATGGAAGGTACGATTGCCAACCATCTTGTTTCCATTTTAATTGACCCTGGTTATAATTTGAGCTATGCTTCCCCTCAAACTATTGAGAAATGTAAATTGCAACAAGTTAAACACGTTAAATGATGGTTGGTACAACTATCCACTGGAACCAAGAGAAAAGTAACAGAGGTCATACCAGCATGCCAATTCGTTATAAGTGGGTTGCCCACCCAAGAGAACCTAAACATACTTCCTCTAGGATCTTATGACCTATTGATTAGCATGGACTGGTTGGCTTCCCACAAAACCAAGTTGGACTATTACAGTAAAACTTTGGAGTGTGAAAATGAAGAAGGAAGAGGGTTAACCCTACAATGGATTCAAAATCATGTCTCAGTGAGACAAATAGCATCCCTCCAAGTGAAGAAGTATTGCAGAGAGGGATGTCCCTTGTATGCAATACGTACTAAACTCTGTTGAGAATGACAAATCCATCCTAAAGGACCATCCCATATTAATAGAATATAAAGATGTATTCCCAGAAGAGGTACCAGGTCTACCTCCAAGAAGGGATATTGACATTTCAATAGAACTTGTACCAGGAGCGGTGCCAATGTCTAGAACACCCTATAGAATGAGTACACCAAAGCTAGTTGAGATCAAACTAAATTTGAAGGAGATGTGGGACAAAGGATACATTCATCCTAGTGTGTCTCCATGGGGAGCACCAACCTTGTTTGTGAAAAACAAAGATGGCACACTCAGACTATGCATAGATTATAGACAACTCAATAAGATGACCATCAAGAATAAGTATCCCTCACCTAGGATCAATGACTTGTTTGACCAATTAAGGGGTGCTACAATATTCTCCAAGATTGACTTGAGGTCTGGATACCATTAGGTCCAAATTAAAGATGAATACATCCACAAGATAGCCTTTAGGACAAGATATGGTCACTATGAATTTGTGGTGGTGCCATGTGGGCTTACCAATGCACCAGCCACTTTAATGTGCTTAATGAATAACGTATTCAGAAAGTTCTTGGATAGGTTTGTGTTGGTTTTCATTGATGATATCCTAATCTATTCCAAGAATAGGGAAGAGCATGAAGAACATCTCAATCTAGTACTCCAAGTACTAAGAGAACATCAACTCTAATCTAAACTTAGTAAGTGTGACTTTTTCCAGAAACAAGTACATTACTTAGGCCATGTTATTTATAAGGAAGGAGTGGCAGTTGATCCTAACAAGATTAAAGCCATCATGGATTGGCCTACCCCAAAGGATGTATATGATATCAGATCCTTTATGGTCCTAGTAGGATATTATATGAGATTCATAAAAGGATTCTCCAAGATTGGTTTCCCAATCACCTCCCTTCAAAAAAAGGGGGTTAAATTCATTTGGACATCAGAATGTGAAGAAAATTTTCAAGAGCTGAAATACCTTCTAACCAATGTGCATGTACTGAAGATTACAGACCCAAACAAGGACTTCTTTGTGTGTAAAGATGTCTGCAAAGAAGGGCTCATTGGAGTCCTTATGCAATAAGGACATGTGATTTGCTATGAATCCAGAAAATTGAATGAGCATGAAGTTAATTATGTGACCCACGATATGGAATTGGTTTCCATAGTGCATGCTTTAAAAATATGGAGGCATTACCTCTTAGGTAGAATAATTGTACTTATGACAGACCATAGTGGGTTGAGGTATTTGTTTGACCAACCAAAACTCAATGTGATACAAGCTAGGTGGATCTATCTCCTTAGTGAGTTTGATTTTGAAATCAAACATATCAAAGGAAAGGAGAATAGGGTGGTTGATTCCATTAGTAGAAGTATGAAAGTGGTTCACTTGGTAGCTGTAAGCACCGGTGAACCAGACATCAAGGAAAGAGTCAGAAGTGCAGAAGAAACAGATGCATTTTTCAAGACTATGACATCATACCTAAAACAAGATCCCGCAGGGCTGAAGTAGGAAGGTTATCAGATGTTTGATGAAGGCCTGCTAACTTACAAGGGAATATTGTATATTCCAAATTGTGATGACTTGAAGAGGTTCATAATGGATGAACTACACAAAATACCATATAATGGTCATCATGGTTATCAGAAAATGATCACGACCACTAGGAAACTATTTTATTGGCCCAGACTGAAAAAGGACATAGTTGATTACTTAGATAAGTGTCTACAATGTCAGCAAGTCAAAGCAGAGCACCGGCACCCAGCAGGGTTGTTGCAGCCCCAACCAATTCTCGAATGGAAATAGGAAACCATCTCCATGGATTTTATCACAGGATTACCAAGATCAACCAAACAAAACGATGTCATCATGGTAGTTGTGGAAAAACTAAGCAAGGCAGCTCACTTCATACTCGTCAAGCCAACTTGCAAGGCAATCTATATTGCCATCATTTTCATGAAAGAGATATTTATATTGCATGGCATGCCTAAGGAAATCATATCCGACAGAGATACCAAATTTACTTCCAACTTTTGGAAATCTTTGTTTGTTGGTTTTGAAACAAAATTGCTCTTTAGTATAGCCTATCACCCTCAAACTGATGGGTAGACAAAGAGGGTAAACCAAGTGTTAGAAGACATGTTGAGAATGCATGTAATGCATCAACCCAATAAGTGGGAGGATGTCACACACCCACTACAGCAACTTAGATTTTTCGTCTTTTTCCTCGAGGAACAGAATCCTCGAGACTTCTATGGGGCCTAGCGCAGACCCTCTCTTTCCTTATCCTCCTCCAAATGACCACAAGCTGACCATAGCGCAAGCGCCTTTCGCAATCATGAATCGGGAATCAAGACTCTTGACTCCCCTTTCTCCAAACACGGATACCCGAGATGCTATACAGGTATGGCTCCCTCCTCACTAGCGCCTACTACATGTAACTGTAGGCTAGTCCAAACAATAGCACCACTCACAACCTCGCTAGTTGAGGTGTTGAGCTCTCGTGCTCCTCCTTCGCGAATACCTGAGGTGCGAAAGGTCAATGTTGCGTGGACTCTGTCAAAACGACGTGCACACGCCACTTGTCAACCCCGCTATACTTTGCTCTTCGAGTTGTGTCACCGCCGCCCGTCGCACGAGACCTCGGCTCTCGGCATTTCGTGGCCTTAGCGATCAAGGTGCAGCTTCTTCATCCTATGAAACCTCGAGCCACGATAAGTCAACAGTGGGTTGACTCTTTCCCAGTGTGACACATGTCCACCACCGATTACCCACTTCCTAGGCTAAATACTAGCACTACTTGCATCTTGCGACTTCGCGAGTTGGAGTATTGAGCCCTCATGCTCCTCCTTCGTGAGTTCCCTAAATATGATAAGTCAACAATGGGTTGACTCCTTCCCAGGCGACATGTGTCCATCACCCGTCACCCATTCCCACATTTCTCTGGGCACTTGTCATTATGCCACCTGTCAACCATGCAGTCCCCACTTACAGATGGGTTACGTGTTTACACGAGCCCTCAGCGCTCGGCACTTCTCGACTTCTACCATCAAAAAGAAACTCTCTCAAGTTCTGAAACCCCGATAGGCGATACCCATGAAGGTTATAATCCAATGGTTCTCCTGTGCCTTGGATCCAATGGTCACGATCACATCACGATCTTGCGAATCGTGAGTTCATGCAGCCCTACCCTTCACCACTCCAAGTCGTGAGTCAGCGAAATGCTACTCTCCTACCTATATAAAGGCTAAGATCAACGGTCAATAGGGCTCCGTTAGATCCTTAGATCTACTGTCCAGGATCCCATCGCTACATGAAAAGGATGAAAGGGTCAAGGTGTTAACGCCTATGCTCCTCCTCTAGATCCATCGGTCTCAAAAGATCTGGGGTATTCCCGAAAGGATTTCGACTGTTCATCAACCGAATGATAGGGTATTCTCTCTTTCTATAATTGGGCTCACTATCCCTTCGGAGCTTGAATCATGAAATTCAACTTCTCGGGGCTTCAAACTCCCACGACTCTGAGACCTTAGAGAGCTACCCTTCTGGCCCCAGGCTTAACCATTTGTACAGAAATCAACTATGACATATAAGCATACACATGCATCCATTATTTCCAGTTTAAAACACCAGGCAATCATTCTACACAGAAATTATTATGGGCATATAAACACAAGCATGCATTCATGATATTCAGTTCGAAATACAAGGTATAAAACACTTATCAAATCTACCAGGAGTGAAGCAACTGCTGAGAGGGGTGCTCGTTTCCACCCAACCGTAGGCTCAGTGACTCCAAACGGATTTACCACTAGCCACCCCCGAGCTAGACCACGATGCTTTGAGGTTCAATCTCTTACTTCCAGCTCAACAGAAATCAAGGACAAAGGTTACTCTCCTTCTCCTAATGCAGGAAAATAATCCAAGATGAAGGTTACTCTCCTTCTCCTGGTATTCAGAACTCCCTGCATTTCCAGGGTTTATCCAATCTCTTTTGTGATCCTCGTCACGCGCACTGCTCTCTCTCTCACCACATTTCCTCTCTTGCCAATTTTTGTCTACAAGGTTGTGTGTGGAAGGAATTCCGTCGTCCGTGGTCGGGTCTGAGGGATGTTATGAATGGGCGGTTCACCCCCATCACCTCATTAACTCTTGAGGAGCCCCCCCCACCTACCAATCTGACGGGAAATCCATTCCAGGATCAGAGAGCTGCTTTGGTTTGTGAGAAAGTATATACCAATACAGTACTGGCTCGGTGGAATTTAACGCAACCATTCCAGGACCCTTCCACCACCTCTCATTAGCCATCGTGGTCTCTTTTAGCACATCCCCCTCCTAGCAGTCATGCGGCACATATTCATAACATAATTTACATTCGCCGACCTTTTATACAAAGGTCCATCAAGTCAAACATTCACATCTTTGAGTTTGCCATAGTTCTTGGCCAATATAGTTATTTTTACAAACTGGGGGAAACAGGGTGTTACAGAGGACTACCTACTACTGGTAGAATTTGATTACAACAATGGCTATCAAAAGTCATTAAAAATGAGCCCTTTTGAAGCCCTCTATGGAAGACAATGCAACATTCCAATCGGATGGAACAACCCAGTAGACAAAGTTACAATCGAGCCAAATATGCTAAAGGAAATGGACCAACAAGTAATTCAGATCAGACAAAATATGAAGATAGCCCGGGATAGACAAAAGAGCTATGTAGACATGAAGCTATGCAGACATGAAAAGGACTCCTAGAGAGTTAAAAGCAGGGGATCATGTGTATCTCTTAGTCAGACCCAGGAAAATCTATTTGAGGATGGGAGCTTGTGCCAAGTTGGCACCTCAGTATTGTGGACCCTTTGAAGTTTTGGATAGAGTGGAACTAGTAGCCTATCAGCTAGCACTTCCTCCCACAGTGAAAGAACATAATTTTTTCCATGTTTCTTTATTAAAGAAGTATGTACATGATTCTAATCATATTATTGATTGGTTTGTGATTCAGGTGGAACCCAAGGGAGAATTCCTGCCATAACCTCAATGCATAATAGACAGGAAGGAAACCCCACTCAGGAACATAACCATTGCACAGGTCAAGGTGCAGTGGAAACACTTTGGCCCAGATGAGGCTACATGGGAAATGGAGGATGCCATGAGACATGCATATCCATTTTTGTTTACTTCTGTACATACAGAGCACATCCACAAATATAACAACGAGGATGATGTTCCTTTAAGGGGGAGGGGATTGCAATACCCCTGTTTCCCCCAGTTTGTAAATATAACTATAACTGGACAAGAGACTATGGCAGACTAAATATGCGTGAATGCTTGATTTGATGAACCTTTGTATAAAAGGGTCAATGTATGAATTTTATGTTATTAATAGAAATTTGATATTTTTTGCATAACTGCTTAAAGGGGGGAAGTTTTCCAAGATAGACCATGGATGCTATGAGAGGGATGGTGAGGGGAAACCAAGAATGGTTGAGATGAACCTCACCAGACTAGTACCTACTAGGTGTTATTGCTCAACAATCCTCTGACCCAAAAATGAATTACCATTCAGGATGGTAGTTGGAAGGCCATCCTCAAGAGTTAATGAGGAGATGGGGCAGGGTACCCATTTGTAAGGATTCTAGGCCTGACCATGAATTGGGATTCGGACCAACACAACCTTGCTGAGGAAGGCAAGAACGAAGGTAATTCGGGGGACAGAGACAGATCTGTGAGATAGCAGAGTAGAGAGAACAATCATGAGAGGAGAAGCATGTTTTCGACTCTGGAATAGAGAGAAAAAGATGAGAAGAAATCTAGTTTTTGGCTGAAAGAAGCCATGGGGAAGGTTTCGCTACAAGCTGATAAACGAGGCTGATGAGTGACTGAGGGAGTGCTCGTGCAAACCTCCTTTCTTTAAGTAGAGAAAATCAATTGTCAATTTCTTGTGGGAGGAGGACAGTAACCTCTGTCCCTGACTGTCGTGGAGCAAGGAGGAAGAATCTCTCTCAAAGCATCATGGTCTAGCTCGGGGGTGGCCAGTGGTAAATCCCTAAGGAGTGGTTGTGCCTATGGTTGGGAGGAAATAGGCACCCCTTCCAGGACTCGCTTCACATTCTCCACTTTTGATAAGTATTATCATACTCTATGTATATATATTGGATGTGATGATGAATGTTTGTGTTTATGGTTAAGTCTTTCTGCATTCGAACAGTTATTAGAAATGTTCTTTTGTTTCTGTAAATTGCTATATCCATATAGTCTTTGATTTGTCTCAATGTAACTGCTAGAGATTTATGGGATGTGAATTTGCAGGAGAGTTGGGGTAGGATTGAATGAAACGTCTAAGTCTTGCCAACCCCTTTGAATTCACCTTAGTGGGAATGTTAAGTTCATCTCTGTGGGAGAAGGATGTTTTCCTTTCGACTATCCACCCATCTAACCAAGGTCTCATGCTCGTGTCCTTAACCCATTTGCTACAAAAAGGATTAGCGCTTAGCCCTCAATAATTTCCAACGAACCCATATGACCAGGGTTTGGGAACCGTGCACTAGTCTGAAATGAGTTATCTCTTTCGGCTTCAGGACTTCGGAGCTTATGACTCCACAATCCTCGAAAACAGTCGAAGGCCAAAGTCGTGAAGCGATGAGGGTCCTCGATCTAGGGATCTAGTTTGGATCTCTCTCAGCCGTTAGATCGAACTTAGGAAGGGAAGCGTTAAGTGATTCGACGAAGTTCTACTTCGGGAGAATAGGAGTGGTATAACACCGAAAATCCTGAATGTCAGAATCGCAACATAGATCGGGACTGTTAAAAATGGAGGGACACGTGTCCACAGATCATTGACTATCCGAAATTCAGGGTATTTGACGGTATAGGGACACGAGAGTTTCCCCGGAGCTCATCAAGCCAGAGTAAATCCTGGCCATGAATGCTAAGTACACATGGCGATAGATCAGGTGTGCTCTGGAGAGGAAAACATAAGGTAGTCTCTGAACTCCCAAATGTATAACTTCTAAAGTGACAAGGACCATCGATCCTCAGATCCTTCGGGATCCCTCCCAGCCGTTGATCTAAACAACCCACCCTCGACTGCCCAACCAATTGGGAATGCATTGTGGAGCGACACGTGGCCCCTACTAGTCCACTGTCAAAGGTTGTCCGTTGAACTAGAACCATTGGATGAGTGGGTACGTGGCAAGCGATCCCATAGTCCAGAGAATTTGTACTCTGGAGGAACCTAGCCAAGAGTCTACAAAGTGTGAAAACATCTTAATTCGCGAACGCTGAAATGAATCTTGGTCGTTGGTAGGATGAGGACACTTGGAACTAGATCCAAGAGTCAGGAGACTTGGCTCTTCAAGGGATTTGTGATGTAGGAGTTGAAAAGTCTAAAACCCCAAAGTAATGGAAGTCGTGGATCCAAGGGCTACATGGACTCTTACTGACCGTGAGATCGAAGGGTGGGGCATCTATCAATCCAATATGATGTGGCATCCTAACGCCATTCAAGGTGACGTGGACCCACATTATGTGTGCCACATGTCCCCCAGATATGGTTGATTCACCACCCCCTTATGACTGTTAGAGCATGACGCGTGTCACCCCCTAATTAGGACACGTTTCACCCCCTGACCCTCGTCGCATGGCAGTTCCTGGTTCGTTCCCGCCTGATCGATGTGGCTAGTGACGTGTCCAGGACTCTGGGAGTCCGGATAACTTCGGGAGTTCGAAAGATTTGAGCGTAGTGTGATAAAGGAAGGTTCAATGATGATCGTCGATTACCGAATGCGAAAGAAACAACTACAATCATCAATCTCTGAAACGTCGAAGGTTCAACGGCGACCACCAACTGCCGAAACGAAAAACGTTGATCGTCGATCATTGAATGGCCAAGGCCACGTGGAGAAATCTTGAATCTCCTTTATTTTTAACCGTAGGATCTCGATGGAGGACTTGGACCATTGATTCCCTCCGTTGTTCAGCGATCTGGGAATTCAACAACATTGTTGGAACTCCCAAAGTACAGGACTTTTGAAATGTCGAAACCTTCACTAAGTAGACTCTTAGCTCCCAGTTTTCAGCCCGAGGTCACGAGGAGGACCCCGCTAGCTGGTTTAAGCATGTCATGAGAAATGTAAACTTCAGGGGAGCATAATTAAGAGGGTTTTGCTTAGTAAGGGACCGGAAATGAACCAAGGAAAAGCAAAACTTTGATGCCCCATCCCTAGAGAGGGTATTTAGGGGTCGGGTGTGTTACATGGAACCTATGATCTTCTCATCCAAAAGAGTTTACGCTATCCCTGCATAACTGCTCTCTCCTCTTGGTTGTCATCCTAAGTAAAGTTGATGGACTATTGTGCAGTTATCTTTTTGAAAACTTTATTACCGAAGTAATCTCTTTTACAATAATATACCTTGAAACTCTTCTTTTGAAGGAAATATTAGTATAAATTAAATTTGAATTGATGGAGAATTGTCTCAAGAAGGTCTCCATTAATAACAATCTTTTAATACTTTAACCACTTGTTATTTTATGTAAAATTTGCATTAAATGTACTTTGGTGAAAGTGACAAGATGAAGCATGCATTACTGCGGGTGGCGTAGTATAGGATGTATGGAGGATAATCAACACAAACCCGCGGTGAAAACATGAAAAATGATTAAGTATAATATTAGATCGGTTGGACGTAAAGGGAGGGGGAGTTTTGAAGAGTTATGATATCACCCGAATCCACTGTGAAGTTTGAAAATTAACTAACTATTGAAATATCGAGAGAGAAATGAAGTATAAGAAAATAACGAAGTATCATGAATTGGTCGGACGGACTAGTGGTGGTGATAATCAATTGAATCAAGCGAGTGGCTTACACTCGCGATAACATTTGAAAGAAATTCTAAGTATGGTGTGAAATGAGGATGGTGGAACATGATGGTGTGTTTTGGAAACGATGGAGCTTCAGACTTGAATGATAATATTTGATGAACTCACGAGAAACTAAAAAACAATCAAAGTATTGGTGTAAAATGCATACGATGGAATACAACAGTGCATTTTGGAGGAGGAGGAACTTTGTAACAAGAATGAAGTTGACTCGTGAACCCGAAACAAAACGAAAAATTTTCTAAGTGTAGAAAAGAAATATACAAAAGATTTTTCAAATGACTTACCGCATTTGAGGGTCAACAAGGACTTTCCTTAGCTTTGAGGATTGTGTGAACATGCATATTGCAACATGACGAAATATATTGGGCATGTGAATTTATCTTTCTTTGGGAAGCATGGTTGAGGGTGAAGCCTGACCATTCCAAGGCATAGAGAGGTAGACACAACAACATGGTTGGATGATGAAGTATTGTGGAAAAGGTAGTCTCGACATGCAATTATTGATGTAGATGGGACATTTCATATCTAAAGACACAGATGAATATGGGGAGAATTTCGACAAAGGAAGATAGACTTATGGACTTCATCGCAAGGGTAGAGTCATGAGGGAAGAGTCGGTTAGATGTGCGGAGATCAAATGCCCAAAGATTTCCCTTGACTCTTCGTAGACTTGGATGTGATCCAAACTATGTGTAGAAGATTGGCTAACTATGCCGTGAGGTTGGAAATGGAGTCAAGTTGTCGCAAATGACTTTGTTTTGGGGTGACTTCATAATGTATCAAGGTGAGGGGTAACCTTGCCTTGGTCTGAGGTTATCGTGCAAATGTACTGAATTGTAGAAGGAGGTGACCAAGCTCTGGGAATGTTGTGCATTCTCAAGGAACGAGTGTGATAGTTCAAAACTTAGAGAGTTAGTGCATGAGAGCATGACTAATAGGTAGAAGTACGGATGCACCAGTAGGTTTGAAGTGCATCACTTGGACATTGTGGAGGATCTCCTTAACGAATATTGGAATTGGAAAGAATGAGGCAGGGGTGGACACTTGCCTTAGTCTATGTAGTTGGATGAGGTGAAAGACAAGTAGACACAAAAGGATAAGTACGAGCAAGGAGATGCACATTTGAAGAACTGGATGTGATGGTTGGACTAGCTACCCAACTAGTGCAAGACCTAAGGCTAGCATTGTGCGGAGACATGACATAGTTGGTTGAAGTATGGATGTAGCAACAAGTTCATAGGATTTCAACAGTTAGACATTGTTTAAGTTTCGATTGAGGTTGCAGCAACAGTTGTGGTAGTAGCAACAACATAATAGAGTGTGATCGTCACAGTAGGATAATGGCAGCTTGGACATTGCAGACAGAGTTGGGGAGGATACATACTTCCATTGTAGCAGACAGAGTTGGGTAGGAGACATACTTCCATTGTAGGGTTTCTAGTAGACTTAGTTTCAGTGGGGGCACAAGTTCAGGCAGAGACTTGGATATCACAAATTTTGGGGATGCTCTTGGGGAAAACAATGACTTGAGGTGGTGGAGGATGTAATTTCTTCAACTAGAAGGGAAGAAGCACCCTTGCCCAAGTCCTCAAGGAGATGGAATTTGGGGTTGATTTGGCACCCAAGAGTCACACTAATTGAGCAAGTGGGTACATTGGGCACACAAACACACCAAGGGGATTTCCCAAACATGAGGCGAAGCATGGGATAGAAGCAACCAAGAGAAGAGGAGCACTAACGAGGTTGGGGTGCATCAACATGAAGAGCGCACCCAAGGTTGGGGCGTGTCAGTCCCAACGGATGCAAAGGTTGATGAGCGCATGGGTTAGTTTGGGCGCACCGAGTCCACGAAGGGGTGTGTCAATTCATTTGGGCCCGGTGGTTCGCGAAGGGGTGTGACACACCCAAAGGATGCGATGATTCATGAAGGTGACGATTGGAGTCCATATAAAAGAACAAGGGCGCACAACCAAGAAGGAACTAGGAGGAGAGCAAGATAAGATTCAAGGTTCTACAACAAATTTGGGTAAGGAGGGGAGATCTCCCTTAAGGAGCCAAGTTGCTCCACATGGTAGGACTTGTGTTGCATTGAGGAGATTTTGTAGGCAGAGTTGGATCAACCTTCTTTGGGTTGATTCTAGTAGTAGGCAAGTTGAATTTGGAGTTTGGAGGAAGTATTGTTGGAGATCTAGGTGAGGCATGTTATGAGACAGAACTGTAGGTCTGTGTGAAGTCTTGTGACAAAGAAGTGATAGTGAGTTTGTGGTGGGTGCACGTCTGGGGTGCACCACAGGAGTTGTGAAAGTCGTTGCGACAAACGAGTCTTAGGGTGACGAATCTATGTATGAGTGTCTTGGTGAGGTGAGGCGAGTCATGCGACTCTACCCAAGTTATAAGCCAAGTTGATAGTGCTCATATTGTAATTGTTTCACAATAATAAAACTTAGTTGGGTGTTAGGAACGTATTGTGTCGTTTCCACTATATTTGTGTGTCTCTTGTTTGTTTCGCATGTTCATGGATGTATGCTTAAATGACTAAGTATTAAGTTATTGGAAAATCATCTAAGTATACAAGTGAGTTGCACTAGAGTAGGAGTGTGACTTTCCCATAGCCTAGAATGAAGTATGGGTATGCTCTAGGTGAAGAGGCATAGTCTGAACGAAGTTATCCTTAGTGTTTCCAAGCATCCAAGTAAGAACCATTGCGATGTCACACTCCCTCAATAGTTGCATGATCACAAGATTTGGACACGTGATAGGTTGCTTATCCTCTATATCTTTTGTAGTATTAATTAATAGTTTATCCTCAAGAATTTTCACCTTATAAAAATGTCTAAGACAAGGGTGCCCATTATCACCATTACTCCTCCTATTAATTGTGGAAGGTGTAAGTAAATCCATCATGGAAGCAAAGAGGACACGATCTTAAAAGGCATAAAGTTAAGCAAGCTAATTTGAATCATTTATTATTTATGAATGACATACTCTCATTCTATAATGGAACACTTAGGTATGCATCAAAGGTTAAGGACATCCTAGATGTCTATAGTATAGCTACTAGAATGGAGATAAATATGTTGAAAACTTCTATAAAATTCAATAGCATAGAGGAGGCTCAAGAAATACTTCTCTTAGTGGTCATTCTCTTCCAAAGGTTTGACCTACAAGGAGAGATAAAGTACTTAGGGTTTATCTTAAAACCAAAAAATTATGGGATGAAGCATTGGAGCTAGCTAATATATAAGGTTGACAATAGAATTAATATATGGTGTAATTAGTCAAATATGTGTTGGAAACAATTCCATATTTTAGGCATTCATTGGCTCCTTGGGTTCGAACTGGAAATCATGCAAAAATATATCGATCCTATATCAATGGTAGAATGGATAAGGATTATGATAAAACTAATTAATAATGTGTCTATAGTTTGGAAAGCATTAGTATTATCTTTTCCTTTAGTGGGGAACTAGCTAGCTTGAAAGGTAGGGAACGAGGACCTTGGCAAAGTGGGATTAGATCCATGGCTTTGAAGTGGAAATGACTTTAGGCTCTCTTAGGACCTGATTGAAACACTACAACAAGCTAGTATATTCACTTTGGCTCAAACTTCCAACTTAATAATAGGGAAGCAAAGGTGTGAATCATAGATAGGGTTGGGCCTAGAGGGAGACGGAAGCAAGCAATGGAAAACATACATGGAAATATTAGTTCAAAGTCATGTAAGAATAAAAGTGGAGGAAAACATATTAGTTTAGACCAAAAATCTTGACTTGGGGGGATATACTGCTAAATAGGGATACACAGTTGTGTTCTTGTAAACCACCAAGGTGACCTTATAGACTAGTGGTGGAAGAAACCATGGAGAAATATAACTCTATTAAAATCAAGGGTATATATGTGGCTAGCCTTGAGAAATAAGTTACTCATATTGGATGTCTTACAAAAAAGAAACTATGGTCTTTCCAAGTGGTGTTCATATGCAAGTAGGAAAATGAAACAATACAATACTTGTTGGTCAAAAGCCCTTATATAAAAATTGTGTGGACAAAGCTGGAAGGAAATTTTGGAGTCAAAGATGGCTGGCAAGGGGAAAATGTCAAAAAATGTCTTAACTCGTGAATGGAGATAAGGGATATAAAGTCATGTAGGGCACTATCCTTTTTAGTATGTCAAGGAATTTGGCTTGCAAGGAGAAATATCATCTTTGAATACAAACAAATCCCTACCTTTTAGTGCTCATCGCAGGTATGCACAATAATTGAAGGACTAAACAAGAAGATAAAAGTATGTTCCCCAAGACAACTTAGGGACATCCACATTAACAAATGTGGAGCATGGTGTTTCTTTAATGGGGCTTACGAGGGCCACCTAAATAAGTGTGGGGAAGGGTGTACACTATTTATCAATGACACACTTTTTTCAAATTAAGGAAAGTTTGGGTGCAGTAACCAACAATTATGCTAAGCTCATGGCATTGAAACTACTCACTGAAAACAACATTCAAAAGATTCAAATTATGTGGGAATCAAAGATGGCTATCAATTGAATGAAAATATTGTGTTTGATAGAATGTTTGGTTTTAACTCTAATAGATGATCACTTGAAGATGATGAAGTATTCGACAAACTTTCTTATATGCACATTTATAAGGAACTAAATACTTCAACAAATGCATTGTCAAAGGAAGGATTACATGTGAAGGGAAGTACATGGGTGTTATTGGAATCAAAAGATGGGGTTTCTTTAATGGGGCTTACCAAGGCCACCCAACTAAGTGTGAGGAAGGGAGTACACTATTTATCAATGACACACACTTTTTTCAAATTAAGGAAAGTTTGGGTGCAGTAACAAACAATTATGCTAAGCTCATGACATTGAAAATACTCATTGAAAACAACATTCAGAAGATTCAAATTATGTGGAAATTAAAGGTAGTTATCAATTGAATGAAAAGATTGTGTTTAATAGAACTTTTGGTTTTAACTCCAATAAATGAGCACTTGAAGATGATGAAGTATTCAACAAACTTTCTTATATGCACATTTATAAAAACTAAATACTTTAACAAATACATTATCAAAGGAAGGATTACATGTAAAGAGAATTACATGGGTGCTATTGGAATCAAAAGATGAAATTTATGTGCTAACTATAACTTCCTCAATTTATGATATTTAAATATAAAAATTTTAAAATGATTTTTTAAGTGTATAATATCATTTTGTGAAGTACTTAATGTTTACTCAATATGGATTACATATAAACTTGTAAAATAAAATTCAAATTTATGATTTGTTTATTTATTTATTTTTTAAATATAAGAAATAATTTAATTAAATTTTTATTAAATTATTTATTTATTTATTTATTTTTTAAATATAAAAAATAATTTAATTTTTTTTTTTTAATCTATACTATTAAAAAAAGACTTAAAAAAAAAAATAATGTAGTAAACATGTACAAAATATAATTTTTCTATACCTCAAAATATAGGTTTTGATTTCTTCCATATTTTTTTATCCACACTCATGCACGTGGAAGTGAAAGTTTGAGGATTTTTTAATTTTTTTTTAATGTAATAAACCTGTACAAAATATAATTTCTCTCTGCCTCAAAATATAGGTTTTGATTTCTTCCATTATTTTTTTAACCACACTCATTCACGTGGAAGTGGAAGTTATCACATCTCATGCACTAGTTAACTTTTCACTAATAAAGCTCGCGCTTTGTTTATGGTACCATAAATATAAAATTATTTACATACCCCTACGTTACCCAAATGACAAAGACTTAATTAATTATATAATAAAGTTGGAAATAAATAAAACATAAAACCTTTCTGCTTTTCGAGGTTGGACTTTCAAAACTTTTAACATGTTACTTTTGGACTTTTAAAATGTTACTTTGGGGACTCTCAAATTCAATATTCTTGTTATTGGTGGTGGTTGTCAACGTAAGCTTTTTTTTTTTTTTTTTTAAGCATTTTCTATATTTTAAGGTGATAATCAAATTAAGTGCAGTATGAGTGTTTTCTATAGAGGTTATGGTTTTATAGTAGATATATCTTGTTATTATTTTATGATCAAAATATTAAGAACTAGTGTAGATTTATTTTAATTTTGGATTTATCATGCATCGAGAGGGATCAAGTCCCTCAAGGTGAAAACTTTTTTTAGATTAAAAAGTTGTTGGATATACTCTTGGGTTATAGTGGCAACTAGTAGGTTTGATCTTGGGCCTAGCCTAGATTACTCCATCACTGATTCCCAAGGTTGAAAAAACATAAAAAGAACTTGAGGAAATGTTTGCAACCTAAATAGTTTTGATCTCTCTGGATGCATGATAAATCCAAAATTAAGATGAATTTACATTGATTTAACCCATAAAAAAATTCTTTAACATTAATATTATTACTTAACAAATAAGTCATTAAATGTGACTAATACTTGATTATATTAGACCAAGTCACTTCTCCTCCAACAATAAACCAAGAAATAAACCAAAAAATAAGATAACTTGTAAATAATTTGGCCTCACTAAAATATCATGATGTAATTTTTCCTAAATTCCCCTTCAAACCCATTCAAACTACACATTTCAATTATATTAATCAATTCAATAACTTTAAAAACCCTCATAATACTTATATCATATAATTTTAACTCTTAAAATTTACAATTCTAAAAAAAAAAATCCTATCAAATTCCCATAAAAAAAATTCTCCAATTTAGCCTGCTACCTTATATTAATCAATTCAATAACTTTAAAAACCCTAATAATACCTATATCATATAATTTTAACTCTTAAAATTTACAATTGTAAAAAAATCCTATCAAATTCCCATAAAAAAAAATCTCCAATTTAGACTACAACGTTAGACCCAAAAAAATACACAAATCATGGACCCATGTTCCTATTCTTGGACTATTTATATTAAATCATAACAGAACACATCAACTTCAATGCTTCGCTATTATTGATGCATTTCCAAAAAGCTTTTAAAGTTACTTTAAAATTTTTGAAAATTTCTGTGACAAGATATCGTAACTGTCATAATACATCAACTTCAGTGCTTTGCTATTATTAATTTATTTCTAAAAGTTTTTAATATTATTTTAAAAAGTGAAAAAAAAAATTAATAATATATTTAATTTTTTTTTACTTTTTATGTAAAAAAACTTGTTTGATAAAATATTATCAAATTCAAAATATTTCAAATATAGTAATATTCTTTCTTTAAAAATATTTATATAAAAATGAGTTACATTTTTTAAATAACACTAAAAAAACAGAGAATAAAGTAAAACAATTTAAAATCTATTTTTTTATTCTTACTATAAAGTTCCCAGAAGCGTCCAACTATAAGGCCTCATTCGAACTTAAATATGACTTTAAAATAGAAAAGCACTCGCATGCCTACATTAATGCTAAACTAAGTAATTATAAAATACTAAACTTTAAATCGTTTGATGAAAGAAATACCAAAACAAAATATAGTAATATTATCCCAATATATTTTGCATTTGACACTATAATGCCACTAAAATATTGATTGTTATGGCATTCATATAAAACTTCACGATCATGAATATATATATATATAAAGTACACGAGTATATCTAAATATATACTAGATCCCAGTGATGTGTCTTTTTGTCCTTTTGTTATAGTATTTTTTGTGGAATTATGTAATTAGATATTCACTAGTCTATGTATTTTGTACCATAGTATATAGATGGGGGATTATAGTCTACTGTGTGTTGTGGGGAAAAGTCACCTACCAAAGGATGTAAAAGGTATGTGATGTTGAAAAAGTTTAAAATATCTAAATATATATTGTATTGACATTACAGTATTGTTGACATAATAATTGTTATATTGTTTATATAAAACCTTATTGTCATGTAGTTGGAATGAGTACTTTTAAATGATCATATATTCTAGTTGATCATATGGGACTTAGTACTTTTAAGTGTATATTGCTTTCATTGACATTAAATATCTTTGTGCCAATAAACATATAAGTTATTTTATCGATTTTAATTTTAAAAATTATTTAACAAAAAATAAAATTTCATTATATATAGTAATGTATGTCATATTATTCATTCATTATTAGTCTCTGTCAAAGGCGTAGAGGGATTATAGCGATTGATAATTCGTTGACTTCATATTAATTTGTCGTTTGACTACAAATTTTTGCACAATCTCTATTGTTCGAACTAGAGAAATAAAACATTATTTTTTATATAATAAAAAAAAACTTTATATGTCATGATCTCATTGGATAATAGATTTGAGGTCTTATTGCTAGCTTCGCTATTCCTAATGTTTTATATGTTGGCATATCCAAAGTTTTTATCATCTACAGTCTTTTTGAATTTGTACTATTCATATTGAAATGTTTAGATATCCAAAGTTTTGAGCATGGATAGTCAGATTTTTATTAGTTGACTTCATATTACTTTGTCCTTTGAGTAAAAAAAAATTGCATAGTCTCCATTGTTCGAACTATTGTTATTATTTTTTTTTTAAGTTTTCTTTATTATAGCGTACTTAGAGAGGCACCTTCATTATTACGTACGTAAACAGGCCTATCACACTGCATTCTTTCTTAAGTGTTTGCATAGCACGAGGCCCTTCAACAGTTATGACAGCCTTAAGTGTTTACCTAAGAGACCTCACAGCCTTAAATGTTTAGTCAACATGCGTGTTACAATGCAGTTTCCTCCTATTTTTTGATACAGTCTTGTCTGCAGTGAATTTGGGCAATATTGTTCTTCACAGGCATTACTGGTTCACTGGTTGATGCTTGCTCGTTGGTTCGTTCGATGATGCTTATTGTTGTTTGATTCAACTTTGCAAAGTTGAGGTTCTGCAGCTACAGTTGGACCTCTTGGTGCTTGTTCCCTGGTTTGTTGTTTGTTGCTTGCTCTTGTTTGCTTCAACTTTGCAAGATTGGGGTCTTGCATCCACAGTTTGACCTGTTGTTGCAGTTTGCGTGGTTTGGAGCTGCACTTATGTCATTCCTCGTTCACGGGTAAGTTTTAGTGCCATGGTTTCGTTGCTATTATGTATTTGTTGTTTACTATTTGTAGCTTGCAAGCAAGAATTTTCAATACTATGAATGCCTGAGTCAAAATCCTCTTGCAAAACATCTTTCTGTGTGACTGCTACGAGCAGAGAAACTGTGGTGTGTTGTTATCTTGTCCTTGTTCTTGAACGTCAATGTTTGACACAGAACCCACCTTTGTCGCAGCCATAGTGACATATAAAAAAGAAAATGGATTTTTTCTCCTTATTTTTTCTGCTCCTGAAAAACCATACGTTTGGTGCATTTTCCCCAATCTGTTCCCTTCCAAAACGTCTTGTTCCCCTTTAAATGTCGATGTTGGATAGATAACCCACACCTGTTGCAGCCACAGTGACATATAAAAAAGGAAATCGAATGTTCTCCTCATATTTTATGTTCCTTGAAACCATACGTTTGGTGCATTTTTTCCAGGTTGTTCCCTTCCAATCACATGTGTCCACTTCCACGTCATGGATATTGTACCATATCTATTTCGAAAATAGCAATGCAAAGGGGTTTACAAAATGAATTCAGAGTTGTCATTATGGAGCAAGCATCTGTCAAGACCTTGTGACAGAGAATTCTTTTATTCTCTGAATCAAAAACCTCGTTTACCTGTTGGTTTTATGTTGTCCTTTATGTCTTGCAAAGCATCTTCTGCCATTGAAATGCTTATAGGATGCATGTGTGGAATAGGTTCAAAAGTGATATGCCTTGAATGCTCAGTCTTTGTGCTGAGCAAATTTATAGTGTTATTTCATTTGTGTTGTCTCTTTTGTTTGGTTCACTATTCACTATACATTTGTTTGGTTGTCATATGTTGTAGCGACTATGGGGATTGAATTAGACAAGAAGAAGGTTGAAAGATACATAGCGAAATTGGTATGTAGTTCCTCACTTATAGTTTTCATTTTTCATTTTTTCTCTATTTGCATATTATATGAATATAGCTAAGAACCATCTTGAAAATCACAACTTAAGAAATGAAGCAAGTAATAGATGTTGAGTGCTATGAAATAGATACAAACTCCATTGTACATGACAACATTGACCAGGTATTGCATGCAATGGGATTTTTAGATTGGATGCATTCTCGTATATTGTGGGAGATTGCCTCTTCGGTGCATTTCAAGTACTATTTCATTTATGTTATTCCTCGACTGACCTGTGCAATAGATTGATAGATTATGTCTTGGGATGTTTAGAAAATGGCGACGTTGAGGCATTGGAATCGTATCAATACGAATTGGCATCTAATTTTCTTTGCCAGTTGCATGGAATACAGGATGTCACTATGTATTTTTCAAAAATGTGGTTGTTTGCATCTGCAACTTTGCCTGCACATGAGAGGGGACTTTGGGGAGATACATTTTGTATACAGTGGTTGTCCAAGTGGTTGAATATATCAATTGGAATATGGTCATTGACAAGAAAAACAAGATATCTACTATTCAACAAAATTGCATCTAGGGATCCATATTGCATCTTGTTCCATGATGTCAATCCTGTCAGTGGTCATTATGAACCACTACTCTATAGAAATGTATCCATATGCAATCTTGCAGGACCTCATATTTACTTGTCCCTCATTTGCAAAGACCTTCAATCGCATTGGAAACGAACTATGCATCATATACACTCTCATGTCTTGCACATAGCGACAACTATTGCATCTAGTTGTGGAGATAGTTTGTTCAATGAAATTTGCTATTTGGTGGCAACAGAGTTCGATCTGCACTCGCTATGGATTTACACTGTACAATCCTTTTGCAATGTAATTATAGGCAGAAGTCAACAGGCTTTTAGTTGCTTGCATCAACACCTTTTACCATATCTCCTAGAAAGTATGTCGATAATTGGAAGTTGGCAACAATACCTTGTAAACATGGCAATGCCATATGAGAAAGGAAATGTAGAGGGTGGAAGATTTTGTTTGCAATGGCTATCTATCATATTTAGAGTAAATATCCAGGTCTGGTCGGCCATGTCGGGTGGTACTGTCCATTCCTACTGTATTGATTCAAACTATGATCGAACAATTGACATCATGTCGTTGAAAACAAATATGCCACATATTCATTATCAACCTTTGATGAGAAATACTACCAGTTCAGGGTTCATTGTCCATGCTACCGAAACCGCATCGAATATGCATAAGCATCGCATGCTATTTAATGAGAATGAAACTCATCCCAGTTGTGATGACGCCATACAGAGCTTAAACAAAAAACATAGACTAACTTATTACAACTTTAAAAAGGTCATACGTGAGAGAAAACAATACATTGGTAGTATAAAAAATACTACCAGTTCAGGATCTAGTGTCCATGCCACCCAAACTGCATCGAATCTGCATAAGCGTCGCATGCTATTTAATCAAAATGAAACTCATCCCAGTTTTCATGAGGTCATATAGACCTTAAACAAAAAACGTAGACTAACTTATCATAACTTGAAAAAGGTCATACGTGCGAGAAAAAAATACATTGGTATGCTTCCTTCTAGACAGAAACTCACATATCACAACCTAAAAAAAATTGTTCGTGCACAACATAATCGCATTTTCGCACTTTCTGTTGAATACAAACATCACATGTAGAATGACAAAGAACATCACAGTTTGCACCATCAATATGGTGAGGATGCAATGCTCATAAGAAATGTCGATTCCACCTCCAACATGGCTTGTCAACAAGTGAAACTAGTTTCCAGTGGCAACCATAAGCTAACCTACCACATGTTGAAAAATTAGATATGTAAGAGAAACAGGTACAACCACATATCCCACAATGGTCATGGTACTGACCGAGAGGAAAAAATCACATTTTGTGGCCTAGAGCCAACACCATGCATTGCTACCAATGAAAACCAGCAAAAACTTTCTACGCATGCTTGTCTAGGGAAGAAAGATGCAAGACAGATCTATATGAAACAAATTAAAGACACTCCTTCCATTGCATGTGAAATTTGTGATCGATTGAATTTTGCAAAAAACACTAAGTCTTTCACGCCTGATTTGGAAGCAGAATACCTTGGCTTGACACTAAATGATAGAACATTTTCCAGTGACAATATTTGTCTTCCATGCAAACAATCACTTGAAAATGGAAAATTGCCACACTTTGCAACGCCTGACCAAATAAGATGTAATGCACCACTACCAGATGTAAGTACACTTATAAAAGTTGAACAGAGACTTGTGTCTCTACGAATTGCATTTGCACAAATCAGACCTTGGGGATATAAACGACCCCAAATGGGATTAACATGATCAATTATTAATGTGCATATCCAACTAGATGTTGTACAAAATTCCTTGCCACAATTCATTAGCGATACAATGACAATTGTTGTAGCTCTCAAAAGACGTTTGCAATACAAGAATGCATACCAGACAGGTAAAGTGTGTGTGCATGTTGTCATGAAAGCATTAAAAGAATTATGTTCTAGGGCCCTGTACAAACCACTGAACATTTGTATAAATGAGAATTGGAACAATGTTCTTGGAGAAGGGGATGACAACTCTGCATGGACTTTCAAAACTTCTAGTGAATTTGATAAAAGCGATGAATCAGAGAATGAAATACCTATTGAAACATTGATACATGGATTCACTGACTCACAGCGCATTCGTGACTTGCAAGACAAGATTGTCGAAATTGCACCTGCTGAAGGGCAACGTCCACTTGGAATATTCAAGGACAAATTTTCTGACGAAATGAAATTCCCAAAACTGTTCTATGGATATCCATGTCCCAGTGACATTACGGAACGATTCAACTACCAAAAAATAGTTCGATGGGAACTGCTACATTCAAGTGATGGCTTCTCCTGTCACATAACAAATTTTTTTTCAAAACAATGCACATAATAATTGAACAAGTTCTCTCTTGCATATGGGTGCGAATAAGAAAAGGCCAGCTACAAGGAAGAAAGTTATTGGCCAAAGATGTCAAGTACAAAGCAAACTTGGAAAAAATCCTAAAATCTGATATTGGATACATAGATTTCAAAAACATTTGCATCTCTCCTGACTATTTGCAACAAATCAAGAAAACTATATTTGCAATGACCTGACAATTGGGACCACCAACATTTTTTATCAAATTTACAAGTGCATAGTATCGTTGGGATCCGTTGGTGGCTACAATGTCTGCATTGTATAGGAATAGGAAAAGGAAAAAAAAAAACCGATACATTGGAAAATGATGACATTGACTACCTCATAAGAAAAGACTCAGTGACATGTACTCGCTACTATAGGCATAGAATAAATGCTTTGAAGAAATTGATATTCCATGATGACACATTCTTCGAAAAAATATCAGACTACTTTCTTGTGACTGAGTTCCATAATAGAGGGAGTGAGCATGACCATGCATTGTTGTGGATAGAGGGTCCACCAGTCTATGGAAATGACAACAACTCACAGATTGAGCAGTTTGTCGACAAATACATAACATGCAACACAGATCATTTGGATCTAGAACTTGCCAAAGTTCATAGACATTATCATACAAGAAGCTGTAAAAAATGAAAAAAATCACATTGTAGATACAACTTCCCTATGTCGCCAATGAGAACAACAAGAATCATAGAGCCAATTAGTTTAGAGGACAATGTTCTCATTGAGAAATCTAAATCCTTGTTCGCATTTCTAGAACAACGAGACTTTGATGAGCTTCGACGAATTCTTAATGGAGATAAATCTAACAGAAGATGAGTACATCCAAGCCATACAATGTACACTTAAACAACCAACAGTTTTCCTTAAAGGAAAACTTTCCCATATTTGGAAAAACAGTTTCTCCAAGGACATGCCAGTTATGTGGAATGCAAATACAAATGCACAGTATGTCCTCAATGCATATGTTGCAACATCATATTGTACCTCGTATATGACAAAATTTGACAAATATATGACAAGTGCATTCAGAAGAATACGCAAAGAACATAAAATAAGTCATATTGATGCTATGCAAATGATACGTATGCTTGGAAATACATTAGTTAATCTTCACCAAATATCTTCTCAACAAGCAATTCACATTGCACTTTCCCTGCCCCTCAACTGTAGTTCAAGGAAATGTGTCTTCATAAACACATCTCCACTTGAGAAACGCACATTTGTGCTTAAACCACTGTCTTTACTAGAAAAAGAGCCTGACAATTCAAAGGATGTACTATGTCGCTCTATTATTGATTATTACCTCCAGCATCCATCTCCTATTAAGCATATCTGCTTAGCAGAGTTTGTATCGTGTTACAAAAATAATGGTGCACCCATATCAAAAAGAAAGAAACCCTCTGTAATACAATTTGTCAAATACAACAAACATTTTGACTATGAAAACTATTGTTATACGTTCCATTTGATCAAAATTAAAACATAACTTCCCTACATGGGAAGCTGTGTATATTGCTTATGAGACTACAATACAAACCAATGAATCTAGATTTACATATAATGTTAATCCAACATGGGGTGATCTAGAAAGTGCAGTTCATGAACTAGAAAACCCTAACAATGTTGATGAGACATTCGCAAATTGTAAAACAACTAGAACTCTATGTGAGTCCTATGACTTGCAAGCATATTTGCCTCGTCCTCTAGCAGTCGACATTGAAAAACGTATCAATCTTGGCTTTCAAGTCATAAAACATCCTTTCCTTATTGAAAATAACGAATACTACAGAGTCATATGTCTATTGAATTGAGAGCGGTAAGCAATTCTAAAGGACATTACAATTAAAAAATGCTTGAACATGCACACTCTTGTGCACTTGTTCCTTACAAGCGGGGCAGGAACATGCAAGACATTTACAGCAAAAGCATTATTCCAAATGCTTATACGACTCTATGATTCAAACAATTCCTCTGATCCTATGAAACCAAAGGGGCTAATAGTTGCATACACAGGAAAAACTGCATATAATGCAGGTGGAACAACAGTCCACTTTGTATTTTTTATGCCTTTTAACAAGTCATAGTTTCTTCCACTCATCAAGGAAATGTTAGATACCTTGTCTAAGATTTATGACGAACTACAACTTGTCTTCATAGATGAGGCATATTTGATTGGAAGTCGCTTCTTGTATTCCATTGACAACCAACTAAGAAACATAAAACATGTGCACACCAAATACTTTGGAAACATTGACATGATATTCTGTGGGGATATTTACCAAGCGCAACCCATCCAAGATTCTTTGACATTTGAACAACCTACGGTCAATATGAAATTAGTGACGCGTGACTTCTAGAAAGACAATATAAAATGTTGTGAATTACATACTACAATGCGCCTGACAGATGAAACATTTAATGCAATTCTGAATAGAATGTGGGCAAATAGCCAAACACATGATGACTTAACATGTATCAATTCAAGGTGCATGTGACCTGCATCAACATACCCAACCTTCCCTTACATGTTCTACATGAATAGGGATGTTTCAATGCATAACATGTACATGATATCGCTCATGCCTGACGATGATATCATCATCAATTCAATTAACCTCGAAGAAGACAACCATGGAAATTTACCACGTCATGAACATACAACCACTTTGCCTTTGCAACTTTTCATGAAATTAGACATGCTTGTTGAAATATATGCATGCAACTATAATTCAAAGGATGGCTTGGTAAATGGTGCAGATGGAATACTCAAAGGTTATACCAAAACAAAAAAAGTCGATGTCCTCTGGATTAAGTTCCATGAGTCGGATATAGGCCACCGACAAGCAAACAAGTTGGCTTATCTATATAATTCAAACACTGCACGAGATTGGACACCTATCTTATGAATATCAAAACCAGTATCGACATCGGCAAAGATAGGTCGACTGAAGATTCGAAAACAGTTTCCAATTAAACTTGCATGTGAACGTACAGTCCACGGATCGCAAGGACTAACACTTGATAGTGTTGCATTTGACCCTGCTAGAATTTGAATACATGGGCTTGTATACACAACACTGTCCCGTATCAGAAGTATAGACTCATTGTATTTAGTAAGTTATCTTACAAAAGATAACTTCAAAGTCAAACACAAAGTTGATATTGAGATGCAACGCCTTAGGACTAGCACAAAGTGGCATCTATAGTATGATTACCAATCCATACAAACAAACTCATATGTATCAATTCTCTCACTTAACACGCGCAACCTACATGCACATATGGATGATATACTCAATGACTATGACACAATGCAATCTGATATTATGTGCTTGCAAGAAACATACATGACATTATGCATGCAAAACAATAAATTTCCAAATCACAATTGCATATCAAGTTACATTACACATGGGGTGATGATATTAGTGAAAAAACATGTAACAATTTTGGAGCATATGCATTTCGAAGAAAACAATGTTGAGATGGTGCTCGCAAAAGTAATTTTCCATGGATCAAAAATTGCAATATTGAATCTCTATGTTGCTCTGCATGCAACATTCTCCAACATACTAAATGTTCTTTCCAATGCATTAGAGCATATGCATCTAAACGAAACCATTGTCATTGTAGAAGACTTCAATATTGACATGCTATAAAATAATGCCAGAACAAAAGAATTGGAAAACTACATGTGCAGATACAGTCTTCGCTTTCTTTTGGATAAGATAAACCATGTACAAAACACACTTATTGACCATGTATGGTCGAATGTGCCCATTTCTCAATACATCATCTTTATCTTAGACACATATTGGTCTAGGTATTGCACTTGAATTATGAAATATACATCAAACATATTGCAAAATCATATTTCTATGTCTCAAAGCATATCTGTCTAGCTTGTTGCACAAAACCAAGTTATCCAACTTCTTAGTTTTTTCTAGTTTGTAATTGATTTTGGACACAATTTTTTTATATATACACATACATGGATGAAGAAAAAAAAAACCGGTACATTCTTCTAACACTATATGTTACTCTATTCCTTTTATTCTAGTTTATTTATTGTATGTACATATTCCTTGTTTTTTCCTTACATATCAACTTATGTTCATGTTCATTGTGTTTTGTACTTTCCTTCATTGAAACAAACAGGAAAATTGGACAAGGCAAAGAACTCTTAACCAGAAATGTATAAGAATACATACAAAGGTGCATACTTCTACCCGTATTCCATATCCAATTGTTTTTCATTTACTATGTCTATATCTATTCCACTGCTTTGTAGCTCTTCTATTTTTTTCCTTAGATATTGCATATCTTCCTATATATTAACTTATCTTCATGTCAATTGTATTTTTTGTGCCGCTACCTTGAAATAAATAAACTTGTACTCCATCTTTTTTTCATGTGTTCCTACGTAGCAACTTGCCTTCATGTCCATTGTATTCTATGTATTGCTACATTGAAAAAAGAACAGACTAATTGAACATGAGGATGGAGCCTTATGTGCCATAGCTGAGAAAGCTTGAGTACAATCTTCCAAAAGTATGGTTATAGTGGTGCCACAACAAATATAATGTGTATGCCTAATGCACATCCATATCAAGTATGAACAATATACACATGTTCATAGCCATTGTTTCAGAAGTGACATGGGCATGAGCAATGAACCATCACAAACATCAACACAATGACAATGTCAAAGGTAAGGATTCATAGATTACGCTCTTGTTATGATTATGAAACAAATATATGCAGTTATTTATTCTACTATGCCATGGTAAATATGTTTATGTTGTTTACACCACATGTTTTTTAGTTCACAAGAACTATCGACAAGTAGAAGTGAAACCTCCATCATAGTACAAGGTCCAGAGACTAAGAGGTATGGTTACAAAACTCTGATCTGCATACGTTATCCAATTTGTGCATATATTGAAGCTTGTCATATTTTAGAATATGCTTGCATGTAAGAATGCCAAGTCATATATTGTGTCTATTGCTTGTTGAAAATAGATATAAACAACATCTCTTTTAACTTGAACCAGGGTCTGTTGAGCTCCAGATATATTTCATGGCTGAGAATATTTCAACTGTCTCTGTCTTTCTTCCCTATTTTCTTGGATAGTTATGTCCCGTTCTATTGCTGCCCACGATTGTTCTAGTTCGGTTCTGTTTCTGGCAGTTTGCAAGATAGTGTTGAAAAGGTTCAATGCGATACTAGTTTGATCT
>ML782943.1:266232-342926 GCA_009831015.1 Picea engelmannii
ACTTAAATTTTATCATTGATTTTTTTCAGAATATGTCTCGAGTGTATTTCAAATTCATTAGATCTGGAAAAAATTAATAATGCAAAGACTCCAGGATACTAAAATTTGTTCAAAAAACAAAATTTTAGTTCTGTTTCAACAGGTGGCATAGTTCCTCTCATGTTCCTTAAGCTTTCTAGACTCATATCCAATGACATGTCCATCTTGAGTGAGGACTCCCCCAAGTCCTTCCTTACATGTGTTTGTACATACCACAAAACTTTTGTTTGGGTCAGCAATCTTTAACACATGCGCACTAGTAAGTAATTCCTTCAACAGATTAAAATTGTTTTCACACTTGAGTGTCCAGTCAAATTTAGTTCCCTTCTTTTGCAAAGAAGTGATGGGATGAGCAATCTTAGATAACCCTACTATGAACCTTTTGTAGTAGCCGGATAATCCCATAAAAGATCTGACATCTGACACATTTCTGGGTGTTGGCCATCCTCTAATGGCTTTGATCCTCTCTGGATCTACTGCTATGCCATGCTCTGAAATAATGTGTCCCAAGTAATGGATCTACTTTTGATAAAAAGAACACTTACTCAACTTGGCATACAACTGATGTTCTCTTAGTACTTGCAACACCAGTCTTAAGTGATGTTCATGCTCCTCTTCAGACTTAGAATAGATAAGTATGTCATCCAATAATACTATGAAAACTTGTCCATATAATTTCTGAATATGTCATTCATTAAGCACATGAAGACAATTGGTGCATTGGTTAGTCCAAACGGCACCACTACAAATTCATAATGCCCATACCTGGTCCTAAAGGATATCTTATGAATGTCTTCTTCCTTGATTCTTACCTGATGGTATCCTGCCCTCAGGTCAATCTTTGAAAATGTCTTTGCTCATATTAGTTGATCAAAGAGGTCATCAATTTGGGGTAAATGATACTTGTTCTTTATAGTTTACTTGTTTAGTTGTCAAAAGTCAATACATAGCCTCAAGGTTCCATCCTTCTTTTTGACAAAAAATATTGGTGCTCCCCAAGGTGAAACGCTTGGACGTATATACCCTTTCTTCAACAATTCCTCCAATTGCATTTGTAATTCTTTTAACTCTGGTGTGCTCATTCCATAAGGTGTTTTTGACACCGGGGCAGCTCCTGGCACTAAATCAATTGAGAAATCTATCTCCCTTCTTCGTGGCAATCTGGGTATTTCTTGGAATACATCTTCAAATTCCTGTAGCACCGAAAAATATTCAAGGCTTGGCCCCTTTGTATCAACTAGCTCCTCCACATGAGTTGCATACAGTTGACATCCTTTTCTAAAACATGTTTTCATCTTTAAGGCTGAAATTTCCCTTATAGAGATGGGTCTTGGAATTCCTTTCACAGTGCTATGTTTTCCATCTCCATCAAGACATGTAAATGTCTTGTTATGACAATCTAGGACAGCATGATGCTTGTCCAACCAATCCATCCCAATCAGCACATCATAAGACCCCAATGGTATGATATTTAGATCAGTACTAGTATTCACGCCATTAAGACTTATGGAACACCCATTGACCATATCATGGATTCTTCTTTTGGTTCCAATGGATAACTGAACCAAACTAGATTTTCCAAGTTTACTCCTCTCCAAATGTAATCTATCCACTATCTTAGGATCAATGTAACTATTAATTGCTCCTGAATCAATCAAAATAGCAACAGGTTGATTCATGATCTTACCTTTCACCTCGATCATATTGGATTGGTACTCTGCTTTTCGATCATTTAAAGTTGCATAGATTCTTCACATATCTCTGACTGTTGTAGCCTCTTGGATGCAATGCACAGTCTTCACTATGCCCTCTCTGTGTGGGAAATCTTTGTACAGGTGATCTTCCTTTCATCCCCAGCATTGGATTGGTGGTCTTCCCCTTTTTCCCAAGGAGTCTTCCTTCTTGAAATCTCCCTTAGCATATCGATCTTGATGATTTCTATTAGGCTCATTCCTATTGAAGCGAGGTTTGAATCCTTTCCTCCTCTGGTCGGACTTCACATTCTTCTTGTCCTTCCAAGATTTATGCAGGGATTCTCTTCCCTAGCCTTGCTCACACAGGTATTTAGCCTTCCTGATGGCCTCAGTCAAGGTCTTGGGTTCATCATACTTGATATTTTCCTTATAAAAGGTTGGCAATCCACTTAGAAATCTCTGTATTTTCACTTTCTCATCACCAATGAACCCGACGTACTTTAACAATCCCAATAACTTCTTCTCATATTCTTCCATAGTCATGCTTCCCAACCTGAGTTCAAATAAATCCTACATTTTCTTGTCATAGAAATGCTCTGAGAGGTACTCCTTCTGAAAGTACTTCTTGAACTGCTTCCAAGTGATCCTACTTTCATTAACATGCTCCAATTGCTTCAGTTGGTCCCACCATATTGCAGATTTTTTGTGTAAGTAGTAGGTGGCAATCTTGGCTTCCAGGTTTGATGAATAGTTATGCAACTGAAAATATCTCTTGAGCCCAAGCAACCATGCTTCGACATCATTTTCCCTTTCTCTTTCACCCACAAAGAAAAGTGGCTTGAGCTTCCTCAGCTCTCCTTGCAAACTATCTACCTCCTGTTTCCTTCTTTGGTGTCTAACAGGAGACACCTCTGGACTGCTTACGGGGTCATTTGATGCATAAAAATTTATTTTCGAGTAATTAGGTGAGTGGTGTCCACGAGTTCTGTTAACACTTCTGAAATAACCAGCTCCTCCATGAGCATCTCCTTTTTCATGATATTTGCCTTCTTCCTCTTGTCTTGAATTTGATCCCTTATTTGTTTGCCTCTACAATTGATTTAAGCTCTGCAACACTCGAGCATTTATCTGACTTTTCTCTCTCATTAGTCTCTTGTTTTCTTCCTTGTAGCTCTTCACTTCCATCTTCAGGCTTCTTACCATTTCTATTAATGTTTCCTACTCTCCTTTTTCCTTACGTCCATTGGAATTTGTCTCTGCATTACCAATCCTAGTATTCTGGCCTTCGACCTCCTTATCCTAATTGTAGGCTCCCTCGACTTCTTCCATTTCCTCAATACGCATCCTGAGCTGAGGTGCTTAAGCCTCTTAATTCTGCAAAATGTGCACGCGACCATTTTGTTAGAATGATGCATATGATAAACAAAATTGCCAAACCATGCTACAGGTCTCTTTCTTCTTTTTTTGTTCATGGAGATCATATCCCCATTCTCTGAAAAGAACAGTGTCCTATTATCCTTGGTTGACACATAATTTCATCCTGTGGAAGCACTTCCTTCAAACCACTTCCCAGGTGACCACAATTAGAAACTGCGTCTAAATCCTTCCTTGACACTTTTTTGTCTCGGAGACAACCAATTTGGCCCTTATCCCTCCTTCCCTCATCTCTCAATCTGCATACGACCACGGCCACGACCCTGTTCTTAGCTAAAAACGCACTTGTCCAAAGCTTCAAGACTTAGAAACCTTCAACTAGGACCAGATCAACGGTCCTCATCCTCCTTTACGATCAATGATCTGGATCCACTTCGGGACTCCGCGCTTTGGAAGTTTCAACTTTCGACCTCCGCTTTCCTTTGGAGAACTCTTTACCCGAAGTTCAAAATCAGGTGCCACGCGTCCTCCTCAAATCAACAGCTCTAGTCCACTTCGGGACTACGGCCTTCAGAAGTCTCAACCTTCCTTACTTGCCTCCTCCCGGAACTCTTTTACCTAGAGTTCATGATCTGTCGACGGGTGTCCTTCCGCAGATCAGCGGCTGTGAATCGCTTCGACGCTTCGGAAGTTTCAAACTTCCCTCCTGCATTTTCTCTTAGAGTGTTTTCACCCACAGTTGACGATCCTTCGACGCGTTTCCTCTGAAATCGATGGTCGATATATACTTCGATCTTTGGGAGTTTTCGATATAACGCAACCTATCAAACATTTCCCTTCTGGAGTGCCCAGTCCTCCGGACTGCACAATCTGTCGCCACGTGGTGAAACGCTGAAAGCAGAATTGTGGCCCAATCAGGTGGGTGACATGTGTCACATTCTAATCGACTTTTCAATGTTCCAAATGCCCAAAACTTATTGACATGTGGCACACATCCCATGTGTCCACGTCATCCCAGGTGATGTCATCGTGTCCCATCACTTCGGCTCTTTGGGCTTCGGGGCTTCGGGAGTTTTCAAACTAGCACACTTCCAAATATCCCGAACTCTGAATTCCCAAACTGGCCAATCTGTCGCCATGTGTCCTCCTGAATCGAACGACCAAGATTCACTTCGGGTCTTCACCTGGAGCCCACGGATCTACTCCACGTGTCCCCATCAATTTGATGGCTATGATTTCTTCGGGACTCCGAACTCCGGAAATCTCAAATTTCAAACTGATCTGGCCACACTAGCTTTTATCCGAAGCCATGGATCTAGTGACGTGTGGCTCTCAGCAGATCAATGGTTGAGATCGTCTTAGATGATCAGACGGTTGATATTTACTCTAGCTCTCCAGCTCTCCGGGCTTCGGGAGTCTCAAATATCAATTTCTCCTCTCTCGCTCTTTCCCTAAGTGTTTTCACCCAGAGCACACAATCGGTTGACACATGTCCTCTTATGGATTGATGGTCCCCAACTACTTCAGCTATTCGGAGTTTCGATGTTCGATCCCTAACCTGTCACATCATTGCATGCGTTTCAATTTGCAAGGGCATGCATCAATGGTTTGGAGTAACCTACTTTTCATCCCACAATTCTCCTGATGATGACACGTAACCCCTCAGGGAAACCGTGGTTTGGATTGCGGGACCACCTTGGGAAATTATCTCCCGTGCAACTCGGCTCCTCGTAATGCCTACCGGTCGTTGATCTCTCTCTCCAATGGGATCCAACGGTCCCGACCTTAACCTTGCTTCCTTTTCATCGAACGACCCCTGTTTACCTGTCCTTCGATCCAATGATCTCAGATCTCCCCGATCCTACGGTGGCGATCGCTCCCAAATTAAAAAGGAATGGTCACGATGCTTCGAACCCTCACAGAGGTTCTATGACATTTTGTCTCCTACGTAGCATCTGCAACGCCATTCCTCCTAAGATTTTCAATTTCACGATCAGATTTTGATCTCGACCCCGAGATTCTAACCAACAGACCCGGCCCATACTGGCCCGATGTTTCAACTAGAAGCTATAATACCAAACTATAACATACCCAGCCATCCACAGGCTGGGGTATGCTACTTGCAAGCTTGCCCTCAGACTTCTTTCTCATATTGATACCTTCTTTATTTATTAAGGATGCATAAGATAACAGATTTAACGACATGCACAACAATATCCAACAAGCATGCATAATCTAAAGATTATGTTAAACAATAATTAAATATATGCAGCGGAAATACATTCATATACATGTAAATGATAATTAAATTACACAGTGGAATTCATTCATACACGGATAGTAATATCACGAAAGAGAGCACTTATCTTTATGAAAGATGACACCGACTGGTTGTAGACCAAGGACGTTCCACCCAACCGTAGACACCACTGCTCCAAATCTCAACAATAGTGTCACCCCCGAGCCAGGGCTATGAATCCACAAGGACGGTTCTAGAGTGTAATTGGGTTCCCAAACCAGTCAACTCTTAAGCTCTCATAGGTTTCCTGACACCCACAACAATCCAAGTACCCACCTCTCTTCTACCCAGCTTGTGCCACCTGAGAGAATGGAACTCCACCCTTCTCTGCCACGCAGTCCCTCAGGCAGTCCTTCTCCTTCTTGCCAGGGCTTCAAGCACAGCTGGTCCAGAATCTCAATGTCAGAACTCTCAGGACTCGCAGTTGTGAGAAAAATAGGGCACAAGCCAATGCATTTCAGACATGTAGGCCCAGGTCACGACTAGATCACACCAGAGACCAATAGAACCAACCATCCTGTGGCTACTTCTTCAGCAGCTCCGTTTCCTTTCAATTTTTCCAATCCAAGACGTAGGTACGGATGGGTCGATGAATGGGTCAGGGAGTGCATGGGAGTGTGTGAGTGAAGAATGAGTGGGTGAACGGGAAAACAGTGAACAAGTCATCAGTCGAACCCCCCCATCAGACCAGATGTGGGTTTAAGTAACCTCGTGGGGAAACAAGAATCTCCTGGCCTTCCCCAAGAAGCTCAGGTAACTGATCCCCTCCCTTAGACAAAAAGGGTAATTAAAAATAGGAAATAAACACTTAGTCCCTCAATCTCCCTCTCTTGTGGAATCATAGCCGCCTATAACTCTAGTCCTTGTCTGTCTAGCAACCAACGATGTGTTTCATATTATTAATGATCAAAACATTACATTTCTTGGGCATACTGGCCCTCTAATAAATGTTTGCGCACTCAAGCCTCTCAACATTGTAACAATACATTATTTTAAAAATGCAGGTTCGCAACCTGGGTGTTACACCAGAGTTCTTAGAGAACCCAACAGTCGGTCTCGGGGACATGACCAAATTACAGGTTAGTGCATTTTAAAACCCTTTCCGAGAAATTGCATGGCTTTTAACGAGGATAACGGGAGAGGAAAGTACAACCAACATCTCTTGGATGATTCTGTATATTTTATATTTTACGATGAAGGAACAAGCCATCTTCCATTGGGGTAAGTTCATTTCCATTGAAATCTCTTCCTAGTTATTTTTTTTTATGGCTGGCGGAATTAGCAACTAGTTGGGCACGTACTCGCATTACACATGGTCGTGTTATCCAACTGCTACCACTATAACCTCCAGGTGTGGATAGCGGCCCTACGCGTTACACACTAGATTAGTCAGGGGGAGTTGAACTTGAGACCTCTTTGGAGCTTCATTTTCATGGCACTTGCCAATTGAGCTTCTCCCCCGAGGGCAATCTCTTCCTAGTTATTCCAATACACAAGGCAAAATAATTTATTTATGTCATCTTATTTCATTTTCGCGGTGGCGCATTGTTGTCCATTCCCTGGATTATCTATGTGTAAGAAGGTAAACTGCGAATTTAACCCAATAACCTTCTGGTACCAGATATTATGGAGACACGATGCCTCCCAACATTTTTATGAAGTCTTTAATAATTTTGTTTCAGTTTTTAAGGGATTTTCCCTGGATGTCTGACCAGGCGACCAAGTTCCTGGATAGGAAGGGCACACTAGAAGAAATGGAGAACTGTAATGTTGGAAGGATTTTTGGGTCCAAACAAAATCCTTGCTTCCTTCCATGTCACATATCTGGTACAATGTTTTTTTTCTGAAATAACAAGGCAATACACCTGTTGGTTGCATTTTTTCCATGAAAAAAGAAAAAGGAAATTCATCCCTCTACCTTGGAAAGTCGGGGATTTCATAGTTAGGAATATGAACAAGATTGATGGTTTCACGGGCCACTTCCACAGCTTCAATTTGAAATGTGTTGAAAAAGAAAAAAGGTTCGACCCTGATCGTATTTTTGTAGAACACATGTTGGCTATCGGTTTCAAAAGTTCTTTCACTGACACTATCCTGAATGAATACGAAGATAACGCCTCAGCAAGTCCTGCTCATGACATCGGCGACCTGGAGACAATACTCAACACCAATGAGTCGTACAAGTAGAAATGAAAAGGCACAGGTGAGAAAATTTCCCAATCCTTGACTGCCACACCTAAGACTACAACATCTCAGAGTAGCACTCCAATGACCTACCCAAGCAAGAAAGTCACACACAGTTCTTCAGACGAACGAGGAGATAAGAACCCTCCCTCTGACAAAATTGAAATTTCTCACAAACTTTCTGCAAGCAAAAAATGAAAAACAATAGTGCAAGAATAGGAGGGACCGAGGGGAGAAATTGATATCCACGATCTCTCCCTCGAAGATATGGAACTAGAAATTGACATTGACAAAATGTTCCCCGACGATGACCAACTAGAGAGCACTGCTCCCCATAACCCTGAGATGGAAATAATTGGGACCGATACCTTGGACGAAGAAGAGTCTTTTGCATTTCATAACGTTGTTTTTGAAAGTGAATCCAAAAAATTAGTTATTGAAAAGAGAGATGTAAAGAATAAGAAAGGGAAATCTCGTTCAGAAATGAACCTATGGAACATGCGCCCTTCCCAGATCTCTCAGATACACCAAGCAACTGGAAATGCTCTAGACAACTCTATTATCGGCCTTGAAGCGGAGAACATCAGGTTAAATGAGTGAATCAAAGAATTGGAGGGAGCTCTAATGCCTCTTCCAATGTTTGCTACTCTTTTGGCAATGATCGGGCCCACCACGCCTGCGACAAAGTTAAAAGGATCAGTAAGCCTTCTCACATCAGCCCGAGGCTATGTGGAAAAGAATATAAATATAAGAATGGAATTAATAACAGAAGCTTGGGAGATGTCAAAGAGTATGGTCTCTTTTGGAACAAGAGCGCATGCTTTTCATGAGTATCTGCAAGCAGATCTCGAGAACGAGCAAGGTTTCTACCTCGATGTAGTTGTACCATTTGGTGTTAAAGTTACTGGCATGATGGAATTCAGAAGAAGAGAGGAGGATCTCCCTTCCCTGGATCGAATGAACCAACTAAACGCATGCTGGAAAGAAAAGGTTAAAAACCTGAATGGTATCGTTCAAGCATGTAGCCAGGCCATATCTAGAAGAGACAAACTTTTCAAGAAGCTAACTAAGATAGATCTAGCTGGCAGCACCAATGAAGTCCAAGACCCAAAATTGATATTCAACTCATTGTTTTTAACAAAGCAAGCATTTGATGATCGAGTTCAGATCTATAAAAGACTGTCATTTGAAAATTTCTATGGCATTCTTGAATATGGTGAAGATGACGTGAAAAACTATCTAGTCGGTTATTCGATTAAAAACCAAGATATTCAAGAAGCATTGCACATAATCTTTATTGATCTAAGGGACTTGGAAAGTGAATAGTTCAATATAAAAATCCGGCATGAAATCAACGGAGCGCCCATGAGGAGCTACATTGAAGAGTGGTTGAAAAAGGTTGTTGACAAGATTACCAATGAAGGGCAAAGGACGCTTCACAAGGTTCCCATAATCGTCGAGGAAAGCCATAAAAGGACATCAGCGAGCAAATGACAAGGCATGGGACACAATCATAGTAATTTGATATTGATCACATTCTTATGTCTTTGTCGATGTCTTCATCCAATTACTCTATCTCTTTAAATACAAAGTTTTAACCGAGGACTGAAAATTTTCTCTTTCTTCTTGCCAGTCTTGTTGTTTTCCATCGCCGACTTTCTTCTCTATACAATCTTGATTCTTGTACATCTTTGCTTTGTAGTCTGTGAGAGCCCCAATCCCAGTCATTATGGCAAACACATTTAAATTTCACAAAATATGTACTGAACTATATATTTTTTTACAAATTCCAAGACAACTATTTTGGGAAATATTCTCAAATGTGTATTGTAACCCAGTTTATCTTAATATAAAATATTTGAGGTTGTTGTATGGTGATTTTCAATGTTTTGTGTTGTTATTTTGAATTTTGTAATTTTTTTTAAATTAACTCATTTCCTTGTACATGTTGGGGTCATGTTTCTATTTAATATTGTGCATATGTTACAACTTCCTATATTTGAGAACATGCTTCCATATACAAAATGTTAAGTCATATATTTTTTCTTTGTTGCTTATGGGTTTGACCAAAATTTGCGAGTCAAAAACACCCTTCAAATTGGAACATGATTTACAATTTGACCACAAATAATCTATTAAGATACATTAATATGAATACATTTGAAATAAATATAAACAAAATCTCTTTAAACTTGAACCTGACTTTCTCGAGCTCCTAAATTGGAACACCCTTCAAATTGGAACATGCTTTACATTTTGACCACAAATAATCTATTAACATAAATTAATATGAATACTACTGAAATAAATATAAACAAATTCTCTTTGACTTAGTCACATTTCTATAATCGCGGGTTCTCGGATTAGTGGACTGACAGATCCTCATCTCTATCTATATTGTCACATCATGAGCCCGATCGACTGTCGTCCCTTTCAACACTTAGCCAATTATGTCACCGCAAGGTCCCGACTTAGCGCTATCGAATTCTTATGCCACGTGTTCTGTGATATTCATCTTGCACCCAACACTTCTGTGATTTACCATTCGACCCCGAACCCCTGGAACTCGCAACCTTCACTACACCCGTGTTCACAAAAGTTTCAAACCATTTATTGCTCCCTTAAATCCCCACCACATTCCTGCCCTTCCCAATGCACATTCATTGTGATTTTACTAGTGACAACTCAACACACAGGTTCGCTTATTGGCATTAATAAGCAAAAAACGCATTAAACCGTGATTTACGAGAGTTTGACCAACCGTCGTTGTTTTTCATACCTAGCCAATTCCATAGCCGCCGGTTCCTAGGTTGGCGCAATCGAACTCTCATTCCCCGTGTTCCGTGATATACATCTTGCACCAAAAACTTTCATGATCTACAATTCCATACTTAGCCAATTTTATGGTCGTTGGTTCCCGGGTTGACGTTATTATAAATCTTGCACCCAAAACTTTCATGATCTGCAATTCCGTGATATATATATTTTACCCAACACTTTTGTGGTCTACGATTCCTCCATATCGCAAGCTTCACTCTACCCGAGTTCACAAATGTTTCAAATCATTTATCGCTACCTTCCATTCCCGCCACCTTCGTGCCCTTCCCATTGCACATTTATTGTGCTTTTACTAGTGACAACTCAACACACATGTTCAAAAAAATTAGCATTAATAAGCGAAAACCTCGAGGACATCTCCCATTAATACGCATTAAACCTCAATTTACAGGAGTCCGACTGACCACACTTCCTTTCCATGCTTAACCAATTTTATGGTTGTGGGTTCGTGACTTGGTGCTATCGAACTCTCATTCCCCGTGTTCTGTGACATACATCTTGCACCCAAAACTTTTTTTCTCTACAATTCCACCCCGCACTTGAACTCACAAGCTTCACTCTACCTGGGTTCACAAAAAAATTTAAAACATTTATCGCTCCCTTCCATCCCCGCCACCTTTGCGCCCTTCCCAATGCACATTAATTATGCTTTGTTTACTAACAACTCACCACACAGGTTCTAAAGGATTGGCATTAATAAGTGAAAACCTCGATGACATCTCCCATTAAAACACATTAACCCACGATGTACATGAAAACCTCAAGGACATCTCCCATTAATACACATTAAACCGTGATTTACGGGAGTCCAACCAACTACCCTTCCTTTCCATACTTATCCAATTTTATAGCCGCGGGTTCCCGGGTTGTCATTATCGAACTCTCATTCCCCGTGTTCCGTGATATACATCTTGCACCCAAAACTTTTGTGATCTACAATTCCACCCCGCACTCCTCGAACTCGCAAGCTTCACTCTACTAGGGTTCACAAAAAGTTTCAAAGCATTTATCGCTCCCTTCCATCCCCGCCACATTTGTGCCCTTCCCAATGCAGATTAATTATGCTTTGATTACTGACAACTCACCACACAGGTTCAAAAGCATTGGCATTAATAAGCGAAAACCTTGAGGACATCTCCCATTAAAATGCATTAAATCGCGATTTACGCCACATTATATTATCAGATATCTTCTTCACATGTTACGTTTCATATTACTTTATGGGAAGATTTCATTTCATACTAATTGCTTTGTTCCTGCCATCTATTTCTGGGTAGATTATTTTTCAATAATTGTAAAGTAAGATATAAGTTATATCTTAAATTACTATTTAATGTAATTTCAATATAGCTTCTAATATTTACTATTTTATTATCATTTCCTTTCTAAAAAACAATTGAACATAACTTTTTAATATATTTTTTTTAGTTTTTTTTCATATACTTTTACATATTTCAACTTTCATTTGGTTATTGTTAAAAATCTATTCTAATTACCCTTTACTTATCATACTGTTAATTTATGTTTTTTTAACAACATTCCTTGTCTCTCCCCATCTTCCAAAAATCATCATCGTGAATAATTATAAGGTGCCAACTATCATCTCCATTCCCAAATCTACTTGGCAAGGACTAAGCTGCCACGCAACACTTGTTCATAATGTGATGGCCTATAAAATATTATACAATGAAAGAATATTATTGATTTTATACCTAAAGTGAATTATTTCATACAAATAGCAAAATAAATGTTTATTAAAATTAGCACCAAATACAGGTTTTAAAACTAAATTTGGTAGAGTATTATCTTATGCCAAAAACCAATTACCTTGGTGCATCCTTAAATATAAAACTCTTTTATTTGTGGGTTAGAAATTCTAAAATTCCATAAAACATTTTACTTTAGAATTTCTCAAGTATAATTTAAAATGTATCTAAATATATTGGTATAAGCCTTTTTTAATTACCAAAGTAGATCCATTTTAAACTCAAATCTATCAAGTATCAAGAGGGATCATTTTTTTCTCAAGTAGGGCTATGACTGGGGGAAACACACCACACATAAGACAAGGTGGACAAAGTAAGCCATATAGAGGGAAGGGACAAGGGTCGAAGTCGTGGAAACCTAACAAATCAAAGCGAAGGGTGGTTCTAGGGGGGGATGTCGAGCTGGAAGAGACCTGTAACCTGGCTCTTTGTGCGTTGGTTGGTAGGCTATATTACAGAGATCTATGTAGACAGAGCTTACAGGAGTGGGTGATTAAAACCTGGGCTCCTATGTTGGGATACTCACCAGAGCTAGTGACCCTAACTAGGGGCTGGTATTGTTTCGTTTTCAACACACCATAGGACTCATTGAAAGTCTTAAGTAAGACTTGGGTCATTAATGGTGGCATCCTAATGTTGAAGAGATGGAGGGTTAGTTTTGACCCCACAACTGAATATTTCCAGTTCAAACACATATGGGTATTGCTTCTAGGTCTACCTTTATAGCTCTGGAATGTCAGATCTCTTGCAACTATTGGAAATGAGTTGGGTCGTTACATTATAGTGGATGAAGAGGCCCTCAAAGGGACGGATAAAAGAATAGGGAAAGTCCTGGTCGAACTGAACATACACAATGGTCTACTGGAGACCCTGGACATAGAATGGAGAGGGAGGGTCTATGGACAAAATTTGGACTATCTGGGAGTTCCCTTCAGATGCTCTTATTGTCGTAAAACGAGGCATTTTACATAAGGATTGTCAAGGGTTTGATCTGGATTATTTTCAGAACGAAATGAAAGCAGAGATATTACAATGAAATTCACATAAAAAATGCAGAAATTGAGAAATACAACAATACATGATTTCTATTAATGAAAGAAATGTACAAAGACTGTAAAAATATAGAGTGCAAGACTCACTAGAATGGTGGCGGATTTATCTCTGAGAAGAGATGTAACAGCTACGCTCATTCGCAAGAAGATGATTACAATGAGGCTCTGAAGGTCTTTTTATGATAAACATGAATGCCAAAACCATAGACATCCAAAAACCTAACCCTAGGAGATGACGCGTCAAAAGTCGTGGGCCCAATTGGGGTAAGTTAGTACATTAATTTCTCGGGGTCGTAAATTTTGCATACGATCTCTGTTTTAGACGTGTGATAGCCCGTTGGAAAGGTATTTTCGAGAAATACGCATTATGCGATCAAAATTTGATTCTATCTACAGTTTGACTGTGGCAAGCCAAAAAAATATTTTTTAGAGCCCCAAAACGGCCCTGGAAGTACAAAAAGATGTACTGACATGAAAAATTCCAAAATAAGCCAATTGGAATAGGTGGGTGGCCACCAATATCCACCTAGATGTTGTGTAGGGATTCAAGACATCCACGTAAGTGCAGAACCCACAATTACAAAGAAATGTACCCATTACAGAGAAACGTGTTGAACTGAAAACTGTCCAGATGAGCCAGTTGGAAGTTGGAACAGTTGGGTAGCCACCGATATCCACATGGATCAATCCTCCCCCTTAGGAATCCATAGTCTACATTTCATTGAGTGCCTAGGGAAGAGGGGAAAGTATTTTCTGAATCTGAATCTTGGTGAGTTGTGTGCCTTGTTGGAGAAGTTACGCTACTTGGTTTGTGGAAGGTTGTCATGAACCTGTTGCTGGCGGGGTTGAATCTGTTCCATCAACCTGTTGTCTCTGGGCTTGACGAGGAATTGTGTAGGTACCATCGTAGGTGACGAAATAATTTCTACAATCTGCTTCTGCTCGATAGAAGGTGTTGAGGTTGCAATGGTTGTTAGGGCCTTATGTCCATCCTTTGAACAGATTGTGAAGAGGATGAATTTTGTAGTATGAGAGATTAGCTTGCGACATTGTTTTGGTGGAACAGTAGTCGAAACTACCTTTGGTATCATGAAGATGTAACCCCCAAGAGTAATAATGACACTACGACGTCGAGACTCATAAACAACATGACGTTTCTACATATATGGTTGACCCAAAACAACATCACAGATATCGAGAGGGGCAACATCACACACTACCTCATCCTTGAAGGGTTGGATGCCACAGGATAGGCAACATTGTTTCCTAACATGGAGATCTCATCCCTGGTGAAGGCACCTGATGTTGTATGGTTGCAGGTGTGGTGTTGTTGACAACCCCAATTGTTTGTCGACCTGAGCTGAGATGATGTTCTTCTGGTTGTCGTTATCAACAATGAAATGCAATGGGGTCCCCTTTACCCACATCTGTGAATGGAAGAGGCACTCCCCCTCTTCAGGATCTACTGGTTCTTCTGGTTGAATTGTTGCGGTCACGAAAGTAGCAGTGGGGTCTATGTCGATGATCTATCTATTTTGAATATTTTCTTGATTAGATTATGAATCAGTGTTTGGCTCCTTGACTTTGACCTCGACCACCAATTATTGTTTCGAGCGACATTCATCGGTGTTGCGCCAGGGGATTTTGTGGAAGTCGCACCACTTCCCAGTGTCATTCTTCATCTTTCCCTTACCCTTCTTTTCCTGTCCCTTGGACTGGTTATCTAGAGGCTTTGGGTTAGGGTCATCTTTACCATGCTTTGGTTGTTGCAGATTTGCAGACCCAAACTCCCATTTGTTATGGTGCCTAAATATCTGCTCGATTTTGACAGCATATCGATAGGCAGCTCCCAATGATGAGAAGTTTAGGAAATCCATTTCGGTTTGGATGTACCTATGCAGAGCCCCACGATATTTCAGAACCATATGTCGCTCAAAGTCTTTGATACCCAGCTTGGTGTGCAAGGTATGGTAAGTATTTTTGAACTCCAACATTGTTTGGCTCTTCTCTTGCCACAGTGTGGTCCATCTCATGTACTGGTCTTCATAGTTATCAACAAGGTACTATTGTTCCTTGACCACATCAAAAAAAAAATCCCAAGTGGGCTTGACCCCATATATTCTAGATTCCTCAGTGGAACTTTGCTCCTAGTAAGTTTCCCACCAATCTTTGACATCGGGGAGAGCCTTGAGGAGTGCGAAGGTGATCTTTTCCCTGTCGAAAAAATTATGAACAGAGAAATAACCTTCTAGCAGATTCAACCATTTTTCTAATGCATCTACATATATCTGACCTTCAAATATTGGAATATCAAACTAACTTGTACCTTGAAGGGAGAGGTTCCTCCAAAGTGGCTACTTGATGAAGATGCACATGTTGTTATCGACAGGTGTTGAAGGATGTGGGAAAAATGATCCATCTTTTCGTCCCTCTATCGCGTGTGAGCTTGCTCAAGCAATAGGTTAATAGAATCTTCTGCTCCATCGTTTTTCTTTTCTGCCGCCATAGAGGGTTTCTTGGGCGTGCGAGAGAGATTATCCTCAAGAGTGACAAGATCGAGACCCAACTTTCTATACTCAGACCTCGTCGGGGACATGCACTGAAAAACAATCAAGAGCAACGTTCTCTGATACCACTGATCCATATTATTTTTGAAACAAAATGAAAGTAGAGATATTACAATGAAATTCACATAAAAATTGTCATAAACAAAGAAATACAACAATACATGATTTATACTAATGAAAGAAATGTACAGAGACTGTAAAAATACAGAGTGCAAGACTCGCTAGAATGGTGGCAGCGTTATCTCTGAGAAGAGATGTGATGGCTAGGCTCATTCTCAAGAAGATGATTAAAATGAGGCCCTGAAGGCCTTTTTATGATAAATATGAATGTCAAAACCCTAAACATCCAAAAACCTAACCCTAGGAGATGAAGTGCCAAAAGTCATGTGCGCCTCGTTGGGGTAAGTTAGTACATTAACTTCTCGGTGTTGTAACTTTTGCATACGATCTTCGTTTTAGTCATGTGATAGCCGGTTGGGAAGGTATTTTAGAGAACTACGCATTATGTCATCAAAATTTAACTCTATCTATAGTTTTACTGTGGCAAGACAAGAAAACACTATTTAGATCCCCAAAACGACCCTGGAAGTACAAAAAGATGTACTGACATGAAAATTTCCAAAATAATCCAATTGGAATAGGTGGGTGGCCACCAATATCCACCTGGATGTTGTGTAGGGATTCAAGATAGACCTGTAAGTGCATAACCCATAATTACAAAGAAATGTCCCAATTATAGAGAAACGTGTTGAACTGAAAACTATCCAGATGAGCCAGTTGGAAGTTGGAATAGGTGGGTGGCCACCGATATCCACCTGGATCAGGGTTTGAGGAGGAAGAGGAATCAAAAACTTTAATGCTCAGGAAGGAGACACTTTGTGATTCCGTGGGGGTGGACTCATTCTGGAATGGGGACTACAATGCGACTAAGGAGGAAGAAATGTCGTCTCTTGCGTTAGACACTGATGTCGGTAAGTTACAAAAACTTTTCCCTTCTTTTGTCTCTACGTTGTCGGCCTTCGATCTTGATACTTTGAAAATTTATACCATCCCGGCCTATGCTACACAACCTACTTTACCTACACAAGTTAGCTCCATGCAGGAATTGGGAGGGATGTAGGCTCAAGGGATCGACGACTCTATCCTGGTGCTGGGGGGAGGATCTGACTATACACCCTTCAGTGGACAGCCAGGGTGTGGAGGGTCTTACTTCTAATATTGTTGGGTGGAGAAGGGATGTATAGGGTTTCAGGGAGTCAGAAGTTGGGGAGTGCTCATTGGGGGTGATCCTAGATTCCCTAGTTCCTTCGTACTAAGATTCTTTGACACCAACACCACTTCCATTTTATAGGGGTTGAGATGAGGTTGGCCGAGAGGTGATTACACTTGCTAACAATTTTGGGGGGTGGGCTGAGGATTTAGTAAAGAATGATTGTTCCTGGTCGAGGGGGTTGGGGCGAGATATCTCTCCCTTAATGACTATAAGTGCACGTAGGAAAGTACTAGCAAGTGCTATGGTTTCGACTCTCCAAGACAACGACAAAACTGAACAATGGGCTCTTAGAGGCATTAAATCCCTAGCCAGAGCCAAGTAATGATCCTCCTCACACTAAATCTTAGGGGAGTTGGAGGGGCTCTGAAGTTAGCCTCCCTTCGTAGATTACTTTCAAGAACTTTGCCTAATATTTTGTTTTTCCAAGAAACCCTGGTAGAGGAAAGGAAAGCTATAGATTTTGTGACAACCTTACGTCCTAACTGGTTATTCACTGCTTGAATTACCAATAACGAGTCCCCAATCAATGATGTTTTTGATATTCCTTCCTCCTTAGCCATAGTAATCCCACATCACGGCTCATAGACTTCAACCAGATTGTTTGACACATTCTCTAGGCCCCAACCATAATTCACTACTTAATTTCCTCTGAAATCTTGGATTGTCCCCCCCCGTGCCCCTAAAATTTGATCCCTCTTAGTGCTCGATAGATATGGGTGTTGATATTATAGTAGTTGCGGGAGGTATTTACCTCCACGTGTAAACATGACGAGAATATAATATTCCGGGAAGCAAGAAGAAACCCTAATGAGTTTACTAATAACCCTAGAAGACAAGTCGGTTCAAGAGGATCATTTGTATTAGTTTATTAGCCTCCAAGAGATGAAGTCATCCAAAAGAAATATTATATACTGAGTAAATAGGCACCCAGAATGAGAAGTTAGCCCATGCAGTTTTCCAGTTTTAGTAAAAACACAGGAGGCTAGTCTTCGTTCTGGCAGGCATTCTCAGAACTGCAGAGCTCACTTGTGCACACTGCAGTTAGCCAGTTTGTGCGCAAGTTTGGAGGAGAGATATCGTTGCAGCTGCTGCAGCTAGCAGATTACGTTTTGACTTGGACTATCTCTTGGTTATGGTTTGGACTATATGATCAACTCTTGTTTATTGCGCTATCCTTGGAGAAAGGTGTGCCACCCTTTATTTGGCTATCTAGCCTAGGGTTTGCTTCCGGAATGATTCTTTGTCAAGGTTAAGGTGCTCAGAGGGTGGCTTCGGCCTATGGCTGGGTGACAATAATGATATTGTCTATGGTAAAACGAGCACATCCATCATATTCTAACATGTTATGAGCCCACACCCCCTTCATTCAGTCTAACCGATGGAAGGGAGCATAGCCATAAGCATATTAAGCTCGTTGAAGAACTGTCGCTAGGGTTTCTAGCAAGAGCAGTCACCAAAGCACTATCTCTAGGGTTACTAGCAGGTGCAGTTGCAGAAACCCTAATCCTTTCATTGAGGCACCTTAAGTAAATTGATTGACCTAATTTCCTAATAGACCAGTGTGCCTCAGCCTAGCGCATCTTCTGGTACTCTCAACAAGCTAAGACGTCAAGTTTGAGTTTTTGGTCAAATCTAGGGTTGACCAAGTCAAGGCAACCCTAACTTACTCTATGAAGTCAAAAAACAAGTTAGACGGGGCTTCTAACTTCATAGCGTGGAAGACAAGGATTGGCCTCATCCTTGCCAAGAATAAAGTGTTGGATATCGTGAAAGGAAAGATCGTGGAAACAGAGTTTGAAGAAGGAAAAGAGAAGGAACCGCAGAACGTTGAAGTTATGGAGAAGTTCAAAGACAGACCACTAAAATACAGAACATCAATGCCATGAGTATCATAGTGGACTCTATAAAAGACCACTTGATACCCTACATCTCCCATCTTGACTCATCGAAGAAGATGTACGATGCCCTAACAAACCTCTTCTCAGTCAGAAACATTGGACAAGTAATGAGTCTGAAGAATGAGCTCTGTGAAATGAAGATTAATGATGATGACAGCATAACATCATACTTTGTAAGAATCTCTCAGTTAAGAGATCAACTACAGGCTATTGAAGAGATCACTTCAGATAAGGAATTGGTAAGCATAGTACTCAATGGTCTTCCCAAGACATGGGATGCAGTTGTCGCAAGCATGAACACAAGGAAGGAGTATCCTACATTTGAAGAACTTTGGACTTGTTGTGCTCAAGAAGAATCAAGGATAAGTGAAAAGAGAAACCTCAAAATAAGTACGATGATTAAGCCTTCACAACAAGATTCAAGAATTTCAGGAACAAAAGGAAGTTTGGTTCAAGGAAGAAGCCAAATCAAGAGAAAGATATGTCAAGAATACAATGCTTCAATTGTCAAAAGTATGGTCACTACAAGAATCATTGTCCCGAGTTAAAGAGAAGGAAGGAAACACATGAAGCATCAGTTGCCGAATAAAGGGAACCCTCAAAGAAAGCCAAGCAGGACAAAACAGACTTCTTCTTCTAAGACAAGGTAACAATACACTTCATAGTTCTTGTATATACCATGTTTTTCTGTAGATATCTTGCATATCTATTTTCTAGAAGATAATATGTTCAAAGAGAAAATATACTTATGGAAGAACAACAAGATAAGGATTGCTATCACTATGAATATAAGACAAGGTGCAAGATAAGCCAAAAATCAGAAAGAAACCTAGAAGAAGTAAAGATAGAAAGAAGTCAACAATCAAAAGGAATTTGGAAAAAGATTTGTGACACTTTGCAGAAAGCAATAAGGATGCAGACGGAAGCGTGGACTCTCCTAGATGGAGGGAGCCGATTATTTATTACCAAAATAAGAGCATGCATTCATACATGAAACAAGGATTATGAGGGAGCTAATCCTATGATCCATTGAAGATGATGAAGTATATATATCCATGGTAGCATCCATGAAAAGCAGTATGTGTTCAGTTTGACTTTAGAAGAAGTCTTCTCCGAAAGAGAAGCCTCAAAGTATACCTGGTTGTCCATTCACATCCATGATCCTATGATGAAAGGAAAAATACGAAATATTCAGGGCATGGAATCTATAGAAAACTCCATGAACTCAAGAGCTAAAGAGAAACATGAGAAATAACATGAAGATTCCAAGAGAGAAAGAAAAGATAGAACAACCGGTCATTGTATCGAGAATCACAAGACTACTAGCATGATATGAACTCACTAAAAGAAATCAAACAAAGGAACTGAAATTTGTAATGAAGAACAGTGTATGAAAGACTTATGAATGTAAGCATTGCGAGATCCAGAACTAGAGGTTCTCCCATATGGAGGGAGAAGACTATGATGATTGTTTGTTCCAGTAAACCAGACATACCTCTACATGAGCCACTATATCGTCCACAATATCCATGGGTTGGAGTTTACATCAGATGAATGCAAAGACTTTTCTCCAGAATAGATGAACAAATAGCATATGTAGAGCAACCTCAAGGCTTTGAGTTATACCAGAAAGAGACCCTTGTATGCAGATGGAAGAAGACAACTTGGTGGAGAACCTCCAATGCACAACAAAAGTGTGGCAAAGACTTTCTATGACAGAGATATTGTATTAGAATGGTTACTCAGAAGCTCAGGATGATGGTTTGCTAATCCATGACAAACTCTCTTGATGGCAGAAGAAGTACCACTTGGATATGTTCCAGTTTGACCCTTGCCATGATGTTATGAGCTAGCAAGAAACAAAGATGAATCCAACAATGATATACTATATTGATCAGATCTATATGAAGCCTTCAGAGAAGACCGATGTTCCAGAAAGACCAAAGTACATTGAGATCAAGCATTACATTCCCCATGATGAAGTCCAAAAAAGGGAAAGTGGTTCTCCAATATACATCTCCACAGATGAGCAGATAAGCAGACATTTTGGTAAATCCTTTGTCCAAGATGAAAGAGTTTGTGTACTCAAGCTAGAGCTCGTGTAGACGACTTCCTTATTGAAAAAGGAAGAGATGGATCCCAAGTTGGGAGGGAGAAATGATGTGTTATTGATTTATGGACAGTCATTTTTCAGTTCGAAAAATGGTCCAGGATGAGCAGTTCCTTTCCAGTTCGGAAAGTGGCTTGAGATTTCTGACGGACAAGCATTTTCCAATTCGGAAAATGGCCCAAATCGAACGGTCATTTTCATAATGAAAATGGTTCAAATCTCAATGGATTGTTGATGTACCATAGACATAGATTTCCCATTGTGGTTAACATGGGGAATGGTCTAGGACAATATCTCTTCTTGAGGGTTACTCAAGAAGACTGGTCCGCCTCACCGAACAATCATTCTTTCGAAGCTCACAGTTGTGAGCAATTTTGAAGAATGGTCTGTTTTGGAGGTTGGTGTAGGATAGTCATTTCCTTTGGAAATGTTTTGGACAGTCATTCATTAGGGCAGATTCATTCTCTCCAGGTTGCACTTTGTTTAGTGCCAGAGGAATGGCCCAGAGTGGGGAATGGTCCAGGCTCAGAAATCGGGACAATTATTCTTCCTTGCTTCAGAAGAATAGTCCAGATAGCTCATTATTGATGTTTGACCTTCTGAGGGAAGATGCTCTTCCAGATCTCACAGATGTGAGTGGAAGAATGGCCCAGATGATTCAGTTTATATCATAACAATGTTTTCGATGCATGTTGATATCGAATGATTGTTATGGAGACTATATGTCTCTAGACAGTAGATGTATGCTACTGTGGTGGATTGTATTCCACTGTTTTTTACTATACGTCACTGATTAAGTATCTATGTGCTACTTGGTGTGGTAGTGTACCACTGGATTGTAGTTGAGTACTACTATGGATAGACACAATTGTGTTCTATTGAATGATATTGTTCTGATTGCCTTGAAAACTATCAGCAGTGTTGGAAATGATTATCAGCTAGATGGATGATCAATGGACAAAGATTTCCCAGAAGGAAAATGGTCCAGGACATTTATTCTTCTAGGACATATGTCTGGATTAGAAGAATGGTTATTGTGTCACTCTATGGAGTGAGTGACTTATCCAACATCATGTCTGAATACTCAGATGGAGTATGATTTCGAAAGATGATGCAGTTGATGACACTGACAGTGATGATGGTGCTCATGATCTAATCATGAGATGGTCTATACGACTATGTTGATGCTACTGGGTGAATGGTATGTTTGTGCTAAAGACCATTACCTTCAATACCTCCCTAGCTAGGAGGGAGTGTTGATATTATGGTAGCTGCGGGAGGTATTTACCTCCACATGTAAACCTGGCGAGAATAGAATATTTCGGGAAGCAAGAAGAAACCCTAATGAGTTGGCTAATAACCCTAGAAGACAAGTCGGCTCAAGAGGATAATTTGTATTAGGTTATTAGCCTCCAAGAGAAGAAGTCGGCTAGAAGAAATATTATATACTGAGTAAATAGGCACCCAGAATGAGAAGTCGGCCCAGGAAGTTTGTCAGTTTTAGTGTAAATACAGGAGGTCAATATCCATTTTGGCAGGCATTCTCATAACTGCAGAGCTCACTTGTGCGCACTATAGTTAGCGAGTTTGTGCGCAAGTTTGGAGGAGAGTTGTCGTTGCAGCTGCAACAACTAGCAGATTACGTTTTGGCTTGGACTATCTCTTGGTTATGGTTTGGACTATCTGATCAGCTCTTGTTTGGTGCGCTATCCTTGGAGAAAGGTGTGCCACCCTTTGTTTAGCTATCTAGCCTAGGGTTTGCTTCCAGAATGATTCTCTGTCAAGGTTAAGGTGCTCGGAGGGTGGCTTCGACCTACGATTGGGTGACAATAGTGATATTGTCTATGGTAAAATGAGCACATCCATCATATTCTAACAATGGGTTTAAGATGGATCTACATTGGTTTAATTTTTTAGGTGTTGTCATGTAAGCATGCATAGTTGTTTATTTTTTATTTGATTTTTTAGATGTTTCCATGTAAACATAGGTAGTTATTTGTTATTTATTTATTTATTTTTGTCACGTAAACATCTCCCCCATACTGGGTTTTAGAGAACCTTGATACTCTCGGTGCAACAAGTTTACTAAATTTGAATATTTAGATGAAAATTTATTAAAAATAAAATTAAATATCATCATAATAATGACGAAGAAAAATGTTGATTACATTTAGTCTAAGTAATTGTGTGATGGAGTGTTATCCTCCCTACTAAATGAGGGTGGGGGAGGCAAGAGATATTAGGGAAAGCTTATTAAGATTTGAATGAGAGTGAGGGCGAGGGTAGGGGGAGATATTAGGGAAATATTGATACGCAGTCAGACTAGAGATATTAGGGAAAACTTAATTACGGTGGGGTGCGATGGTGGGGAGATATTAGGGAAAGATTAATTAAGGTGGGGTGGGGGAGATATTAGGAAAAACTTAATGAGATTTCCCTAATACCTCCACCCTCATCCTCATCTAATAATCTCTCCAACTTTCCCTACTATCTCTCCCCACCACCACCACCACTCTCACCTAATAAGTTTTCCTTAATATCTCCCCCCATCTCCATTTCCACCCTCATATTGGTGGGGGTGGGGGAATAAGTTTTCCCTATTATCCCTCCATTCCCACTAATAAATTTTATCTGTGATATCTCCACCGCCCGAAAGATATCATAGAAAGTTTAATAAACTAAGTTGAGGTAAAAGTGGCAAGCTTTCCCTAATATCTCTTCTCAACCCCATTTTCATAATATTTTTTCCAACCCCACTTTCATACCCACTTTCATATAAAGGTGATTGATTGAAGGAAGAAATTAAAAAACTTATCATTCCCTTAATTAACATGGCTTTACAAAATCCACACTACGACAATAGGTGAGAATGTATATGGTGGAGTAGTTGTGTAGTGGTTGTAAAAGAAGAAATTTTTTTGATCACAAATATTCCAATAAATAAGATTTAAAGAAGTAAAAGGAAAATTAAATTGGAAAAATATATATAATATCAAAATCAAATAAATAAATAATATATATATATATATATATATATATATATAAACAAATAAATTAAATAAATTAAAATGATAACGCACCCAGGTTTCGTGCATCTGCGAAGAGATGTATCCTTCGTGAAGTTCTGGTGCACGTGGGAAGAAAAAATGTATAAAAAAATAATAATAGTTACAATACCAATTAAAATAAAATAATATGATATAATCCAAAGGTAGGTTACGCGCACATCCGGGTATCCGGGGTAGGGTAATATAAATGATGTAATTGTATCCAAATATTCCGTCGACGCACTGAATTTAAGACATACTTACATTTAAAACTCCCGTGCGCACTGAATCTCACACGCATTTCCATTATAAAAGACAGCGGACCCCAACCTATACAGAATTGCGCTTCATTGCTTCTTCCATTCAATTATACACACAGTGCAGCAGAGGAATATTTCCAGAATTGCGCTTCATTGTTTCTTCCATTCAATTAAATACACAGTGCAGCAGAGGAATCTTTCGTCATCGATTTAGATCTGATCTACTCTGCTTCGGCTCCCGGGGCTTGGACGGTCATGGCGAGCAAAGTACCCGTTCGGCAGCTTTTCATAGGCGGCAAATGGAGAGCCCCTCTCAAAGGAAAACGCCTTCCCGTCATAAATCCCGCCACTGGAGAAACCATAGGCATGCTCCTCCTCCTCCTGTTCTTGCTCCTTACCCTTTAGTTCAATTCTTGTTCCATTGAAGATTTATCTTGAATTCCCTTTATTTAGTTCAATTAGAGATTTATCGTGAATATGTTTTTTTTTTTTAATTTGTCAGTCTTTCTCCTTCTTAATATGCTGCTGAGTACAAAGCAAGTCGGTAGATAAGATCCGGTAAAAAAACACAGTCCCGCTACTTATTTATCTTTAGTTCTATTAAATATTTATCATGAACATATTTTTTTTGGATGGTTTGTCCTTTTAATATGCCGAGTAGAAAGCAAGCCGCTAGATCAAACAAATTTAACCAAGATCAAACAAATTTAACCTTTCGCCATTAAAGATTACATGTCACGAAGTCTGCAAGTGTCGGCCGTGAAAGCCAAGCCAAAGCAGTAAATAATCACATCCATGGAATAACGTTGACATATTTATTATTATTTAGGTCCATGGGAATGAGCCGGTTGGAGCTCATATCTGCCAGAACCCCTTCCACCTTGGGTGGAGAGTTTCTTGGAGACTCGCTGATCCCATATCTGCCAGAACCCCTTCCACCTTGGGTGCATGGTTTCTTGGAGACTCGCTGATCCCCGCTGACACAACTGGCCTTGCAGCCCTCTCCCAGGACTCAGAATAACAAGATTCCGACCCAGGGGCGAGGGCAGAGGACTAACGACAGGGCAGAGAACCAATGACAAATATGCTGACGTAGTTTAAATGTTTAATTTTTGGGGTTTTTTTTAATACTTTTCAATGAATTTTGCTTGAGGTGAAATTGTAAATTTAAGTTATTGGGATTATACAGTTAGAATGTCCTGATCTTTCAAAACACTAAATCATTTATATATTTTAAATACTAAATCCATTTATATATTGAAAAAGTAATTTAACTTAAAAAAAATTCCATTTATATTTATTCTCACCTATTTTATAAACAAATTTCAAAATTTAACTTAAAAAATTACTATTCGCACAAATTTTGACAATAATTATTAAAAACATAAAAGGTAAAACATTTGGACTACTCCCAAATATAATTCCGTGCAACGAGTTTCATTCCCAAAGCCACTTACCATATAGATTTATGATTTTAATTTATTATAATATCGACAACGAGTTTCATTTCCAAAGCCATTTGACAATCAAGCTTTATGATTCTAATTTACCAACTCGCCTAGTTTTTAGTTTTTGGACTCTTGAACTCTATAAATCCCTACTACGATCATAGTACAGAATATTTCCATACAGATTTACTATTGATTTTTTTAACAAACCGTCCCAACAAAAATGTTGTTTTAAAAAACATTTACTCCAGAAAGTATTTGTTGTCATGAATTTCTTGCTCTATGATGGTAAAGATTCTTCTTCCATTTCCATAGGGATTGTGTCACAACCCTTAAGATCTTCATCTGAATTACCTTTGTAGTAGGGAACTACAACATCTTGGTTAATTGAAGTCGAATATGAGTGACCTAAGATATTGACATTTTATTTCTAGGTCATCAATTCATTGAGTTTGAACCGTGAGCAGGTTTATGATGTTGGTAACAACTTGTTCCATATCCACCATTTTTTCCAAGATGTGTTGAAGCACTGTGTTGTTTCCCGATATTCTTCGTGTCGACGAAGAGTTTTTTTCGGTTCCATCCTTGTTCGAGGCAAGCAACAACCAGGGTTTCCAAAACACACAAACCCATGCAATAAAACCCTAATTCCAACTTTAACAAAGACAAAAGGGAAGTGATAACGTTCAGACTTGAAACCCGAAATGTCAAAAGAGAGATTTCTTTCACGAGCAAAAACAAGGGAAAGAAACTTGGAGACCAGGGGATGCATGGTCGAAATCCAAACCAAGTCCAGCATCGAGTGAAGCCCAGTGCCCACAAACACTTGAGACCAACAACGCTCAACCACAACCACCCAATATCGCGACCGCAAAACTTCCATAGAGGACCTCCGAGCCACACCTTCAGAAGAAAAAATGAGGTCCATAACCAAAGGAGTCCCACATTTGAATGTGCCTTCACACAAGTTACCATGGATAATCCCATCTTCTCCCCTGCTTTTCATGTGTGTAAGCAACATCATAGACCAACTCACTGCCACTTGTCCATCGTCATTTATGATCAAGGCCTTTCGATTTATGTGATGGAGAGAACCCCCCAACCCCATTTATTATGATAGTGCCTTCATTTAATCCTAATCCGAGCTTGGTCCAATAATCAACATATGAGTTAAATTCAAGACATTAAAGGGATATGATACTAATATGATATTTTTAGTGTTTCCAGAGCCACCATCATTGTGTCACCAAGGATCACCATCGGGTCACTAAGATTCAGGATCTAATAAATTCTCTTTTCACTAGTGATTTAGATTCCTTTTGGATTCCTTCCCACAAGACATAAGCCTCATTAATAATGTTTGAGACATTTCCTAATCCCCATGCATAAGAGGCTATGTAATTTCCTTTAGGATTTTGAAGACTCCCTCCACGCCGGCCACCCATAACAATGAAAGTAAATAATAATATATGAAATAAAAAGAGCATTATGTGAAATAACTTCAAAGTAAATGCATAAAAACCATGCTCCATTGCAAACAATTAAGTTAAGATGGCCAAGGGATTTAGATAGCTAAAGTGAAGCATAACTATGTCAAATCACTTATTACCTAGGAGGTTGTATGCATCATAACTAGTGATAGATGACAAGTTGCCATTGAGTTCCTTGCTTGCAATGGAGGTGTTGGTCAAAATCCTCTACATGAGAGAAATGAACGGTCTTCGGCGTTCAAGAATAAACTCTCTAACCTTGAACTGTACATATAAAGGAAAGACCTCTCTCTTAAACCTAGTCGACCTGCTTGCTGGAAATGAGAGAATAAATCACTCGGAAGTAGAAACTCTGCATGCACACTCAATATGACTTCCTTTTTTGCTTTTAGAAAAGTTTTTTCTTTGGTGTTTGACTAACCTTTTCCTACCTTAGAAATGGCAAAAGGGCTTTTCTTGTTGCTTATATAAAGCACAAAATACATCCTATTTATCATCTTTAAACTTATGATTTTGTCTATAGGAAGGTCCCTCATTCCACCGTATATCCATTCAGTAGTTCAAACTTTTCAAACTGCTTGTAACAACTGCATAGATTTACCCTTATCGACATCACAAGGCTGTCCATATCAAATATAAATGAAAATCATCATAGAAGGTAACCCCTGTAGTTGTGTATGATGTCTTTGCATAGAAGGTAACCCTTGTAGTTGGTGGAAGTTCCATAGATTCATAGGGATATCTGATCCTGTGATAAACTTGAGAAGGAGAGAGGTATATATCTTGGAATGTAGCACTGATCCTCACGTTCCAAATTGCCCCCGAAACAACAGATGACCATGAATCAGATAAAATATGCCAAACAAACACACGGTGAGGCTACGCTCACTTCTCTATTATTCAATGAAGACCGATTACATTCTTAAATAGGAAAAGACTCTACCGAGTCGGTTACATGCAAACCAAAGACAACTAGACTCTCAACTATGAACTAACTCTTAGAACTGACGCTTACTCCATTATTTCCAAGTCTCCCCCTTAATGGAGAATGGATTGACTTCTACACCTAACATCTCCCTAAACAACTCAAACTTAATCTTTCCAAGAGGCTTAGTGAAAATATTAGTAGCATTTTCACTAGTATTACAATACATAAGAGCTATTTCATTTGACTGCAACTTTTCTCTAACAAAATGAAACTGAGCTTCAACATGCTTTGTCCTTGCATGAAAAATCGGATTCTTCGCAATATTGATTGAACTCTGATTATCACATTTGATCATCGTAGGTTCCTTTCGTTCTTCTCCAACATCTTGAAGAAGTCTTCTTAACTAAACAACTTCACAAGTTGTTGCACACAAGGCTTTATATTCTGCTTCAGTAGACGACAAAGATACAGTAGGCTACTTTTTACTGCTCCATGAAACAACCCCAGATCCAATGCCAAACACATATCCAGTGGTTGATCTTCGATCATCCAGATTTCCAGCCCAATCAGAATCTGAATAATTTGTCAACTCAACATCAGATGCATGAGTATATTTAATACCATAATCAAGTGTACCTTTTAGATATCTGAGTACTGCCTTTGCTGCATTCTAATGGCTTTCATGAGGTTTCGCCATAAACTGACTTAACACACTCACATAATATGCAATATCAGGTCTGGTTGTGGTGAGATAATTCAGACTACCCACCATCTGTCTATACACAGTGCCATTCACCTCCTTCGAACCATCATCACAAGAAAGTTTCACATTCTGCTGCATGGGAACAGTAGAAGACTTACACTGATCCGTTTTGAATCTCTTAAGTATTTCTCTGATATACTTACTCTGACAAACAAAAGTTTGGCATGCATTTCTCCAAACTTCAAGACCTAGGTAGTATTGTAACTCACCAAGATCTTTCATTTCAAATACTTTTGACAACTGCTGCTTGATTTCATCAATTAATTTCTCTGCATTTCCTGTAATTATCAAATCATCAACATATAATGAAATCAATACTATATACCCTTGCTCATCAAATTTGGTATACAGATTTGGATCACTTTTGCTCCTCATAAAACCCTGTTGAAGAAAGAAAGAGTGTATCTTCTCATTCCATGATCTAGGTGTCTGTTTTAGTCCATACAATGCTTTCTTTAACTTACACACTAAGTGTTCTTGCCCCTTTTTCACAAACCCTTCAGGTTGATTAAGGTAAACCTCTTCATTTAACTCACCATTCAAAAATGCAGATTTAACATCTAACTGGTGTAGCTTCCAATGGTACTTTGTAGCTAAAGCAATGAACATTCTGATAGTATTCAATTTAGCTATTGGTGCAAATGTTTCAGCATGATCAATACCTTATGTTTGTGAATACCCCTTTGCAACCAGTCTAGCCTTATACTTATCTATACTTCCATCTGATTTAAACTTGGGTTTGTATATCCATTTGCATCCATTGGGCTTCTTATGTTTAGGCAATTCAGTCAATTCCCATGTATTGTTTTTCATTATAGATTCATATTCTTCCTCCATTGCATTTCGCCATTCATCATGTTCATTAGCTTCATCAAAACTCATGGGTTCAATGACATTTGAAATGCTACTCATTAGGGCATAGTCTTTATATCTCTCAGGAAGTTGAATCTGTCATGAAGATCTTCTCAACTGATTATCTTCCTCCCCACTTTGTGAAGATCTGTCTTCACCTCTAGGTGAACTGTGACTGCTTGAATTGCTCATATCATTGAGTCCTTCTTCTTGTTGTTGTTGCTGTCGCTATGGTGATGGTTGTTGTTGCTCTTCTTTAACTCCTTCATCAAGCAGTCTCTGCCATTCCTCATGACTGTTGTCGTCATGATTTACTGCTTCCTGCTCATGGAAAAGTACATCTCTACTTGCAAATACTTTGTGAGTAGCAGGATCAAACAATTTGTATTCTTTAAATTCAGAATAGTACCCAATGAAAATACATTTAATGGCTTTAACATCCAATTTCCTCCTATTCTCCTTTGCAATATGAGCAAAAGCCTTACACCCAAATACTTTCAAATTATGAACTACAGGTTTGGAACCATACAAGGCCTTGAAAGGAGTAACATTATCAAGACACCTTGTTGGACTTCTATTCTTTAAATAAACTGTAGTATTTATGGCTTCAACCCAAAATGCATTTGAGAGATTCTTACCTTTCATCATACTGCGTGCACACTCTACCAGAGTTCTGTTTTTCCTTTCAGCGACTCCGTTCTGCTGTGGAGTGTGAAGTATTGTAAACTGTTGTACTATTCCATGATCTTTGCAATATTTGTTGAAGTCCCCTGATTTATACTCTCCCCCTTGATCTGAATGGAGGATTTTGATGGATTTTCCTGTCTGCTTTTCCACCATGGTTATGAATTCCTTAAGTACTCGAAAACATCACTTTTTCGTCTAAGGAAGTAAACCCATGTCTATCTTGTGCAATCATCAATAAATAACAGAAAGTAAAATGCAACTCCTAAAGACCTAGTTTGCATAGGCCCACAAACATCAGTATGCATGAGATCTAACACATCTCTCTTTTTCTTATCAGGATTAGAGGGGAATTCATCTCTGTACATCTTTCCTAATGCACATCCATCACACGCAACATTCTCATTCTTTAACATGGGAAGTCCTTCAACCATATTATTTTTCTGTAATAACAATAAATCAGGATGATTGATGTGTCCATACCTTTGATGCCAAAGAATCTCTGTTGGCATAGTTGCAGAAGTTAGTGTGTGATGTGCTTTGCTGGTAACATCAAATTTGTATAGGCCTCCTGCTCTGACTCTCGTTGCAACAGTTTGGAAGTGGTCCAACAGATCCCTCACTATGCAATAATTCTTGAAGAATTCAACCTTCAAGTTCTAATCTGTAATGGTGGGCACAAAGATCAATTTTTTCTTTATTCTTGGCACATACACTACATTCCGAATGTGACGAACAATACCATTCGATAATGTCACAGGAATGTCTCCATATCCCTTGATCTCATGAGTGCGGTCATCTCCAAGATATATGTTGGCACCATTCTGTGTTTCTTTAAAATTAGCATACCAATTTTTATTACAAGTCATATGTATTGATATCCGTAATCCACAAACTAGGCATCATAATCATTTGTTTCAACAGATAAAGCAGCGTTAGACACAAACAGCCTAAGATCTCTTGATTCAAAATTTGCGGGTTCATCAATATCATTACTAGCAATAAATAATCTGAGATCATGATTTGATGATTTTTCTGCATAATGACCTGAATGTGTTCTAGGTTTATTCCTAGCCTCATCGCTCTTCATCTTATGACAGTCTTTAACAATATTTCTAGGTCGACCACAATAAAAACAACTCTTTGACTCATTCTTGTCAGATTGCATACCTTGATTTGGAGATTGTCTTTTCTGCGATGAACTGCCTCTCTGCCATGAACCACCTCTCTGCCATGAACTGTCTCCTCTGCCTCTTTCTCCTGATCTCCCGCTCGCATATCTCTTATTTGACCACAGTACCAAATCTTTATTCCGAGGCTTCAGATTCCTGTGCCTCTCTTCCTCTTGCAGTAAAATACCTGTCAGTTCTTCAAACGTGGGAGGTTTCTCCCTTGTTGCGAGACCTGTTATGAACATATGATAATCTTCTAGCATACCATTTAAGGTAATAGTGACCAGGTCAGTGTTGGAAACAATTTCCCCTATATTTACTAGCTTGTCTTTCACCTCTTTAATACGACCCAAAAATGAACTAACAGATTCATTTACATCCATCTTAATTCCTAGCAATTTAGTTTTCATAAACAAAATGCGATTTGTGTTGCTAGTTTCATACAATGTTTTAAGTGTTGTCCATGTTGCAACAAAAGTTGTAGTGTCTCTAATATGTGGAATTATGCTATCTTTAACTGACATGCGCAACAATACCTTTGCCTTGTTTTTGCGCTTCTCCCAATCTTGGATCTGTGTTGCTATCGCACCAGCAACCGCATCAGGTTTCAGTTCAGTTCCCTTCACAATGTTCCAGACACCATATCCTTCCATGAGCGACTGCATCTTGAATTTCCAGTTAATGAAGTTCGAGCCATCTAACGTGTTGGCTTCATTAAGGTAGGTCTTTGCCAGCGGATTCATCATCGCTGCAATTTAGTCTCTGCAAGTAAATCACCAAGGATATGCAACTTTCTGTCGAGTTTTCTCCTATGCTGAGCAGTCCGTCACTCTGCCTTCAGATCCACTGATCCAACTCTATCTCTGTACTCAGCTTAAATCATGCATGCATCCACCTTTAAATCATAACACCACCTCACATTCATATATTCAAAATATTCACTTTTTAAAGTTTATACTTCAAAACTAGAACCCACTTTAAAAAAAAAAAACACTTTTAATAAAGAAATGAAGAAATGAATAAGTCCCTCTTAATAACTCACTCTCACTCTTCACTTTAGGCTTCACTTAATAAAAAAGTATCCACTTTTTTTTAATAAGAAACTAAAAAAAAACACATGTCTTATATCCACCTTTTAATAAGACATGAACCTTTAAACTTACTATTCAAACTCACTCAAATTGTGGCATGCAAATTCAATGCTCCAACAAATAAACTGAAACTATAACCTCATGCTTCAATGTTCACGATGAGTAACAAATCAGACCTCACGCAAAGTCCTCTCACGACCTCTTTTACACGATCCGTCCACACAAACGCAACAAATCTGAGTACGCCTTCAAACTCAACAGCAATAACAATAAACTCCATGCATGCAAACGTTTTTAAACTTCACGATTTGCCTCCACAGGAATTTCCGCACCTCACGCTTGTCTTAGCCCGTAGAAATCTCATACGTTTCCGCACCTCACGTTGTTGTGGACTGCGGGGAGTTCGCACCTCCCCAGTAATTTGGGTGTGGAAATATTTGAAGCCTTCCACACTGTAATTGCAGTTGGATTGCGGAAATTTTTTCGTTTTCTCTCTGTGGAAACTTTGAGTAGTGTGTCGCCGCACCCTACTAGAGGAGGGACTTGCGGACTGCTATAAATTTACGCACCTCTCCTCGTGGCTCTGATACCAAGATAAAATATGTGAAACAAACACAAAATATGTGAAACAAACACACGGTGAGGCTACACTCACTTCTCTATTATTCAATGAAGATTGATTACATTCTTAAACAGGAAAAGACTCTACCAAGTCTGTTACATGCAAACCAAAGACAACTAGACTCTCAACTACGAATTGACTCTTAGAAAAAATATGAGAAACAAACACACGGTGAGGCTACGCTCACTTCTCTATTATTCAATGAAGACTGATTACATTCTTAAATAGGAAAAGACTCTACTGAGTCGGTTACATGCAAACCAAAGACAACTAGACTCTCCACTACGAACTGACTCTTAGAACTGGCGCTTACAACTGACGCTTACTCCATTATTTCCAAGTGAATCCCTCGCTTCAATCATATACGAAGCTGCATCCTATGTTGCTTGAGTGAACTGGCACTAAACTAGCAGTTGATGATCTCCCTCATTATTTTCTTTACATAATAAGCATTGCCAAGACTTTGCAACGTTCTCCTTTGGAGGTTGTATCATTAGAGAATCTTGTGGAGAGAACTACCCAAAGAATGGTTCTAACTTTACGAAGAATTTTCAATATTTCATGCCACAGTCCCCAACCAGACTTAGCTCAGAGCTTTGCTGGGTATGTTGTTTTCCAGTGTTAAGACCTCCACACATATTCACAACATGGATTTGGAATATACGTTATCTCTCGTCTGTAAATTTTGGGCGAGTGACATCAAATCCCAAGGATTTTCTCCCAGCCTGAAAACTTTCTTATCCATTACACCTGTACTTGTTGTTTTCTCAAGAAAAGACCTTTGTGTTGACCTGGGCATATGCACTTTAGGTTGTTGTTTATGGCAGCGAATCATCTCAATATTAACTACCAAGGATGACAGAGAACCATTTGCATTTGAGACTATTTCTTACACCTTTTAGTCCCTCCATCATTATAGAAGGATATGGTGTTTCCTTGCAGCATGCACATGGTGATAAACTTGCTTGTATAAAGTGTCAAACCTGCATGACATACTTGCCCTCCAAACTCCACGTATGGCTCTGACTTTCTACAGTACTGGTTTAAGTATGGAGTGGGCTAACTCGGGAGTAATCTTCCCTCCCGAGTTATCTTTCTGGCCGGTTCTTTGGTCGTGTGGTTTTAAATTTTTCATTAATCTAGAATTTTGTCAATTTTCTAGCATGCTCCTAGTAAACAATCAAAGGGGAAGGATTGGATTGGAACTAGGGAAAGCAACAAATCGAGAAACTACCCACTGGATGGAAGGAGGGCAGGTCCCACCGATCGACTGACTGAATGAGACTGTTGGAGTACATAAGGCCCCTTTAAATGGTAGAAATCAACAAATCAAGAAACTACCCACTAGATGGAAGGAGGGCAGGTCCCACTGATCCACTGACTGAATGAGACTGTTGGAGTACGTAAGGCCCCTTTAAATGGTAGAAAGCAATGAGATCCATTTTAGACCAGTCTCAATATGTAATAGATCAATATGTCAAACTTGAACCTCATTCTTGGTGGGCTCTTCCTCCCTAAGGTCGGGTTGGGTTGGTTTAAAATTGGATAAAACCCTTGACTTAAAGTTTTGACTGTTGACTCACCGCCTTATGCTTTTTGAGACTCTGTTTACAACTTCCTTCACACTACAAACCTGGTATACCTACTTAGGCAGCGAACTTCCTCTTCGTAGTAAAATACTGAAGGTAAAAAAAAATGAGTGACGTCGAACCAGGTTTTTGCCCATAATAACCAGATCACAGGACTGCCAAAGTATCTCACTAGAAAGAAGTTGCTTCAGTGCCCAGGCTTGCTTGACACTGCTCAGATAACCAAGCTATGCACTTCTTCTTGCATTGTAAAGTTGTGGATTCAATTTGCTACAGGAACAAGACTGAACTTGTCTTAAAAATTGACATATTAATATTAGCTTTTTCTAAATTTAAACAATAACATTAAAAAAACACAAAAGCTTAGGCAATAATAAAAACCCATATACTAACTTTATAGTGTGTGTATAGACTTTAAAGTCACCATGGTGGGGTAGCTTGTCATCATTGCTATTGGATGACTCATCCATTTTCTTGGTCGGAAGTCTTTATTCGCCATTATGCGAAAAAGTTTGGACGTTTTACCACTTCAGGTTATTGTCCTTAATTTTTTGGGTAGGATTTATTATGTGTTTTAACTAATATCAATTATGGTATCAATGAATTCAATTTATGCTCGACTAATAAGATTATGAAACACTTAATAATGTGATTATTATTCTTAGCTACATTTTGTAAATAGATATTTGGATGGGTGATTAAATATGATGAAGTTCTATTTTTTGGGGGTAATAAGTTAAATTGCAATCAAGTGTAGTATAATGTGTTATGTATGGGATTAAGGTCAAATATTACTTAAAAACACATGACCTTGTAGATGTAGTCTAAGTGATGATAATCTAGGTTGAAACCACTTTGGTCTTGGATTATGACCTAAAATTGCTTCGAATTGGCCAAGAATTCATCCTCCTACGATGTAAGGAAATAAGTTAGAGACCTAAGACCCATAGGCATTTGTCATGAGTGGAAGTTTGCACACTTATCAACCACCAATGAGGTATTTTAGGTGGCCAAGTTTTGTTTACACATGATGATATTGTTCCATGTCAAGGTCTTGATATTGTATAAGAGAAACTAGGCCAATAGCCTTGAATATTGTAGGTTTTTATTTTGTTTTGGGAAAAGAAAAAGAAATTGAGTTTGCAATGAAAGTTGACATTTTAAAATTGAAGTTTATGTTTTATGAAATCAGTGTCAACCTCAAGAAACTAATGATCAATTTTGACTAGTTTTTAATAAAATTTGACCAGGTCACCTTTTTTCCAATGATGGACTCCATATCAACAATTTGTGGTCAATCAACAATATGGGAAATGTCAAAGGGGGATGACAACACCACAAAGAAGTTCAAAGATATAGCTGAGACTAGGTAGCTCACTTCCAAGGCTTATATAAGGAGCCAAGGAGAGCAAATATAGCATAAATAATCAAAACTACCTCCTTTTTCCCTAGCTTTTTAAGTGATAAAGCAAATATCTACTAGGAAAAGTGTCTAAGGATGAATTAGAAAAAATACTATTATCTTTGCAAAAAGATAAAAGTCCAAGTCTCGATGGTTAGATTATTGAATTTTTTGATAGGATTTTATTCGTTGTTTGAAAAAGATTTGTTGACGGGTAGGGAAAGTTTTGGCAGTGTTGAACTCCACTTCTTAGCATTTATCCTAAAAAAGGACAATCCCATATCCTTCGAGGATTTTTTACCAATTTCGTCATGAAATTATGCTTATAAAATAATTGCAAAAGTCTTAGCCAAAAAGGTATAGAGGATATTCTTTGATACAATATCCTAAGAACAATTTGGCTTCCTCTATGGAAGACAAATTCATGAGGCCACGAGAGTGGCTTAAGTAGGATTCCATTCTATAAAATTAAAGATGTTGTCGATAATGATAGTAAAATTGGATCTTTCAAAGGCTTTTGATAGAGCAAGTTGGTTCTGCCTCATACTAATGTTTATTCATACTGGCTTCAAATTACAGGTGATAAATTGGATTATGGGTTTCTTATCCTCTATCTCTTTTGTAGTTTTAATTAATGGTTTAACCTCAAGATTTTTCACTCCATAAAAAGGTCTAAGGCAATGTTTCATGTTATCACCATTACTTCTCCTATTAATTTTGGAAGGTCTAAGTAGGGCCATCATGGAAGCAAAGAGGACATGAGCTTTAAAAGGAATAAAGGTAAGTAGGGTAATTTGGCTCATCTATTATGTATGGATGATGTACTCTCATTCTATAATGGAACACTTAGGGATGCATCAAAGGTCAAGAAGTCATAGATATTTATAGTACAACTACTAGAATGGAGATAAATATGTTGAAAACTTATAGGTCTTTCTCTTCCAAAGGTTTGACCTAAAAGGAAGGATAAATTACCTAAGGTTTATCTTAAAACCAAACAATTATGGGATGAAGCACTGGAGCTAGTTAATAGATACTTTGTTGAGAAGAGGATTAATATATCGTGTAATTAGTAAAATATGTGTCATTCATTGCCTCCTTGGGTTCGAAGTGGAAATCATGCAAAAATATGTTGATCCTCTATCAATGGTAGAATGGATAATGACTATAATAAAACCAATTAATAATGTATTTATAGTTTGAAAAACATTAGTATTGTCTTTTCCTTTGGTGGGGAACTAGCTAGCTTCAAAGGTAAGGAACGAGGACCTTGTTAGAGTGGGATTAGATCCTTGGGTTTGAAATGGAAATGCCTTCAGGATCTCTTAGAACTTGAATGAAACACTACAACAAGATGGTATATTCACTTTGGCTCAAACTACCAACTCAATAACAAGGCAACAAGAGTGGAAATCACATATAAGGTTGGGACTGGAGGGAGACAAAAGCGAGCAATGGAAAGCATACATGGAAAGATTAGTTCAAGGTCATGTAAGAATAAAAGTGTAGGAAGACATGTTGGTTTGGACCAAAAATATTGAGCTAGGGGGATACACTTCTAAATAGGGATACACAGTTGTTTTCTTGTAAACCACCAAGGTGACCCTATAGACTAGCAGTGGAATAAACTATGGAAAAATCTATAACTCTATTAAAATAAAGGGTATATATGTGGCTAGCCTTGAGAAATACAATACTCTCATAAGGGATTTCTTACAAAAAAGAAACAACTATGCTCTTGGGTGGTGTTCACTATGCAAGGATGAAAATGAAGTAATACAACACTTGTTAGTCAAATTCCCTTATACAAAAATTGTATGGAAAAAGGTGGAAGGAAGTTTTGGAATCAGAGATGGTTGGCCAGGAGAAAGTATTGAAAAATGTCTTAAGTTGTGGATGGAGAGAAGGGATATGAAGTCATATAGGGCACTACCCTTTGTAGTATGTCAAGGCATTTGGCTTGCTAACAATATCATCTTTGAAGACAAACAAATCCCCACCTTCTAGTGTTCATCACATGTATGATTGATATTTGAAGGATTAAACAAGAAGATAAAAGTATGTCCCCCAAGACCACTTGGAAACATCCAAATTGACAAATTTGGAGCATGGAGTTTCTTTAATGGGGCTTACCAGGGCCACCCAACTAAGTGTGGGGAAAGGGGTACATTATTTATGAATGACACACACTTTTTTCAAATTAAGGAAAATCTGGAGCATGGAGTTTCATTAATGGGGTTTACTAGGGCTACCCATCTAAGTGTGGGAAAAGAGGTACACTATTCATGAATGACACAATTTTTTCAAATGAAGGAAAATTTGGGTGTAGTAACCAACTATTATGCTGAGCTTATGGCACTAAAACTACTCTTCATGTACAATTGAAAACAACATTCAAAATATTCAAATTATGGGGAATTCAAAGGTGGCCATCAATTGGATAAAGGGATTGTGTTTAATAGAAAGTTTGGTTTTAACTCCAATATATGAGCACATGAACATGGTGATGTATCTGACAAACTTTCCTATATGCACATTTATAGGGAATTAAATATTTCAACAAATACATTGTCAAATGAAGGATTGCATGTGGAAGGAAGTATGTGGATGTTGCTAGAATCAAAATATAAGATCTTTGTGCTAGATATATCTTCCCCAATTTGAGATATTTAATAATGGAAACTTACAAATAATCTCTTAAAAAATTTGTAGTATCATTTTGTGAAGTACTTGACGTGGATTGAACACAGATTATGTATAGAATTCAAATTTATGATTTTTTTTTTTTAATTTTAATTTTTAAATATATAGAAAAAAAAATAATTGGAAATCTTTCTTTAACACATATAGATAGTATTTTATTTTTGGGTAAGCTTTTTTTTATATTAAAAACATAATATACAGGAAATCATGGCCAGTGTAGATGGCATGAGCAGTTCACTTCCAAAAATGATTATCTAGAGAGCTTGTCGGTCTGCCCAGAGGGAAACTAGGCCAACGTATTAAATTGAGGCCATAAAAATTTAATATATCCAAATTATTGTCAAGAGTCTGAGCATCTAGTCTATAACAAGAAGAAACTATGATGAAACTAACAATAAAAAAGTAAGGAGAATTGAAACCCGTCAACGTCATCATGTTGGTGGAGTTGAAGGGTGAGCCTGGATGAAATCATCATCGAAAATACATGGAGGAGGTGCTTGAGAGGTGGAGGTTGTGTTATCAGAGACCACCTTAAAGTTACCTCCCTGCTTCTTAACAAGCCATGAAACAAGGGTAAGCAGAAACTGGTTCTGTTTTTCCAGTGATTCCACCATGAGCCTGAGATTTTTAAATTTTGGTTCCTTGGCCAACATTGCTTGGGCCACAAAAACCTTTGTGTGTCGATACAATTCAACAGTGCGGAAAAAATTGGTGTCCCTAGCTATGTTAGAGCCCAAGTCAGGGACAAAAGGGGCTGCTTGCTTATCTACCTCTTGGTCTTCACAATATGCCATGATAAATTTCACATCCTCCTTAATTGGTTGCAGAATAGCTTGCAAGTGTGGGTCGATGATGGTGGCGAAAGCAGCAGTGGCCACTTTCGTTTCTGAGACAACCTTGGTAGAGTGTCTGGGACCCTTTCCCTGCTTGGTACTGCGTGAAGCCATGTCATGTGCACTAGCGAGACCAACAATCCAACCTCCAAGCCACCAACAATAGAAATGTAGAACCAAACTGACAGACAGAGAAGTAGTTTGAAAACTCTCCCATGCAAGCCTAATAATAGGTGGGTTTCCCATAATCGCTTCCAAAATCATGTTAGAATGAGGATAATTCATTGCTTGGGGTGGAAATTGAGTCTCTGCATGTATCTGAACCTTCCCCTGAACTATCATTTGCCAAGACCATCGCATCGCACAAGAGAGCGGGTTGTACAAAACCGCTTATGCTTAAGCATGTGCCTGCCTTAATGCACTGAGAGGTGGGTTTGTGTGGGCATGTGATCCGCCCCTCTGGCCCACACATCAGCGCCTCATCTGTCAAGTCAAACATCCTATCCGAAGAACATATATAGAAAGTATAAAAAAGTACTTACAAATATTTATATATCATCAAGGATTTTTTGTTGAACTTAAATTATTTGATATTTTAAATGTAATAAACAAATTTCTATCTATTTTAAAATATAAATTATAATTTTTTCTTTAATATTTTAAATGCAATAAGTATGTATTTTCTCACCTTAAAATATAAATTATGATTTTTCTCGTGATTTTTTTTGTTAGCTGACCATATCTCATGCACCTCGAAGTGAAAGTTATCACATCTCATGCACCTCGAAGTGAAAGTTATCACATCTCATGCACTAGTTAACTTTTCACTAATAAAGCTTGCACTTTCTTTATCTTATCAAAAATATGAAATTATTTACTACGCATATATTACCTAAATGACAAAGACTTAATTAGATAATAAAGAGAAAAAATAAATAAAACATAAAGCTTTCTCCTTTTCGAGGTCAGACTCATCTTCTTGGCGGCCATTGTTGGGCTACGTGCCTGAGATTTCTTTACTATCGAGAGGGTGGCTCAGTTTTCATTTCAGAACTCTAGAAGATACTACACTTATTCTGGACCGGCTCTGGTTACTTGACGGTGTCAGTTTAATGTTGAAACAGTGGCGTGTCAGTTTTGACCCGACACAGGATTACTTCCGTTTGTGACATTTTTGGGTACTTTTACTTGGCTTACCCTTGCACCTATGGAATGAGAAAGCCTTAGAGGCCATTGGAAACGCTCTCGGTCGATTTATCAACCTTGATAAAATGTCTCTTGTGGCATCAGGCAAAAAATTGGCAAAGGTTCTGGTGGAATTAGATATCCACGAAGGATTGCTAGAATCCATTGATATAAACTGGAGAGGACACCTCATCCGTAAAAAACTGGACTATTTGGGCATACCCTTCAAGTGCACCTATTGCAGACAGACAGGTCATTTGAGGAGACATTGTCCTGGTTTCGCGGAGGAAGAGTTGTCGGAGGACACAATGCTAGAATTATCGTCCAGAGTGGACTCTCCCGGAGTAAACTCTCAAGCCTCTTTCCCAGAGTTTTTTGGAGCGGTCGACTCAGCTTGCTCGAAAACTATCACTGGTAAGTTAAAACACATATGTTCTTATTTATTTTTCTCTTTGAATGCTTGGGAAAAGGACCTTCTGGATTCCTCCACTACTCTGGTTGTGGGCTCCCCGACTTCACCCTTGGGTGATAGTTCACAGGCTCGAGAGACTACACGTACACCAAACACTTTTGTAGTTGTCCACTTGAGGGGGGGGAACAGGCTAAAAAACCCTTAGACTCCGTGAAACCTCGGGATTTTGCTAGTCCCACTAGTGTAACAAATCGGGTCAACTTCACTGATGTAGACTCCCTTGCCTTTCCATTGGAGTCTGAGAGGGGTCTTAGAGCCGCGTCTTGTGAGCCGGTTGAGGGTTGTATCAACCCAGGATTTAAAGAACCAGAAGAAGGAGATAGCTCCCCAGAATTTGTTTTGGACACCTTGGGTCCGACCTACAGAAAAGATCTTTCTCCCATTCCCATTCCTACTTACCTGGGGAGAAATTTTTTTCGCCTTCAGGAGCCTGGTGAGGCCTCAGGATGTCCTGAAAAGTCTGGGGAGGGATTGGGAAAAGACTACACCTGGTCTAAGGGGATGGGCTGCGAGCTCTCTCCAATAAAGACTAGGAGTGCTCGCAGAAAGGCATAAACTACTTTCTCACTTCCAGCTATACACCAAACACCACACACTAATCTTGGGGCGCTTAGAGGCATGAAAGCCCTTGCGAGAGCCAAGCCATGATTTTGCTCTCCCTCACTATCAGAGGGGTGGGGGGGACCCTGAAATTTACCTCCTTTAGAATACTGCTCACCGGGACTTCTTCGGATATTATTTTCTTACAAGAAACGTTGGTTGATGGCCTGAAGGCCGAGACTTTTTTGAACAAATTTTGTCCCTCTTGGCTTACCTGTGTTGCTAGCTCAGTAGGTACTTTTGGGGGACTTGCAGTTACCTGTGATCCTACAAAAATTGATCTAGTCCCTTACCTTTGTTGTGGTGGTATCCTTCTAACAGGTACCTGTCTATGGAACAATCAGTCGATCTCGCTACTTAATGTTTATCGATCCTGTTTTGACAGAAAATTATTTTGGGACAAGGTGGCCGCCAGGGGACTACTTGCTCACAATAATTTGATAGTAGCAGGGGACTTAATACTCACTTTAAATGTTGGGGAAGTGTGGGGAGCTTCGACATTTCAGGACCTTCTAGCTGGATATTTCAATAATTTTTTTCAAGCACACTCACTAGTGGACATTTCTCCAGTTGAATTAGTTCCAACTTGGTGCAATGGTCGTTCTGGTACATAGGCTATTTCAAAATGTCTGGATCAGGTTATTTTGTCAGAAGATTTGGAAACTAACAATGGAAGGACCAGGTTCTGGGTAGCATACCCTTTTCTATTGGACCATGCTCTGGTTCTTCTTCAATTTGACTCTCCTACTTTTTCGAAAGCTTATCCATTCAAGTTTAATTTGAACTGGTTGCTTGAGACATAATTCTCTTCTATAGTAAAAGAAGTTTGGAAAGATCCTACTTTTCATATCGAGCCAGGGATTCAACAATGGATAGTTTGGAAACTAAAGACATTAAAACATCTTATCAAACACTGGGCAAAAAACCTCAGAAAACAAAAACTACAAAGATTGGAAGAGCTAAAGAAAGAATTACAGGTCAACCTACAAGCAGACACACAGGAGGGGGGGCTCTGAGGCAGGGATAACACCTTGAAACTCCTTGAAACTAAATGGAACCAGATCCTCCTAGCAGAAGAAGCTCTTTGGAGACAACGAAGTAGGGAAACCTGGATAAAATGTGTAGATCAAAATTCAAAATTCTTTCATCGATTTGCAAGTTCTAGTAGAAATAAAAAACACATTTTGGAAATCAAAGATGAGACTGGATTTATCCACACTGGACAACAAACTCTAAAGTGAGCAGCCACAAAACACTTCAAATATTTTTATGGGGTGATTGAACACTAATATTATTGATCAAGTCTTTGTAGCCAGACATTTCCCACGTTCGGTCACAGAGGAGGATTCCAACCTATTGGATAGCCCCTGTACACTGAAGGAAGTTTGGGAAGTCCTAAAGTTGTTTGCAAAAGATAAAATCCCAGGCCCTGACGATTGGACTGTAGAGTTTTTTTTACCTTTCTTTGAGTTAGTAGGTGCTGACCTTCTGGAATTGGTGGAAGATTCCAAGATTAGAGGAAAAGTGATAGGCTCGTTAAACTCGACTTTACTAACACTAATTCCTAAAGTAAACAACCCCACTTCATTTGGTGATTACAGATCCATCGCTCTCTGTAACTTGTGTTATAAATTGATCTCAAATGTTATTGCAAATAGGATAAAGCCTATTCTTTAGAGGACTCTGTCGGGTGAACAGCTAGGGTTTTTAAAAGATAGACAAATTTTTGATGTCATTGGTACGGCCCAGGAATGCTTGCATAGTATAAAGATGAAGAATTCAAAGGCACTAATATTGAAACTAGATCTAAAGAAAGCCTTTGACTGTATTGATTGGGATTTCTTACGAATGATTCTGATTCAATTAGGCTTTAGTCAACAATCCACAAAGTGGATCTTGAGTTGTGTGACTAGTGCAAACTTTGTTGTCCTTGTAAATGGTGAAACTTCTCCTTTTTTCCATAGTGGTAGAGGCCTGAGGCAGGGTTGCCCGCTCTCTCCTCTATTGTTCATTCTGGTCATGGAAGGTCTAAGCCTGCAACTAAGAAATGGTCAAGTAGAAGGGAAGCTGACAGGGGTGAAGGTTTCCAGGATCGTTAAGATTTTACACCTTTTTTTCGTTGATGATGTTTTAATTATGACAAATGACTCATTACAAGAATGGAAGGAAATAGAATACATTTTTATCACCTTCTGTAGTGCTTTGGGTTTGATGATAAACTGGACAAAGTCAACCTTTCACTATGCCAGATTACAAGAGCAATCCCTGGAACTTTTTAAAGAACTCTTTCTGAGGGTTTTAAGTACCTTGGTTATTATATAAAAGCCGACTCTTATAAGGCAGTAGATTGGAACTGGCTTGTAGTAAAGGTTGAGAAAAGAATTGGTCACTAGTGCAGCAGATGTATCACCTTAGGAGGACATTTCACACTCATCAAAGCAGTTTTAGAAGGTCAGTCGATTTACTGGATGGCATCGGCATCCATACCAGTCTCAGTTTTAGACAAGCTTAGAAAATTAACCTACAACTTTCTTTGGTCGGGTTGTATTGATAATTCACATCTACACCTTTGCAGTTGGGATTCATTGACCAAACCAAAACAAAAGGGAGCCTAGGGGATTAGAAATATCTTTCATTTTAGTAAAGCTCTTGCTGCAAATTCCCTCTTGCGTTTGTTGACAAAAGAAGGGATTTGGCACTCGGTAATAAAAGACAAATATCTCCCCCACTGTTCGGTGGCCACCTGGTTTAGAACAACTGTTACTACAACGATAGAGGCCTCACAGACTTGGAGAAACCTGGTAAAATTGATAAATCTGATCACCCACTAGCTGTGTTGGAATCTGGGGTTAGGACACTTGGTAATCCTTGGCAAGGACTGTATCTTAGGACTGGAGAATTCCTCTCACTTATCTCCACAACTTATTACTTCATTAAACTTAAAAAACATTAGATATATTTACCAAGCTAGAGGCATCTCTAGGACTGGGTTTCTATTCATCCACACAAAGTGGTACAACATAATGTTGGAAAACATGAATGTAAATTTATGTGTGGGAAATATAGGCTAATAAGATTTTAGCCATGTTACCCTTTGATCTAATTCCTAGGACAAATCAAGAGATAGAATACCAAGCAAGAACAATTACAAACAAAAATACAATGTATGAACAATCCTTATTTACTCAGTGCAATGCAAAAACATACAATCAAGCTTTGTCTGGGCGGAATTTCTTAAAACATAAATTCAATAAACACAACAATACTAAATTATGCAACCCTTTCTATGGATTAATCACTATCACTATATTTTGTTATTCAAAAAATATAGTTATTAAAATTTCATTTCTGAATGTGAATTTTCTAAATGTAGAAATAGATTCAACATGCTGAAAAACCCCTAGCTGTTTTATGAAATGGATTTTTTCATTGGAATCGGGCATATACATTTACACAAATCACTATTTTTTGTTATTCATCTTATTCAAAATTCATTTCTACATTCAGCACAACATGCTGAAAATCCCTATTTCATTCAAATTTACAAATCTAAAATTTCTCACTGGATTTCAAGCAAATGTCCTTGAAAAAATCGTAACATATCGTCATTTTCGTAGAATGTTTGCGTTTAGCCTACGACATTTTTTTTAATTGGAGGGAGTGAGTGAAATGTGAAAACTGAAACGATTATGTGGAAAACTGTTCTTGAGCCCTGAATCGATGTCTGGTTGTTGTGGTCACGTTTCTCAGTACGTTGGCGCACTTTCGGTTGTTGTGGTCGCGCTTCTTGGCACGTTGGCTCACCTCTTGGCTCCGTATGCGGTTCCCGACCAGGCCTGCAGACTGTGCCTACGGAACTCAGGGGATGAGGGCGAGCCTTTTGGGTGGGTTGTGCTGCGGGTAACACGTTGATCATAATATAAGCATAGCTACAGAAGAAATCAAATACCCAATTTACAGTGACGACACATAGCTCTCAAATTCAACAGATTCAGAAAACTGAGATTGATCCAAGGGATATCTCTGGATCCAATCTGAGACCAGGGCAATGCCATCTGCATGATTTTTCTCATATTTGTGATGATCATCTTGTTCCCAAATTCTGAAGCAAGAAGCAACGCCCCGAGCAATACTCTCATCCTGCAACAGGCTTGTGCAATCATATCTACCCATGGAATCCAAAGAAAACAGAGCTTTTGTACCTGACAAAGGACTATGAGGCCTCCAGAGCTAATCATCGGTGGCTTCAAAGAGAGACCCTCTCAAACAATCCTCCTCCACCTGCTTCTTTTGGTCTTCCACAACTTCTTCACTACTTTTATCTATAACAAACTTATGGAGATGGTCCAACATATAAGACTGCTCCTTGATAATTGCTATGCTTTGTATTCCGAAGCCCACGTTATCCTCCCAATTCATTGGATCCTTCAATAACATCGAATACTCATTCGAAAGCGAGCAAAACTGTGGAAAATTATCATTACTGACGTTCTCAGGTTTGTCAAAGACCGTAACATCTTGCTCTTGCATGCACTGAGCGGACTTATTCTTTGAGGACACTTGCATGAAAGTGATTCAGGTTATTATACTATTGGTCGTTTTGATTATGATTATGAGTTCTTGTGGATTTGATGATATGTTATTTTGTTGTATTTACATAGACATGTGCTATTCACTGGGTTCCCCTGAGTGTGCATGACTCTGAACATTGAGGATATAGAGGCATCGATGAAACCCCTTAGACTCTGGATTGATTCAGGGAGTGAACTGTTGGGTTTGAATGTTGTTGATGTGACATATGTACATATGATTAGATATTATGACGATTGATTATTATTGCTGACATAATTTGTTGATGGATGTAGGTTGACGATAACTTGTCGACCAGACTCACATTTGGAGTAGAGGGGTCAAGCACGACAACCAGAGACTTTGAGGGAGAGGTGTGGTAGCAGCCCTGCCACAACCTACTAGCACTCTTGCTGTGGTTCAAACTGTAGGTTAACGATTACCTAGTTCGAGAAGACCCAGGATGTCGTGAGGGCAAACTGTGAAAATCACTCACGATGATTCTAAGGGGTGCGCAATAAGGCAGGGGCTTTATTCCTTAGAGGCCCTTAGTCTCCCACAAGATCACCTGGCAGAGTATTGACTCCAGGGGTTTGACGTCTACCAAATTCAGTCAAGAGGCGAGGGGCACCCTTGGAGAAAGTAGTGCGTCTTGAAGGGCACATCGTGCAAGGAAAACAAAAAGAGGCGAGTGGCACCCTTGGAGCACATAGTGCGCCTTGAAGGACACGTCCCGCAATGAAAACAGAAAGAGACGAGTGGCACCCTTGGACCACGTAGTGCGTCCTGAAGGGCATGTCACGATTTTAACTAGTAAGTGAATAAGCTTAGTCGGCCGTAAAATGAATGATGTGATAAGTAAAATTTAATGACTATTTTTTCCCTTAAGAACTATCGCCAAGCCTAGTGAATTAAAAACCTAGGTCTGAATAGAACCTTAGAACAAAACAAAACAAAAAACTAATTAAACATATAACTAGATTAAAGTGGAAATTTTAATTCCCTAAGGTTCTTTTATAAAATCTTAATTCACTAAGATTCTTTTTATAAAATTTCAATTCACTAAAGGTTCTTTTATAACTAATAAGAGAAATTCAAACTTTAATGATTAAAGTAAAAAAAAAAAATTATAATGGAGGGTTAAATTCATAAAAAGAGTAAATGGTTGTTTATCTAAACTACTAATTTTGAACTTAGTTATAAAAAGGGGAAACTTAAAAGAAAATGAAACTTAAAGAAAAAGGTGAAACTTAAAAAAAGGGGAAACTCAAAGAAAAAGCTAAATGTCTAACTTATTAAGGAATCTAGCCTTTGGAACTTTCTTTTTATGAACTCAACTAGGAATTAAGTAAGGCGTAAGTCATTTAAGAATTGTAAGGGAATTTTGGGACACCGATGAGCGTTTTTAGGAATGCTCTTGGTGGGTGAGGGAAATAAGAATATTTAATTAATTAATAAAATTGATTTTCTGGTGCAACTAGGGGATGGACGACATCTATACGAGGGAGGTTTTTTCTAATTAAATTTATAAAAAATAATCTAATGATAATTTTGGGAAACTAATTACTTGAAAACTCTATAAAACAGATGGCGGAGGAGGATAATGCATCTCATCTTTTTGTGTAACGTTACGCTGCTGAAATTTTATCTTGACTAAACTTTCTCTTGTGGGAGTTGGGATACCCAACTCGGGTTACGAGTGGTAGCTCGACCTTGCAAGGCGAGCTGGGTGCTAGCATTTTTTGGTATTGTGTGTGTGGCCCCTTTACGACTCGGGGGGCTCAGGGGGAAGAAGAGTACCCCTAGTGTTGGCTGAGAGGTACCGGTAAGGTCACATCGGTTGACAAACATGAGTTGGATGGAGCGCGCGCGGGACAATGACCTCGTAGCAATCTCATTTGACAAAAGTACGCCTGTTAAAGTTGTTACTTGCAATGAAATTTAATTTACACGTGTTTATTTTTCAGTACTCGGTTGAAGATTTTAGTGCAATGAACTTTCTTGTACATGCATTCCTACGGTACTTGTAATTCCCTTGTCGCTTGATTTATTCAGTAAGAACCCTTGCTATCTACTGTATCCTTTATTTAGGAGTTACTATCTCTTTGTGCGTGGCTAGAATGAGCCTCGGACTCAAAACCTTGCCTGCGTTCTTGTATCTCCTGCCTGAGTTTTCTTTATTCCTTGATTGCGCTTTTATTTCATTATTTGCTTCTCCACGGAGAATATCTAGATGCAGATTGTGTTTTTATCCTCTGTTCCATGATACTTTAAGTTATTAGTCCATGCCTGGGCAGTTGTCCAGGAGCCAAATCGACAGTCGTCACTTCGGTGTTTAAAGACTTAGATTCAAATGCCATGCTTTCCCGTGCATGGATAATAATTGTAGGATCATTCTTTGCCCAACAAGGAATTCTCTCCTGGGCGTTTATTCTCTCCTGTCCACCATCATTTGTTTCTCTGTGTTTTCTTGAATGATAATTCTCTATGCTTGATTGATAAATCCCAAAGTTTTTGGATGGAAAATCTCTATGTTTTGATTGATAAATCCCAACGATTTTGAATGGTAAAATCTTTGCGTCTTTGAATGGAAACCCCGGGTGATATCCTTGCATAGACAACATTATCATTTAGACAACGTTCTAAATAGACCACATTGTTTAATAGACAACGTTTTTACAATTGAAGGACAACAAATTCATGGCTGAGTGTGGCTGCGTTGAATGGTTGTAGTGTATAGATTTTTCACAACGAATCTATACATATGTCTGCGAAATTATTTATGTCTGCGTTTTTTGATGATATGTCTGCATATTCTTTAATGATACGTCTGCATTTATTTTAATGCTATGGCTACGAATTTATTTATGTCTGCGTTTTTTTTTATGATATGTCTGGGATTTTCTTGACGTTTTTGCCCAGCTAAGGTAGCGCCCCTAGGCGAACTTTTTGGCGTTTTTACACAGGGATTTGCCCCGTCTTTACCCAACAATATCTTTACTAGACAACATTATTGATTGACATCATTATTGGACAACGATTTTTAGTATATCGATAGTATTAATGGATAGCAAGATAATAATGGATAGCGATTTACCTAGCCCATACACAACATTACACCATGAATTTTGGGCGACTTCACCCAGTGTTTACATAGCCTTTTCACATAGATTATTACACAACGACCTCATATTTACACAACGATATCTTATTGTTATTCACATAACGATATATTACAACGATATTATTATGATGTCGATAAATTTCATCCATATTGTTATTTACACAACGATATTTGTGGATCATATTGTTATTTACACAACGATATATATTTATCAATAGTTTTATAAACAAACTTAACAATAGATTTATTAATAGACAGTAACATTTTAATAGACAACATTATGTTTTGTTGGACACCGTTTTGCATGTGAATGTCAGCGTTTTTGTAGGTGAATGATAATATTGTATTATGGGAATGACAATGTTGTGATCACTGTTGTGTATGATTGCGTTTTCATCCAATATATGATTAAACAACAATTTATTAGACAAAGATTTTATTAGATAACGATTTTATTAGACAATGAATTTAGTTGTTGCTAGACAACACTTTATATATAGATGACAACAACTTTATATAATAGACAACAATTTTTATATGTAATAGACCGCAATTTTATATATGATAGACAACATTTCATATGATGACAACGATTTTATATATTTTATAGACAGCGATATCATATGTTTAATAGACAACAACATCATAGGGTTGATAGACAACATTATCATATGGTTGATAGACAACATTATCCTATATTTTATAGACAACAATATTATGTGTTTAATAGACCGCGAATAGTAATAGACAGAGATATCATTGTTAGACAGTGAAATAATTGATAAACATCGATTTAGTAACAAACAAATGGTTAGCATGGTATCCCTACGTACTGCTAACTTAATCTAATCTGGATTCTTATCTTTTCTTTTTAGATGGTTAGGGTAAAGATCTGTTGATTGTTGATTTCTTATTAATAGATAGCATGTTATTGTAGAATGGATTCTCGTGGGAATATTTCCTCAATGGCTAATCGCGTCATTTAATTGATGTATGTTTGCATTAGAATTTGTTGCGCCAGGAATTTAATGTGATTTATGATTGTATAGTAGTCAGAGTTCCCTTGTATTTTGTTGACTTGTCGATTGGGTGCTTGATATAGTCTTCTTGTATTTCTGACAGTTAATTTGGTCTCCTAGCGCGTTGGATTTTTTCTTGGGTTATTGGTCTAGATATGTTATGTTGTGTCATGGTTACTGTCACACCTATCACCTTATGATGGCATGATTCCTGATGAGGGGATCATTGCGCGCCCTGATGGATAGATGTGAATGATAACCTGACCAGAGTCTTGTGCTTCCCGATGTGGGCGTATTGTTCGTTGTAATTGATGTTGGTACTTGGTTTGTAATGCCTTAATGCGTTTGGTTTTGCACGTCGTAGGGGTTTCTAGTTACTGGTCGTCGAAGCCGTTGTGTCAGGTTGTTGATGTTGACCTTTAGCGTGTAGGCGTTGTCTTGCTTATGTCGGGCGGGTAGTTGTTTTTATCTGTCCATTGATTATTGCATGTTTCATTCAGTTGCATGATGTGCTAGTATGTTGAGTCGTTGTTGTTTGTTGCTTGATCTACGTGCGTTGTGTTCGTCATCAAGTTGTGTTGTTTAATTGTTGTCATTGTTGCCTTCTTGCTTAAAAAAAACAAATTGTTTATGCGTTGAGTTGGTTGTAGTTATAACGATGGGGTTGTTACATATGGTATCAAAGCCGGTTCAACCCACGACTTGGGATCACTATGGCTTCTGTTGATTTGATATTGATTATAAGGTTGATAATTAATTTGATTTGTATTCGTGCAGGTAATTATGGTTAGGGGATGTCGTGGAGGAAGACAACGAGGTGCTAAGGGAGGAGGCGTGATGCCCCCAGTAGCATCCACGCCTGAGGGATCTAACCCCCAAGGAGACGAGCAAGTAGTTGTGGGTGATGTGGTTGGGTTGATGAGGTACTTTTAGAGGATGTTTGAAGCACTGATCAATCGTTTGGATAGAGATGAGGCCAGGGCGCCGACACCCCTTGAGGGTCCACTGCACGCTCCAGTTAGTATCGGTAGCATTCATCGCGAACTCGAGAAGGTCAAATTTCCCGAGTTCTTTGGTGCCCCGGACGACGCAGACGCTGAGGCATGGTTGGAGAATATGACAATGTGCTTTTCACTTCGTGATTATACCTCCAACATGAAGGTCCGCATGGTGGTTTTTCAACTGAAGGGGAGCGCTCTTCTATGGTGGAAGATGCTCCTACCGCAATTGAACATGGTCGTCGAAGAGGTGTCATGAGAAATGTTCGAGGAACAGTTCTGAGAGAGGTATCTATTGGAGGAATTCATTGAGTGTCATTTCAACGGGTTCAACGCCTTGCAACAGGGCGACTATATAGTGCCTGAGTACGAGGCCCGTTTTATGGAGTTTCTTCGGTATGCTTCGCATGAATACCGAGAAACTTAAGGTCAACAGGTTCGTGTTTGGCCTTAATAGCAACATTCGTGCAAAGGTTAGGATTCTGATGCCCAAACCTTGTATGACGCTGTCCAAAAATCCCTCATATCAGTGGGGTTCAAAGTAGGACTCCAGTGAGACTAGCAGGGCAGGTGTCATTTGGTGCGCAGTAGCATCGGACACCAACTAGACATTCACCAGGATATCGTGGTTTTCAGAGAGGATCCACTTTCACTACACCTCGACGACCAACGCCTCAGCAGTGAACTCCTTACCGAGGACCACAACACCAACAACAACGTCAACCGCAACAACAACAGTTTAGGCCTGTTCAACAGAACAAACCAGGATTCCAGGCCAGTGGGCCGTCAGTTTCTACTTCGGGTACCATGATTACTGGACCGAAGAAAGGGTGTTGGACATGTGGGGAGTCACATTACCAATGTGACTGCTTAATGGAGAGGACTAGAGCATCTGGATCAGTCGGACCCGCTACTGTGGGAGATTTGGGCAAGGCCCATCAGATCCATGCAACAGTGAACAACCGCCAAACATAGCACCAATCGACCGTGCTCAAGACGTCAGGTACCGTTGCTGACCAGACCCTTAACATTTTGATAGATCTAGGTGCTACTGGAAGTTTTTTTTTTGGTGCAACGCTAAAAAGAATTAAGGTAAAGGCAGTCGAACATGATAAGTTTAGCTTTGTAGAAATGGATTTAGGAGCCAAACAGAAGGTTGGAGGGAAGTTTACGGGTTGTAGCCTTAACCTGAGAGAGTTTGTCACTAAGGCCAACATGTACGTCATGATCTTAGGATCTTATGACGTCGTGATCGATATGGACTGGTTGGAATCGCATGAGGCGATACTCAACTGTAAGACGAAACGATTGAGCTTAGTCGATGATGAGGAACAGAGACGCGTGATGGTAGGTAGGAACCAAGGAGTTTCCATGAGGTTCATCTCTTAATTGCAGCTACGGAAGAGCATGGACAAGGGATGTAAGCTTTATGTGATCCTTGCGTTAAAAGAGAAGGGAGTAGCGGAAGGTCTAGAACAACTTCCGGTGGTGAGAGAGTTTGTGGACGTCTTCCCCGAGGAGTTACCTGGGATGTCGTCGGAGAGGGAGTTTGAATTTACCATAGACCTAAAATTGGGGACTGAACCGATAACAAGAACACCTTATTGGATGTTGACCCCGGAGTTACAAGAGTTAAGAATGCAACTGAAGGAGTTGCTAGACCTAAGACTTATATGTCCAAGTGTGTCACCGTGGGGTGTGCCTATTATTTTCATACGAAAGAAGGATGGGTCGTGGAGACTCTGCATTGACTATCATCAATTGAACAAGGAAATGATCAAGAATCAATATTCGTTGCCAAGGATTGATGATCTGTTTGATCAGATGAAAGGCGCGACGGTGTTTTCGAAAATCGACTTGATATCAGTGTATCACTAGTTATGGATCAAGGAGGACGACTTCCCTAAGACTGCCTTTAAGACGAAGTTTGGACATTACGAGTTTACCGTTTTACCTTTTGGATTGACAAACGCCCCAGGGGTATTTATGAGTTTGATGAACGGAGTGTTCTGCGAATACTTGGACAAGTTCGTCCAAGTATTCATTGATGATATTTTGATTTAGTCTCGGACGTTGGAGGAGCGTGACGAGTACTTGTGCTTGGTACTACAGTGTCTATGAGAAAACAAATTGTATGAGAAATTGTCTAAATGCTCGTTTTATCAATCGAAGATTCACTACTTAGGGCATGTCATCTTCGACAAAGGTATCACTGTGGATCTAGCAAAGGTCCAGGCTATTATGGAATGGCCTGCGCTGACGAATGTCCCCGAAGTGCGCAGCTTCATGGGTTTAGCGGGATACTATCGACGGTTCGTCGAGGGTTTTTCGAAGATAGCAAATCAAATTACGGAATTGCAGAAGAAGAACGAGAAGTTTGTTTGGACCGAGAAATGCGCGGAAGCATTTCAGAGGCTCAAGGATTTGTTGACAACATCGATACTAAAGGTTCCTGACATAGACACAGACTTCTTGGTATGCACTGACACATCCAAAGAAGGCTTAGGCAGAGTCTTGATGCAAGACGGTCAAGTGATCGCTAACATCTTGAGAAAGTTGAGAAGGCATGAGGAGAACTATGCGACGCACAATTTGGAGTTGTTAGCCATTGTTTCTGCCTTGAGAGTTTGGAGACATTACTTGATTGGATAGAAATTCGAACTAAAAACAGACCACTGTGGACTACAACACATCTTTACACAAAACGACTTGAACACGTGACAATGACGTTGGTCGGAATTGTTTAGCGAGTATGATTTCGAGATTACTTACATAAAAGGAACAGTGAGTAGAGTGGCAGATGTGTTGAGTCAGAGACCACACATCTTTTCAGTGATGCATCTTTAGACGAATATACGTGAAAAGATTCTAACCTTACAATGCGACGATGACTGGTACAAAGAGGTCAAGGATTTTATTGGACAAAACACAATGATGGTGCCAAATTTTGAGGGATTTACTATGGACAACGATGGATTATTGAGATTTAAAAGTCAAATTTACGTACCACCCAATGACGAGTTGAGGAGTTTGATCTTAAACGAGGCTCACAAAGCAGTGTACATGACTCACCCCGGAGTCACGAAGATGAGGACAGACCTTAAACCCTTATTCTTCCGGAAATGAATGAAGGCAGACATAGTCAACTATGTGGCAAGATGTCTAGAATGTCAGCAGGTGAAGGCTGAACATAGACATCCGACATGATTACTACAACCACACACAATTCCAGAATTGAAATGGGAGGTCATTTCGATGGATTTTATTGTTGGCTTTCCACTGACGACAAGGAGACACGACTCGATTTTTGTGGTAGTTGACACTCTAACGAAGAGTGCTCATTTTATTCCTGTGCGTACGATGTATCAAGCACTTGACATAGCTAGAATTTTCATCAGTGAGATTGTGAGGCTGCATGGCGTACCTAAGAGGATTATATCCGATTGAAGATCAATGTTTACAGGACGATTTTGGACTAGTTTCCAAGAGGCCTTGGGAACCCAACTTAACTTTAGTACCATGTATCACCCAGAGACAGACAGACAAATTGAACGAACAAACCAAATCTTGGAGGATATGTTGCGTATGTACGTTATGGACCAACATAAGCATTGGGAAGAGTTCTTTCCACTGGTAGAGTTTGCGTACAACAATAGTTATCAAAGCACCATTAAGATGATGCCTTTCGAGTTTCTTTATGGGCGACCATGTCAGACGCCTTTGGGTTGGGATCGACTTGAGGATAGGGTCCTGGTGGGACCAGAAGCAATCCAAGAAATGGAAGATAAAATGCAAACAATAAGACAAAGGATTAAGGAAGCGTAGGATCGACATAAGAGTTATGTTGATGCGCGTCGTGTCGACCGTAGTTACGAAGTTGGAAATCGAGTCTTCTTGCGGGTGAAACCGCATAAGAGTTTGATCAAGTTTGGAAATGGTTCTAAAATCTCTCCTAGGTTCGTGGGACCTTTCGAGATTGTGGAAAAGAAGGGGCTTGTGGCCTATTGACTAGCCTTGCCTGATTCTTTGAGGCGTATGCACGATGTTTTTCACGTATATGTTTTGAGACATTATATTAGTGATCCTACACATGTTATTGACATGAGCTCCTAGCAGGTATCTGACGAGTGTGCGCTCATGGCTGAGTCAATCCACATCTTGGACCATCGCATTCAACAACTACGACATCGAACAATAGATCAGGTCAAGGTCCAGTGGGACAACTATAGTCCACACTCGACGACCTGGGAGGATGCATATGATATGCGCCAACAATTTCCATTTTTGTTTGATAGATAGACTTATGATACTGTGATACACTTTATTTCAGCACTTATATGCTGTGAAACTTCGGGACGAAGTTTAAACCAAGAGGGGGTGTATGTAACATCCTGCTCTTGCGCGCACTGAGTGACTTTATTCTTTGAGGACACTTGCGTGCAAGTGATCCGGGTTATTATACTATTGGTTGTTTTGATTATGATTATGAGCTCTTGTGGATTTGATGATATGTTATTTTGTCGTATATACATAGATAGGTGCTATTGACTGGGTTCTCCTGAGAGTGCAGGACTTTGGACATTAAGGATGCAGAGGCATCGATGAAACTCCTTGGACTCCGAATCGAGTCAGGGAGTGCACTATTGGGTTTGAATGTTGTTGATGTGACATATGTACATATGATTAGATGTTATGATGATTGATTATTATTGCTGACATGATTCGTTGATGGATGCAGACTGACGATAGCTTGCCAACCAGACTCACATTTGGAGTAGAGGGGTCACGTACGACAACCAAAGGCTTTGAGGGAGAAGTGTGGCAACATCCCTGCCACAACCTACTAGCACTCCCGCTTTGGCTCGAATTATAGGTTAACGATTACTTAGTTCGAGAAGACCCATGATGTCGTGAGGGAAGACTGTGACAGTCGCTCATGATGATTATAAGGGGTGTGCAATAAGGTAGGGACCTTATTCTTTAGAGGCCCTTAGTCTCCCACAAGATCACTCGACGGAGTATTGACTCAAGGAGTTTGATGTCTACAAAATTCAGTTAAGAGATGAGTGGCACCCTTGAAGCACGTAGTGCGTCTTGAAGGGCACGTCGTGCAAGGAAAACCGAAAGAGGTGAGTGGCACCCTTGGAGCACGTAGTGCATCTTGAAGGCACGCCGCGCAAGGAAAACAGAAAGAGGCGAGTGGCACCTTTGGACCACTTAGTGCGTTCTGAAGGGCACGTCGCGATTTTAACTGGTAAGTGAATAAACCTAGTCGATTGTAAAATGAATGATGTGATAAGTAAAGTTTAATGACTAATTTTTCCCTTAAGAACTGTCGCCAAGCCTAATGAATTAAAAACCTAGGTCTGAATAGAACCTTAGAACAAAAAAAAACAACAACAAAAAAACACTAACTAGACGTATAACCGGATTAAAGTGGAAATTTTAATTCCCTAAGGTTCTTTTATAAAATTTTAATTCACTAAGATTCTTTTTATAAAATTTCAATTCACTAAGGGTTCTTTTATAACTACTAAGAGAAATTCAAACTTTAACTATTAAAGTAAAAAAAAAAGAAATTATAATGGAGGATTAAATTCATAAAAAGAGTAAATGGTTGTTTATCTAAACTACTAATTCTGAACTTAGTTATAAAAAAGGGAAACTTAAAAGAAAAGGAAACTTAAAGAAAAATGTGAAACTTAAAAAAAGGGGAAACTTAAAGAAAAAACTAAATGTCTTTAACTTATTAAGGAATCTAGCCTTTGAAACTTTTTTTTTATGAACTCAACTAGGAATTAAGTAAGGTGTAAGTCATTTTAGAATTGTAAGGGAATTTTGGGACACCGAGGAGCGTTTTTATGAATGCTCTTGGTGGGTAAGGGAAATAAAAATATTTAATTAATTAATAAAATAGATTTTCTGGTGCAACTAGGGGATGGGCGACATGTGTACGGGGGAGGTTTTTCTTAATTAAATTTATAAAAACGAATCTAATAAGAATTTTGGGAAACTAATTACTTGAAAACTCTATAAAAAGGATGACAGAGGAGGAGAATGGATCTCATCTTTTTGCGTAACGTTACGCTGCTGAAATTTTATCTTGACTAAACTTTCTCTTGTGGGAGTTGGGATACCCAGCTCGGGTAACGAGTGGTAGCTCGACCTTGCAAGGCGAGCTAGGTGCTAGCATTCTCTGGTATTGTGTGCGTGGCCCATTTGCGGCTCAGGGGGCTCAGGGGGAAGAAGAGTACCTTTAGCGTTGACTGGAAGGTACTGGTGAGGTCACATCGGTTGGCAAGCGAGAGCTGGACGGAGCACGTGTAGGACAACGACCTCGAAGCATTTACATTTGGCTAAGGTACGCCTGTTAAAGTTGTTACTTGTAATGAAATTTAATTTACACATGTTTATTTTTTTGTACTTGGTTGAAAATTTCATTGCCATGAACTTTCTTGTACATGCATTCCTACGATACTTGTGATCCCCTTGTTGCTTGATTTATTCAGTAAGAACCCTTGCTATCTACTATATCCTTTATTTAGGAGTTACTATCTCTTTGCGCGTGGCCAGAATGAGCCCCAGACTCAAAACCTTGTCTGCGTTCTTGTATCTCCTGCCCGCGTTTTCTTTATTCCTTGATTGTGCTTTTATTTCATTATTTGTTTCTTCATAGAGAAGATCTGGATGCAGATTATGTTTTATCCTCTGTTCCATGATCCTTTAAGTTATTAGTCTATCCTTGAGCAATTGGTCAAGAGCTGAATCGACGGTCGTCACTCCGGTGTTTAAAGACTTATATTCAAATGCCCTGCTTTCCTGTGCATGGATAATAACTGTAGGATCATTCTCTGCCCAACAAAGAATTCTCTCACGACGTTTATTCTCTCCTGTCCACCATCGTTTGTTTCTCTGCGTTTTCTTGAATGATAATTCTATGTGCTTGATTGATAAATCCCAACGTTTCTGGATGGAAAATCTTTGCGTTTTGATTGATAAATCCCAATGATTTCGAATGGTAAAATCTTTGCGTGTTTGAATGGAAACCCCAGGTGATATCCTTGCATAGACATCATTATCATCTAGACAACGTTATGAATAGACCACATTATTTAATAGACAACGTTTTTACAATTGAAGGACATTGAATTCATGGCTAAGTGTGACTGCGTTGAATGGTTGCAGTGTATAGATTTTTTACAACGAATCTATACATATGTCTATGAAATTATTTATGTCTGTGTTTTTTTTATGATATGTCTGCGTTTTTCTTTAATGACACGTTTGCGTTTATTTTAATGATATGGCTGCGAATTTATTTATGTTTGCGTTTTTTTTTATGATATGTCTGCGATTTTCTTGGCGTTTTTTCCTAGCTAAGGTAGCGCCCCTAGGCGAACTTCTTGGCGTTTTTACACAGGGATTTGGCCCGTCTTTTGCCCAACAATATCCTTACTATACAACATTATTGATTGACAACATTATTGGACAACGCTTTTTAGTATATCGATAGCATGTTGATAGCATATTGATAGCATTATTGATTGATAACATTAATGGATAGCGAGATAATAATGGATAACGATTTACCCAGCCTTTACACAACATTACACCACAAATTCTGGGCAACTTCACCCAATGTTTACACAACCTTTTCACCCATATTATTACACAACAACCTCATATTTACAACACGATATCTTATTGTTATTCACACAACAATATATCACAATGATATTATTATGATGTCGATAAATTTCATCCATATTGTTATTTACACAACGATATTTATGGATCATATGGATCATATAGGTACACAACGATCATATGGATCATATTGTTATTTACACAGCGATATATATTTATCAATAGTTTTATCAACAGACTTAACAATAGATTTATTAATAGACGGTAACATTTTAATAGACATCATTATGTTTTGTTGGACAACGTTTTGCATGTGAATGTCAACGTTTTGTAGGTGAATGACAATATTGTATTATGAGAATGACAACATTGTGATTACTGTTGTGTATGACTACGTTTTCATCCAATTATGATTAGACAACGATTTTATTAGATAGCGAATTTATCTGTTGCTAGACAACACCTTTATATATAGATGACAACAACTTTATATAATAGACAACAATTTTTATATGTAATAGACTGCAATTTTATATATGATAGACAACATTTCATATGATGACAACGATTTATATATTTTATAGACAACGATATCATGTGTTTAATATGCATCGATATCATATGGTTGAAAGACAACATTATCATATGGTTGATAGACAACAATAGTATGTGTTTAATAGACCGTGATGTTGTTGTTGACCGTGAATAGTAATAGACAGAGATATTATTGTTAGTCAGTGAAATAATTGATAAACAACGATTTAGTAACAAACAAATGGTTAGCATGGTATCCCTACGTACTGCTAACTTAATCAAATCTGGATTCTTATCTTTTCTTTTTAGATGGTCAGGGTAAATATCTGTTGATTGTTGATTTCTTATTAATAGATAGCATGTTATTGTAGAATGGATTCTCGAGGAAATATTTCCTCGATGGCTAATCACATCCTTTAATTGATGTATGTTTGCATTAGAATTTGTTGCGCCTGGAATTTAATGTGATGTATGATTGTATAGTAGTCAGATTTCCCTTGCGTCTTGCTGACTTGTTGATTGGGTGCTTGATATAGTCTTCTTGTATTTATGACAGTTAATTTGGTATCCTAGCACGTTGGATTTTTTCTTGGGTTATTGGTCTAGATATGTTATGTTGCGCCATGGTTACTTTCACGCCTATCGCCTTGTCACAACATGATTCCTGATGAGGGGATCATTGCGCGCCCGGATGGATAGATACGAATGATAACATGGCTGGAGTCTTGTGCTTCTCGATGTGGGTGTATTGTTCACTGTAATTGATGTTGGTACTTGGTTTGTAAGGCCTTAATGCGTTTGGTTTTGCGCACCATAGGGGTTTCTAGTTACCGGTCGTTGAACCCGTTGTGTCAGATTGTTGATGTTGACTTTTAGCTTGTAGGCGTTGTCTTGCTTGTGTCGAGCGAGTAGTTGTTTTTATTTGTCTATTGATTATCACATGTTTCGTCCAATTGCATGATGTGCTAGTATGCTTAGTCGTCGTTGTCTATTGTCTGATCTGCGTGTGTTGTGTTTGTCGTCAAGTTGTGTTGTTTAACTGTTGTCGTTGTTGCCTTCCTGCTTTAAAAAAAAAAAAAATCCTTTTGTGTTGAGTCGCTTGTAGTCATAATGAAGGGGTCGTTACAAAGACCATCTCGTCCTCGTACTCCATTAAACGCTCCTGTTTCTGTCTGTAGGAATCCTTAGGCGGATTCAACTCTTGCTCTTCCCTGAGCCGCTTCTTGTTGGCGCCCCCCATATTTGTGTACTGCGGTATAATAAAAGACAAAGGGGAAATTTTATAGACTGCCTCTAGGTCGGCTCGTAATTTTATAGACCGCTTATGTCTGAGATTGGGTTTAAGGCAGAGAAAGTGTGACGGAGATGGCGGTGGATGTGGGGCACTGTGCAATTTGCGTTTGTATGGATTCCACTCTTCGTTGTGCACGAATCCAAGGCTTGCAGATCTCCAGGCCGTCGTTCTTGAGCATTAAATTAATAAATTTTGCTGCTGCGAGCCCCTCCCCTTTAAAAACTTTTATAAGGATTTCATTATCAATTGGCATTGCTTAAGGAAGTCACAAAAACTTGGAAGTTGCCACTCGAGATAAAGAAGGAACCTAACAACTGTTGCATTGGAGTCGGTGAAGTCGGTTAAGCAGAAGATAAGGATAAGATACGTGGATGTAGGACATTGGCATATGGTTAATGAACGGGTGGCAAGTTATTACAGGCGTTGGATAGACGACGAAAGTCGAGCAAAACTTCCCCTATATGACACCTTCGGTGTAATTACCTTTGGGAGTATTATCTTATATTAAAAACCAATTACCTATAACTAAATTTGGGAGTATTATCTTATATCAAAAACCAATTACCTTTGGGAGCATTATCTTATATTAAAAACCAATTACCTTTGGTACATCGTGAAATAGTAAACTCATTTATTCGTGGGTTAGAGCTCCTTTTATTTGGTACTTGAATATATTGGTATGATCTTATGAATATATTGGTATGAAATTCTTTCATTCATTTATTAAATAATAATAATGATAATGATAATAATAATAATGATAAATTTTAAATATAGATGAAAAATTAATTAAAAATAAAATAAAATATCATCATAATAATGATGAAGAAGAATGTCGAGAGGTTTTGTTTGAGTAATTGTGCAAGGAGTGTTATCCTTTATGCTATATGAGAGTGGGGTGGTGGGAGATATTAGCGAAAGCTTATTAAGCATTGTATGAGGGTGAGTGTGGGGGTATTAGGGAAAGCTAGATAAACAATGAGAGTGGAGGTGGGGGGAGATATTAGAGAAATGCTATTGTTGAGGAAAGCTTAGCTTCATAAGCAATGGGAGGGGGTCATATTAAGCAAAGCTTGATAAACAATGAGGGTGGGGTGGGGTAGGGTGAGCTGGGAGTGGTGGAATATATTAGGCAAAGCTTGATAAGCAACGAGGGTGAGGGTGAGGGTGAAGGTGGGGGAATATATTAGGCAAAGCTTGATAAGTAATTATTAAGGGAAACTTATTTTGATAAGCAATGAGGATGATGATGGAGGTGTGAGGAGATATTAGGTGTGGGTGGGGAGAGATATTAAGAAATCTCCCCTCACCCACCCCCCTCACCTAATAAGCTTGGATGGGGGTAGATATTAGGGAAATCTAGGGAGATATTATGGAAAGAAAGGCTAGGGGTGCGGAGATATATTAAGCTTTCCCTAATATCTTTCCCACCCTCACCTAATAAACTTTCCAACTTTCTCTAATATCTCTCTTCCACTCTCACCCTCACCCTCATATGAGGGTGTAGTAGGGTGGGGGTCGGGGGGAGATATAAGAGGCATGGGAAGATATTAGGGAATGCTTATTCCCACCCTCATACAAAGTTTAATAAGCTTTCCATAATATGACCCCCCACCCTCACCCATAAACTTTCCCTAATATCTTGCCCCATGTTAGGGGAATCTTTTTGGTGGGGGTGGAGGGAGATATTAAGAAAAACTTAATAATTTCATCTTGCTACTCCACTTGACTATCCATCTGTTACTCTCGTTCTTTTTGTTTCATTCGACTTCATACTCCAACTGGAACTCCCCAATAATACTAGTTAGATAAAGAGGAAGGAAAGGCTTGTTCCCTGCAAGGAGGAAAGAGGCCCTTTAGAAAACAAGCCTACTTATTATCTACCTATTGGCCAACCTCCCCGGATATAACAATTTCTTTTTGTTTCCCACCCAAGCAACCTAAGGAAAATTTAGGTGGAAAAAGGTTTAAATGCATCATAACAGAGGGGTAGCCTAAACCAGACTCATTTTCTTTCTGTCATGCAAAATAAAAAACTATTCCAATTGATTGCCCAATCAATTTCACCTTTGAAACTTACGGGCCATGTGTGGCTCCTTGGGTCATCTCACATGTCTTGAACATATAATATTTTTCCCACGAGTATAAGCTTTCCCTAATATCTCCCTCCACCCTCACCAATAAGCTTTGTCGTAGTCTAAACGTTCTACATTTTGGTCCTTCTTCGAAGATATTTTTTAGGGATATTTGCTCGAAATCGGACGATAAATTGTTAGATCCACAGATTTGAGTGATTATTTTTGTGTAATTCGAGTGCCCCAAAGGTTTTTCAACATGCTGAATCCATTTCTACATACAAAAATGGATTTTAAACAATAAAAAATAATGATTTCGTGTAGATTTATGTCACCGGATTCTGACGAAAAAAGTCAAAACATAGAACAATTAGACAACACCATAAGCTTTTCCTAATATCTTCTCCGGTCCTCTAGACTTTAAGGGTAGGTAAAGATATTAAGAAAAACTTATTATACGAAAGTGATAATGAAGATTGAAAAAAATATTGGGAAAACTTACAAGGCGATGATAAGGATTGGGGAGATATTAAGGAAAACTTAAATATAAACTTTCCTTACTATCTCTACTCAGGGGTCCCACCAATAAACTTCCCCTAATATATTTTCTACCTTAAAAACTTAAAAAAATATTATGAAAAGCTTAATAACTTTAAAATAAAAATAGAGTGAAGTGGAAAACTTTATAATATAACTAATATTTTCTCTACCTAAAAAAAAATATTGAAAAAATATTATGAAAAGCTTAATAACTTTAAAATAGAGTGAAGTGAAAAACTTTTTAATATAACTAAGAACAGGAAGAAGATATTAAAAAAAACTTATTAAATTTTATTCCAATAATTTATGGCAAAAATAAGCGAGAATATTGTATGTAAGTACACCCGGTTACTTACCGAATCTCAGACATCATTTCCATTAAAAAAAGACAGCGGACCCCAACCTATCCAGAATTTCGCTTAATTGCTTTTTCCATTCAATTATATACACTGCAGCATAGGATTCTTTCATCATAAAACCTACGCAGAATTGCGCTTAATTGCTTCTTCCATTCATACACAGCGCAGCAGAGGAATCTTTCATCGTAGTTTTAGATCTGATCTACTCTGCTTCGGGTCCTGGCGTTTGGATTGGTCATGGCGAGCAAAGTACCCATTCGGCAGCTTTTCATAGACGGCGAATGGAGAGCCCCTCTCAAGGGAAAACGCCTTCCAGTCATAAATCCCACCACTGAAGAAACCATAGGCATGCTTCTCCTCTCCTCGCTCCTTAACCCTTTAGTTCAGTTCTTGTACCATTGAAGATTTATCTTGAATTCTTGTGCCATTATAGATTTATCGTGAACATATTTTTTTTTCGTATTGGTCTGTCCTCCTTCTTCTTAATACGCTGACTACAAAGCAAGCCGGTAGATAAAATATCCGGGAAAAATACACACATGCTACCGAGATCAAACAAATTCAACCTTTCGTCATTAAAGGTTACATGTAATGAAATCTGCAAGTAGCGGCCGTGAAGGCCGAGCCAAAGCAGTAAATAATCACATCCATGTAATAAGCAGTATTTATTACTGTTTAGGTCCATGAGAATGAGCCGGACGTAGCTGATATCTGCCTGAACCCTTTCCACCGTGAACGGAGAGTTTCGTGGAGACTCGTTGTTGCCCGTTGACACAACTCGCATTGCAGGGCTCAGAATAACAAGATTCTAAGGCAGAGCACTAACGACACATATGATTCTCTGCAACGAGTTTCATTCCCAAAGCCACTTGACAATATAGCTTTATAATTTTAATTTATTATAGTCTCGACAACGAGTTTCATTACCAAAGCCACTTGACAATATAGCTTTATAATTTTGACTTATTATAGTCTCGACAACGAGTTTCATTCCCAAAGCCACTTGACAATATAGATTTATAATTTTAATTTATTATAATCTCGACAACGAGTTTCATTCCCAAAGCCATTTGACAATCAAGCTTTATGATTTTAGTTTATTTATAATCTTGATCTATTTACTCGGGGTACTCGCCTCGACGGAGGTTTTAGTTTTTAGACTCTTGAACTCTATTTATTGGGCATGCCAAGTGGAGCTATGGAATTTTAGTTTGTATGGCGGTAGTTTCGTTAGGGAAATCTCGAGGCATTTAATATCATTGATGATAGTGCTAATGAATCCTATGGCAATGATAATGATAAAAAATGGAGTGTTCAAAATTTTGTACAAACCTTCTTTATGTTGTTGGAATTTTGAGATATCCGAATTGGAGATGGCTATCGATTCGGAATTTTCAACGAATTTTTAACTAATTGTGTTGAGTTAAAATTGGGTAAAACCCGGGGAGCGTGATTTCACCGGGCATAGAATTTGAATAAACTTTGCTCATGTTTGAAATTTCTGCTTAATCTGAATAGATTTGTGGTTGAACTCCATAAAAAACCACCTACTAGCTCAAAGTGTTTCGAGTCCATGGTGATAGAGAGATGTGGCTTGTCATAATTGCTATTTGATGACCAATGCATATCCTTGGTGGCTCGATTGTTATCGGGGTCCCACGCAAGAAATTCAAGCATTCCACCAACTAGGCTAGTGCACTGGAATTTCTAGGGACATGGCTTGTCAGGGTGTTGTGTGCGTTGACAAACACAGTGTGTAGGAAAACAAGCTAACGATTTGGCCTCATAGGAACCTTGTGATTCAATTTTTGCTATTATAAAAAGAAAAAAAAAAAAATCACTTTCAAATCATCTGAAATTATAGATTTTGATTGCAAAAATTGATTCAACAGCCTTGAAAACCCTTACAACACCTGGCTTAGGATATGCAATTCCATGAAAATAATTTTTGTCGAATTCAGGTGGAAACTCTTTGATTTGAGCTACCATTTAAACTTTTTTCTTTTAACAGAACTGAGAGAATTTGTGTTCTAAAAGTTCTAGCTGAAGCTAAACAACAACGTTACAAAAACGGATGGCCTTAGATTTCCAAAATAGCTAGCTCATTATTTGCGAAAAATAGAGCATATGAATTTTCACAAAAATAACATCCTAGTATTTCTTTTTTTTCCAAGATAGTGTTTGGGGAAAATCCCTAGGTACTTCCCCTCATTTTGAGGATAGTACCCAGGATAAATCCTAGATTCTGTAGGGCACAAGGTCGTCAACAATGGGGACTGAAAGCCATTACAACAATATGCTCATACTAAGCTCAACATATCATTCACGGGAATAGAACCTGGGTGTGGAGGATAACACTCCAACCCACAACCACATGGACTAGACCCAATTGACAACATCCTAGTATTTCTTACATGTATATATGTTTAAAAAGATGTCTAAGATCCTAATTACCTTACATAACATGAGATTTAACATAAAACATGGTGGTTGTTTGCCTCTTAAAACCCTAGGTTGGTTGGATGAGATTCATGATTTACAATGTCCGTATCTTCAAGCATTTGGTGCACCGTATCATCCTCCTTGAATTCCGGGTGAACAAAGTTTGTAGACATCTTGTAGTTGGAGGTTGCTAATTAAGAACTTTTTCTTAGATTGAGAACCAAATTATTGAGCATGTTGCATTCTACTTTCAGTGTGTCGATTCGTTGTTTTTGTTGAGCTAATATATCCATGACTATGGAGTTTTGTGAGGTGCAATAGTGCAATAATGTTCATTCTCATGCACTTTTGCTATTACTAAAAAAATAGAGGTCCGATTGCATTGAATGGTTTTCTCATGCTGACAAAAAGCTCTACAAATTTCTTGAACTTGCTTGTAATCCATGAGACATATACACATAACAGAATAGGGCTGCCAATTTTTGACAGGAATGTTTTCAGACTGTAGCATAACACTATAAGCCCAAAACACCAGAAAAGTCCCACTGTGCACCCAAGAAGAGAGACACACCAGAAAAACCGCATTGTGCACACAACCAAAGGGAAACACCAGGCTGTGAATCATAGTACCATGCACTGATTTTTTTCAGATAACGCCAAAGTTCAACACTGTACTAAGGTACTAAGAAAGCTTCAATGGTAACAGAAAGCTTAGAATATTCCATATAAAAACTTTTGTATATATGGATCCTTCAATCTATTAACAAACACAAGCACTCGGTGAATCACAGAAAAGCTAACTTAGTTAACTAGACGCTGCAAATGTGTAGCAATATTACAACAGAGTACGAGTTTCCCTTGAATGACATAAGATCTTAGGGTGTACGACTCAAATGGTCCACACTAACAATTGTTTGCAACTCTAAGGCTCACTTACTAAATTTCACAGGTCTATCTCTCACAAGCACGGATCAATCACACAGTGTTGCAACACTCAATAATGTGCTCATTAGCCTCAATCAAGAGAGTTCACTTTCTATGAATAGATATCTAGATGGGTAATCAAATATGACCAAGTTGTTGATCATCATTAACCACTCCATCTAGGCCCATTCCATGAAATTCAGTGTATGTCTTTGAGATCGGCATCAATGCCCAACAAATTGTTGATCAATTTTGGTAATAGGTCGATGATCAAATTTGACCAAGTCATTCCTTCTGCAACAATAAACTACACACCAACAATTTGCGCTTGATCATAAATATTATGCCGCATCAGCGTCCATGCTATGGTATGTTTGTACTTAATTGTCTCTATGCTATTGCATTTATCTTTTCTTTTCACTTCGCAACTTCACACTTCATTGACCCACACTAGCTGTAAATGACGTTCAATGTATGCACCTTTGCTTCTCTGTTTACAATGTGCTTTAATGTGTTTAGCACACTCAGATTTTCCATTATAATTTCCAACACTCCCCATCTAGGTTAGTTCGTGTTTGTGTTTAAATTTGACAAAATATAATTCAGAAAAAATCTCTTGGACTAAATTTGATAAAATTGACCATTAAGTTTGATATATATATATAATTTAACTATATAACCTATATATGTTTTTAATATGCAATATAACTTATATCATATGAAATACTAACTAATGCTTACTGCAAAGCTTTTCTCCGACTTGGTATAAGTCACAGATAGGTTAGGGTTCCTACCAGTTGTATATACAAAATAGCATCTACCTTCCTTGGATCCTCCTTTGCTGATAGATTCAACCCACTTTCTAATGCTGTTGCCAGTGACTTGCAATAAAACATCCTAGATCTCTTTTGCAATTCTTTTGCATATTTTGCTCGAGAGTTAATGATGTTATCCTCCTTTTGCCATACCTCCAATCCAATACAGTGACGCTTAACGCTTAAGACAAATATGATATATCTTATCTCAAAAGCTGCCCATCAATAAAATCAAGGAAAAATGATAGTGTTTCCAAAGTTTTGGGACAAATTAGGATTCTCCATACTAGATAGACCATTTAATAATCCACTTCTACCCATCAATAAAATCAAGGAAAAATGATAGTATTTCCAAAGTTTTGGGACAAATTAGGATTCTCCATACTAGATAGACCATGTAATAATCCACTTCGTGGTTATGACTACTTGGACTTGCAAACCAAAGAGGGCCCATAAGGCATTATATTGAAATTACGAACTATGTTAATACTAAAGAGAGGGAGGATGCAAACACACCAACATGGGATTTGCACTCCAAAGTTTTTTTCCATACTGGCCAAGTTTTTGGTCCAAATAATGCATCATAACCACCTTTATTTCAAATTCTTATCCACGTGGGATTATTCAGAACACACACAATTAGGAGAGTATAATGTGGAAAGAAATTGCATCATAATGATACGATATATCCCACTCTAATAGTATAGCTTGCAATTCTGGACATCATATAGATACCAACCACAAGCCAAAGAGGCCCACAAGGTCATAATTTTGTCTATAAAAGGCCACCAGCCATAATTGGTAGACTTACAAAGATGCATATAAAAGTTTAAAACCCTCATTTTTCTTTGTTTTATATATATATATGGTAGATGAGTTGTAGACAAGCTCTATAGCCATGCCTTAGTTGAGTAGGATTCTGTTTTTGTTGCTTCAAGATAGATAGAATTATTATTTTCTTTCCGAAGGAAAACTGTGCAATTCAAAGGATGCTTCCTCACATTAGTGTATGGCATCCCACATTAGTGTATGGCATCCCTAGTAAATCTGTTGGCATAGATTAGTGTGTCTAACCCAGGGGATTTGAATTGGGCACCTGCTGGAACAGAACTAGTCAAATTCCCAAGAACATTGGCTACAACTGGTTGAGCTCACTACTTGGGACGGCTCGGTAGATAGAATTATATTTGCATTACATCAAAAAATTAAAAATAAACTTCCTGGTTATTTTTGCAACTTGGTGATGCTTCTGTTTGCAATGTGTTTTTCCCGATGATTGATGTATGTTTGCAATCTAGTATTTTGTAAGAGATTTCTGTTTTTCATAAAGCCTATTTTTCCTTTCCAGGTGAAATACCAGCTGCGACTGCAGAAGATGTCGAGATTGCAATTAAGGCTGCACGTGTAGCTTTTACACGAAATAGAGGAAGGGATTGGGCACGCACACCAGGTGCCTTTCGTGCTAAGTATCTGCGTGCTATAGCTGCAAAGGTATTTCAAATTGTCTGTTTGTGAATCTTGAGAACATTGCAAGCTTGCCTTAATCTCTTGTATTATTTTTTGAGAATTATGGAGATTACAGGAACACTGGATTTAGTTATGGTTCTGAGCTGTTTTTTGGTCCTTGCTGTTAAAGTGCATTCGGCCCTTTTTAGGTGTGCCATGATAGTTAGTGATATTGACCATCAAAATTGACAGCTGAGCTGATCAATGTCTGAAGGGCATTGGTGAGACCTAGTTCTTGCAATAAAAAGACAATGAATTGGCCTCACTAGATTGACTAAAAAAAATGGGTCGTGTCTGATATTTGCGACTGGACTCCATTTTTATGAGCTGCGACTTTCATCATATATATGCATACGTGTGTGTGCATATTCAGGCACATAGTGAGCTTGGGTAATAAGGTAACTGATATCAAGGTGTAAACGCTTTAGGGGAAAATCTTTCAAACGTTAGCTATTTTACCAAGAAAATATAAAAAGTGGAGGATGTGAAGAGGTTCTGTGACAATAATGTAGTTAACATCCTAGAGTGGCATTTCTGTAGATAGGTCCTGTTACCGCTCAAACTCTCACTATATGGGAAAGTCTAACCATAAAGCATGAGAACTTAGAGGCAATTACTAGGCAAGCCGCCCACTGTCACCTCGGTAGCCTTGCCCCTCACTTTAGACTAAGGAAAAGAGAATCCTAGCTAGGGGGTGTCCCTAAAGGTCAATCTAGCCAATTCGTTATAGCGTGGGAGTGATCTTAGCTTAGATTGATAACTTATGTGATTAACCCAATCAATCGATTTGCCTTAGGAAGTGTGCAAATAAATTGTTAGATCAACCCCAAATTGAAATGTAAACCGCAAGACTTATCACCAGCAACAAGAAAGTATGGGTTTAAGATAAAACCGCCAATGTATATTTACTCCAAACTTATACAATAAATGCTGGAAATGATCAAATGAAATGTGACAACCTTGATATGAATTCGTGCTGGCCGATTTACTTAGTTTTACCACAAGAGAGTGCTCAAATATAAAATTCCAGAATTACACTTCAAAGTGTATGTGAAACATTCATAAATGAGTGTGATAACCATGTAACATTGAGCCAAGAGAGTTATACATATGCCTGTGATATAAATTCCAGAATGCAGATTTAAGATGTGCACAGAATTAAAGTAACTTCTTATAGGCCAGCATTCATATCATCGAGAAAAATGGATTATGTGTGATCTGGATTCTGAATTGTGTCAACAAAAAGTGCACCATAAGAGATTCTCACAATAGTTTGTTAACATTCATTCCAGAATTAAGACATCATTTTCAGATTGCAAATTTCAAATGATAATGTACCAAAACTGTAGAAACCAGCATTCACATTAGCAAGTCAAATGTAGGATGAGAGTTTAAGAGAGGCTGCAATTTCTAATTATGTTTCCTCACATGTATATTTAAGATGTTGTTTCCAGAGTGCAGAGTATTAATTTCCAGCAGATTAGATTGATCATGAGTCAAAGATTGAAGGTGTCATTACTGTCCAACCAAGAAACTAAACTCAGATTTAGTTATGCAGCAAAATTTATAAGTGGCTTAGCCAACTATATCCAGAATCAATCATCATTATATGTTCTCCACCATGAGTTTAATTTATGCCAAATGAGTTATATCGCATGAACAGCAATCAAGTTCGCTGGAAAGTGTGTTGGAAACCAAGTTCATTATGCTTATTCATTAGTGATTAAGGCATCCATGTGATTGGAAGTGTTCAACCATGAAAGCATTTATCGATCATGTGAATAGATCCAATGAAACAACTTAGCGTAAACACCATTAACACATTGTCATGTTCCCATTTGTTTATGTGCAAACTGTTATCACACAAACCCTCACTTCTCGAGATAAAGTCCTAAAGCTCAAGTGAGGCTTTGGTGTAACTAAGAGGGGGCCACTGTCACCTCATCAATCCTCTCCTACACTTTATGCCGGCTCTCCTCCGGCTCAAGGGGAGCTTCCTTAGGGTAGGATTGCTGGGATTTTAGGGCATTGGATTCCAATGTGATATGAAGAGTAAATCCAGCAAAATAGTTTTGAATTTGATTAAGGAAATAAGGTTGATGGAAGGACCGGAAACTAGTGCCTCTTCATTGGGCAAATGGGGTCAACCAAGGCTCCTCATTCAGAAATTACAAGTGAGACTAAAATGATAATTAGGGTTGTCCTCTACAAACCCTAATAGATCACCCTAGTAGCACAAGAAGTTGCAAGAAGGTCAAGGGGAAAATTCTCCACTAGAATTCCTCCAATGTCTTTGAGAAGGGATCTATCAAAAGAAGGTAGAAGAGGACGCACCACCACCACTATAGAAGTACACCACATTTGCAACCATTCACGATAAAATACCACAAGGAATTGAAGAGACCACTTACTCATCAAATCACACACAACCATTCATCCATTGAACATCCATTCATTGAGAAGCATCCACAAGATAATATCTTCATGAGAGCGCTCTAGCTAGCCTCCATAGCACAAAGAAAAAGATGAAAGTCTCCAACAGATTTCACTTAAATGCTAAGGGATTTCTCCTCCGATCCAACCATGAGTACAAATGAAGAAGGGCATCTCTATTTATAGAGTGATGCTCACCTTCCTTTACAATAAAATATTAATATTTCATGGGCTACCCTAAAATTTAGCCTATGGAAGAGGAAAATACACTCTTTTCCATCTAACTAATCTAAAAAAATCAAGTAGTCAAACCACATGTACAATGATCAAGTGAAACAAGCCCTAAATAGAAGGATGTCTCCACTAATGGAGGAAGAAAGTGGCTCCAAGGTGCAATGTCCAGCCTCCAAAGGCCTCCCAAGGGCTGTATCCTCCACGAAATCTTCAAAAAATATGCAAGCAAACCCCTCTAGGTCTCCTCCAAGTGGACTTGTGGGTTTTCAACGAGCAAATCTCCATAGACATGCGTGCAATGGTTCTTCCAAGAATGGGTGTCTTCCAACATATAAGGCTTGACCTCTTCTTTATTTCCATACGAGTTGGAAACCATTCCTCTAATGAGTAATGTAGCTAAATCCTTAAACAAAGAAACACCTCCTTCATTGGATTCTGGTCCCCTTTTGACCATGTAACAATCCTATTATGGATATTCCAAGAGGTGGAGCGCTTCCGCAAATGGTTATTGTGCTATATTTAAAACCTCAAAGGGAACGCCTTGAATTCTCCCCTAGGGATCACAAGCAAAGCATTATGCAGCTTCCACATGGGAGTCAATAGTCAATTAGATGAAGCGTGGACCGCTTTGTTAACCCCATTTCAGAGAGAGCAAAAGCACCTAAGGAAGGGTGATTGCTCCTCAATTAATGTGTAGATTTGCTTTCAAATTTTTCTTGGTTTAAACTTCTTCCATGCTGCCAGCTCTGTTCTATATGCTGAGTATAATTTGCTGGTAACTATAAGTGCCCAAACATCAAACTGCCCTCAAAAATCTGCTACAGGTTGCAGAAGTCTGCTGATTTGCAAGCAGGGATGAGGCCATGAAAGCTCCGAGTATAACTCACAAGAAGGCACCCTCAAAACAGATCTTGTCCTTTACTACTGTTCTTCATGTGAGTTTTCTGGAGGGCCATTCTCTCTTCAGTGATCTGTTGTTTACCTTTTGCAAGGGCATCTTGTGCACTATCATCAGGTCCCTGGATCGCTCTGTTGACAGGAAAATGCTTATTTGCTTCCTTTTGCATAAAACGTTGTATCTAGTGATACATGAGTCACAAACTAGACAAAGTAAATCACATGATTGCTGCTCCTTCAGAACTCTTCACAATCTTTATTGATGCACTGTCTTCTAAAAGCCCTCGATCAAATGATCTGATGGTTGTGTCTCATCTTCCCCTCTTATAAATTCATTCAGTGAATTGTCAAAAACAATTTCTCTTCAAAAACCCATTATACTGCTGGCTGCTACAACTTTGGCTTTTTTCAGACTGTAACAACTAATGCCTAATATCATTTTCTTTCTCTTTTGCTCCAACGACTACATCATTAAACAACCACCTTCATTGCATACCACAGTCATGGTTTTTGAAGTGAATGATACTTGTGGAGCAAGCTTGATCTTCCAAAGCTGCTTGCAAAAACGCTCCCTAGATCTTACCTTTAAAATGCTTTTATTGCCGAATGCAATATCTTTCTTTGGCATAAGTTTCGTGGATACCTTAAAATTCTCAGCAACAGACTGTTGTGACAAGGCAGCAGCAACTAGGAATGAGCCTAGGAAGAGAATCCTTTTCATGAACTGATTTTGTGATTGAGCATTGAACAACATACAACCCCTTTAGGGCTAGAATCCTCATACGACCCCCACCAATCACATGTGCAAATGTAGGGGATAACACAAACCATAGAATTATTTAGTGATTAGTGAAATGTTTAGCACAATACGAATTCACCAAGATAGCAAATGATTATGTGTTTGAAGCATTCAAGTAAGTTCCACCTTAAACCATTTACTGTTCAAGTGAGAGACCAAGAAATTGAAGTGTGATCTAAGTTTAATCCACTTGCTCTAACTAGTTAGATTTGAAATAGAAGACTATCAGAAATAAATTTTCAGATCTAATAAGCCAAACCTCTAACTCAAAAATTTAAACCAGTAAAGAGAGGTTAGGAATTAGCTTAAAATCATGAGACATTTTGAGGGTTAAGGCATCGATTTAGCTCATTTGAGTGTAACAATGCTAGATCTATGAAAAAGGTATGAAATAAGCACGTTAAATCCCACAAATTTCTCTTCTTAAGATATTATATCAGTCACGCCAAGAAAAAAATGCTAATCGACTCAAGATAGAACAAAGAAAGAAGACGATTTGCAAGAAATTTAACCTTACCTAGCTAGATATGGAACTGTTAGCTCTTTAAACTTGATATAGCAATCTAATCGAAGAGATCGATTCAAATTCAGCGCTAGATTGCCAAAATAAACAAAAAAAGGAAAAATTTGGGGTTTAAAGTTTTGTGGTTGCAAAAGAGGAATAAGACCAGTGCTTTCCTCCACTTGGGCTATGGAGTCACACTTAGTCTTGCTTGAGGCTATATCCATGTGTCAAGTGTTGGGGTTGCAAGCACCATTTGAGTATGCCTTGCAAGCCTCCAACCTAAGACATTTGAATATTTCAAGCTTTTGGGGAGATTGGTCCTATGTGAATCCAAATCTAAGTAATACAAAGTACACTTTATGTCTAGTCTAAAACAAGAACCTAGAATCCTATGATGTCCAAATTCAATGCTTTAGATCTAAAGATAAATGAGTAAAAAGCATAAGGCACGAGTTAACTATACATTATAGACTTCTCCAATGTAGCATGGTGCTCCTCTATGGCTTTGTAATAGCTCCTTCCTCCAAGATACCTGCAAATAATCAAGATCTTCGTATTTTCCCTAGATAAATACCTCAAACAAGACAAGAATTTCAAAATAGCTTAGATAAATTTGAGACAAGAGTCTTTCCAATTATTCTCCAATATCTTACAAATGAGTGAGAGGCTTCTTTATATAGGAAGAGAGCCTAACAATCCCATGAATACAAAATGATAGATCTATATCCTCCTAGCCCAAAAATAACATCTCTCCAACAAATTAGAGAGGATATGGTCAAGATACAATAAAATAATAAGGGCTAGTACAAAATAATTCCTCAAGAAGATGGGCGCCCTCCAAAGCGCCCTCCAAACTATGGTCAAATACCACCATGATCAAGTAAAAATGGTCCAAGAAGAGGTGCACCCTCCAAAAAGTGAGCTAACCAACTCATAATGGTCAAATGTGTGGACAAAATAGCTCAAGAAGTGTGCCCTCCTAGAAATGTGCTAACTAACTCAACCAAGTCAAAAAGATGAGTGCGCTCCACTAGAAGATATCTACCAACTAGCATGTGTGGCACAAGAGGACAGGTGCTCCAATAAATGATGGCATGTGTGACACAAGAAGACAAATGCTCTAATGCATGTGTGGTCAAATCAAGACATAACCAACTCAACAACCTTAGCAAATGGTCGAAATGAGTGTAACAACCTCTCAACCAACTCTAACCACTATTACTACTATTGACCGCCTATTCAGCTAGGGGTCAACTCATGTGCCATGAAGTGTTCATCTATGTCGAAGACAATGTTGGTTCTACTTGGTGTCTGATGTTCCAGCACTAAAATTTTGTAAACGAAATTTCTGCACCCCTGCGTGGGTTAATAATGTAATGAGTCTGCATGGATCATAGTTAGGTCAGGTACCGGGGATGTTTCCATTAAGGAAGTTCCTTTCACCGAGGGTTTTTTATCCTTAGGTTGTCGACCAGACAAGCTCCTGGTCGACTGCCCTTGAGTTTTTCCCTCCTCACATGCAATAATTTCCTCCAGAGTGGTGAAAGGCGTCTTAATGGTTTCGTCTTTTGGTAACCTTCTTTTAGGATTGATGTAAATGACCATGCTAGACAATGTCTAAAGTTTCGCGGAATTTCGTCGAGTCTAGATAGGTTTTTTTTTAATTAATTAAATTTAATTAATTTTCCTAAGGTTGGAATTTTAATTATTTAATTAATTAAATGTTTTTGAGCAATTAATGTAAA
>ML782943.1:383507-397372 GCA_009831015.1 Picea engelmannii
ACCTCTTCTCAGTCAGAAACATTGGACAAGTAATGAGTCTGAAGAATGAGCTCCGTGACATGAAGATGAATGATGATGACAACATAACATCATACTTTGTGAGAATCTCTTAGTCAAGAGATCAACTACAAGCTATTGAAGAGGTCGTTTCAGAGAAGGAATTGATAAACATAGTACTCAATGGTCTTCCCAAGACATGGGATGCATTTACCGCAAGCATGAACACAAGGAAGGAGAAACGCAAAGCATCAGTTGCCGAAGAAAAGGAACCTACAAAGAAGACTAAGCAGGATGAAAGAGACTTCTTCTTCTGAAGGTAACAATACTCTTCTTAGTTCTTGTACATATCCTGTTTGCATTGTCTCTGTACATATCTTGTATATCTATCTCTTGGAAGATAATGTGTTCCAAGAAGAACCATACCTATGGAAAAACAACAAAATAAGGATTGCTATCATTATACAAGTTAGATCATACAAATCATGTGGAAGCTATTACAAGATAAGCCGAAATCAGAATCAATCTTGAAGAGACTTAGAAGAAGCAAAGACAGAAAGAAGTCAGCAATCAAGAGAAAATTGGAGAAAGACTTATCACGTTTTGCAGAAGACAATAAGGATGCAGATGAAAGCGTGGACTCTGTCAGACGGAGGGAGCCGATTATAAGCACTCATACATGAAGCAAGGATTAGGAGGGAGCTCATCCTATGATCCATTGAAGATGATGAAGTATATATCCACGATAGCAGCCATGGAAGACAATACGTGTTCAGTTCAACCGCAGAAGAAGACTTCTTCGAAGAAAAGCCTCTAAGTATCCCTGGTTGTCCATCCACATCCGTGATCCTATGATGAAAGAAAGAAATGGAATCTTTAGGGCATGGAATCTATAAGAAACTCCATGGACCCAAGAGCTAGAGAAAAACATTAGGAAGAACATGAAGATTCCAAGAAAGAAAGAGAAGCCAAAATAACAGTCATTGTATTAAGAATCACAAGATTACCAGCCTGACATGAACTCACTAAAAGCAATCAAGCAAAGGAACTGAAAGTTGTGATGAAGAATAGTGTATATGAATACAAGCATTGCAAGATCCAGAACTAGAGGTTCTCCCAGATGGAGGGAGAAGATTATGATGATTACTTGTTCCAGTAAACCAGACATACCTCTACATAAGTCATTATATCATCCACAATATCCATGGGTTAGAGTTCTACATCAGATGAATACAAAGACTGTTCTCCAGAACAATTGAACAAAGAGTGTATGAAGAGCAACCTCAAGACTTTGAGAAAGAGACCCTTATATGCAGATGAAAGAAGATAACTTGATGGAGAACATCCAATGCACAACAGAAGCGTGGTTAAGATTTTCTCAGAATGATTACTCAGAAAAATCAGGATGATGGATTGCCAATCCATGACAAGGATCTCATGATGACAGAAGAAGTGCCACATGGATATGTTCCAATTTGACCCTTGTCACGATGTTGTGAGCTAGCAAGAGGAATCCAACAATGATATACTTTATTGACCAGAGCTAAACCCGTGTTCTAGACCGAAGTACATTTGAAATCAAGCATTACATTATCCGTGATGAAGTCTAGAAAGGAGAAAGTGGTTCTCCAATACATATCTCCACAAATGAGCAGATAAGCAAACATTTTGGTAAAAGCTTCTGTTCAAAATGAAAGAGTTTGCGTACTCAATCTGGAGCTCGTGGAGATGACTTATTGAAAAATGAAGAGATGACTCCCAGGTTGGGAGGGAGCATTGATGTATTATTGATGGACAATCATTTTTTCAGTTCGAAGAATGGTCCAGGACGAGCAGATTCTTTCCAGTTCGGAAAGTGGATTGAGATTTCTGACAGACAACGATTTCCCATTGTGGTTAACATGGGAAATGGTCCAGATTGTTGATGTACCATAGACAACGACTTCCCATTATGGTTAACATGGGGAGTGGTCTAGGGCAGTCTCTCTTCTTGAGGGTTACTCAAGAAGACTGGCCCGCCTCGTCGGACAACGATTTCTCATTGTGGTTAACATGAGGAATGGTTCGTTTTGGAGGTTGGTATAGGACAGTCTTTTCCTCTTGTGGTTAACAGAGGAAATGGTCCGGACAGTCATTCCTTAGGGTGTATTCATTCTCTCTAGGTTGCACTTTGTTTAGTGCCGGAGGAATGGCCTAGGTTGGGGAATGGTCCAGGCTCAACAATTAGGGACATGCATTCCTTAGGGCAGATTCATTCTCTCCAGGGTACACTTTGTTTAGTGTCGGAGGAATGGCCCAGGGTGAGGAATGGTCCAGGCTCAGAAATTAGAACAATCAATCTTCCTTGTTTGAGAAGAATAAGGCAGATAGCCCATCGTTGTTGTTCTACTCTGAGGGCAGATATTCTTTCAAGATCTCATAGATGTGAGTGAAAGATTAGCCCAGATGATTCAGTTTATATCATAACATTGTTTCTATGCAGGTTGATATGGGATGATTGTTATGAAGACTGTATGACAGTAGATGTATACTACTGTGGTGGATGTGTTCCACTATTCATGACTATACGTTATTGATCAAGTACTTGTTTGCTACTTGGTGTGGTAGTGTACCACTGGATTGTAGTTATGTACTACTATGGATAGACATAGTTGTGTTCTATTTTTGTTTCGATTACCTTGAAGACTATCAATAGTTTGGTAAATGATTATTAGCCAGATAAATGATTAAAGGACAGAGATTTCCCAGACGGAAAATGGTTCAGAACATCTACTCTTCTAGGACATATGTCCAGATTAGAAGAATGGCTCTTGTATTACTCTGTGGTGTGAGTGACTTATCCAACATCATGTCTGATTACTCAGATGGAGTATGGTTTTGAGAGATGATGCAACTGATGACATCGATGGTGATGATGATGCTCATGATCTAGTCATGAGATAGTCTAGACGACTATGTCGATGCTATTGGGTGAATCGTATGTTTTGTGCTCAAGACCATTACTTGTAATACCTCCCTAGCTAGGAGGGAGTGTTGATATTATGGTAGTTGCGGGAGATATTTACCTCCATGTGTAAACCTGATGAGAATAGAATACTCCGGGAAGCAAGAAGAAACCCTAATGAGTTGGCTAATAACCCTAGAAGACTTGTTGGCTCAAGAAGCTAATTTATATTAGGTTAGAAGAAGTCGGCCAGAAGAAATAATAATATATTGAACAGACAGATACCCAGAATGAGAAGTCGGCCCAGGTAGTTAGCCAGAATTACTATAAATACAGGAGGCCAGTATTCATTCTGGCAGGCAGTCTCAGAATTGCAGAGCAACACTTGTGTGCACTGCAGTGCCCAGTTTTGTGCGCAGGTTTGGAGGAGAGCTGCCGGTGCAGCTGCTACAGCTAGCAGTTACATTTTGGCTTGGAATATCTCTTGGCTAGGGTTTGGACTATTTGATTAGCTCTTATTGGTGCGCTATCCTTGGGGAAAGGTGCGCTACCTTTGTTTGGCTATCTAGCCTAGGGTTTGCTTCCCGAGTGATTCTCTGTCAAGGTTAAGTTTCTCGGAGGGTGGTTTCGGCCTATGGTTGGGTGACAATAGAGATATTGTCAATGGTAAAATGAGCACATCCATTATATTCTAACATCTGCATCCATCCTTGGGCTCCAAAGCCCTCATGAAGGTCTGAACGAAGTCATCTCCTCATGAATACCTGTTCACTGGGCAAGGTCTTGCAAAGAGAAACAGATATGCCGTCCAAGGGTCCATAATTCACAAGAATCATGCCAAGTAAGTCAAATCTAATAATAGAAACACCCCTTTTGAAACTAAACAAATTCTCAAAGACCTTATACAATTTGTCAAATTTAGGTGTGGGAGGGGTGTTAAGGCATCCCAATGGGCCAGTCAATCCCCAAGTCAAAGGTGTTTCCCTAGGAAAACCTGTCTAAGCCATGTGTGAGTATGAGGTGGAGTGGGGTAAGACTTCTGGGCATGGGGTTCATGACATACAAGGGTTCATATTGTTTCATTTATCGGTGTCTTTGTAGAGAGTGTGCTTCCCTTCATCCGCGATGCAACATTTTTCCAAGCCCATTTGCCATTATTTATTAGAGTGTTTCCAAGTTGAAGACATGTGGGGAACACTAAACTAAGCAATAAAAACAAAGCCCACACATGCTCTACCTTGGTTACACTTGATCATGCTTTCCCAAGTTGGAGATAATAAGGGGCACTAAAAAGGAAATGCATAGCCGACATACGCTCTACCTTGGTTGGCATGATCGATTAATTAGTTATTCATTTTGCGTGTCCCTCATTTTTTGCAAGAAGCATTTCATTGCTCTCGGGATCCCTGGGCGAGCATCTGGAAGGTTTATTATTGGCTTTATCTTTTGCTAGCTACATTTCCCTTTGGGCCTTTAGCCCCTTCTTCCCATGAAATGAGGTACAATCCCTTCTTGGGTCAGTGCACTCGAAAACCCAAAAGATGAGGAGTCGAAATGGGAGAAGTATGGAAAGTGATAAGTATGATCCAGAATGGTACGATGACTTTTCAAGGAAACCCCTAGTAGCACTCTATTCTCGAGGGTGACCAACTTACTAGGATGTAATGACACCCACCAAGGTTAAATAAGGCAAAGAGTATAATTTCCAAGCAAACGTTTTGTAATCAAGAAATAATTCTTTGCAACACATTCAAATGCTTCCATTATTAGAGTGACACTTACCATGACACTGGACTTATTACCTTATAAAGCAAGATCTGTTGTCCTTTGGGGGCTAGGCTGGTGTGATGGACATTTCTCTGCTGTCGGTGATGTATGGTGGTGCATCAATGAATAGGAGGGACCCTGTCGGGCTATGCTAGTCAATCTGGATCTTGACACTCCATGTCTGCTACTTGTGGGCCTTGAGACATGATCTCTTTAGTTACCCCTAGTATGAGGGGGTAACATCAGGCTCCTACTCGGGGACATGTGCTCAACGTAGAACGCATGAGAACCTCAACATCTATGGTACGACCTATGCCTACACCCTCAAGCAAAATTATTAGTGTACCTAGGGTGGTGTTATAACCCCTTGTTCTTATGAAAATGATTAAAATCCAAAAGTGAATGCTGGAAAGAAAATTCGATTCTAACATGTCAATGTAAACATATAAGTATGACATAACAATGATGCAATATGCAAAGAAGAGAACATGTAAATCATAAGCATGTACGCAAATTAGGCCAAGCTAAATGCAAACTATACTACCATGATATGCAATATGCAACACATATACAATGAAATGCGAGATGCAAAATGCCTACCTACCTATATTCTAATCTAAGTTAGTCTAAATGCTAGGTGTAATCATATAGCTAGTAAAACCATCCCAACATTATATCACATCACCTACCTCTATGCTTCATCATAAACCAAAACAAAGACAAGTTAAGCACAAAAAGGTCATGAGCTAGATCATGCATTGTATTATCACTAACCATAAATTCTAACATATGGAGGTGGGAGGGAGGGACAAGATGATGCAAAGAGGTATCACCACAACCTTGCCCCACATATCCTAAGACAAGGCCAAGAAAGTCAGGCGAAGGCAAATCCTCATCCTCAACTACAAGGCTATCACCAGAAGGTTGAAAAGAAGGGATGAGAAGGAACCTACAAAAAGCTCTATGGTTGTCTAGGGCAAAAGAGGGCGGAAGGTAAGGGATGAAACTAGGCCTAGAGAAAAAATAATTCTCACAAACGAAAGTTTGTTGATTTTGTGTGCGAAACTGAAAAGGCTTACAACAAACCAAAGGTTGAAAACAACTTCATCTAACAGGCAAGTGACCATAATGAGGGGAAACCCTAACCATATCTGTAGTAGAATGGCAAGATGAAAGCGGAGGAGGTTGGTACTTCTTGTCACAAAAGTTCCGCTCTAGGCAAACCATGTCCTCACCCTTATCAGAATTAGAGAAAAACGATGGTTGAAAATTCTCTTCGTAGAATAAATCCAAGTGCTCAAAAGAATAAGTGCTAAATCCCCTAGGGCATGACCATAAATCATCATGAGAATTCTGCAAAAAGTCACTCCCAGGTGGTTGGAACATATTCATAATCATGTCATCTTCACATTGCCAATCATCTGAATCAGTGGTAAACACACATGGTTGTTGTAAAGGCAATAATTGAAAATGACCTTCAATGTCTTAAATGGAATCCCCATCATGACCAATTACATCCCATTCACGTCTCCCAACATGTTTAAACTCATCAATATTATCAATCACATCATCACTTTTATCACAACATGAAGGGTCTAGTACATCCAAGGGTTTCTCTGACACTTCTTCACTTTCTGAATCATAGAATAGAGCATCATCAAAGTTCTAGAAAGGGAAACAACTTACCATATTCTCTTCTTCTTGTGTAGAAGCTTGGATGACTTCATCAAATGGAGGAGCAGATACCAACACTTCGTCCTCATGACTCACCTCTTTAGGTTCTCGTTCTTCAATCAAATCTTTGTTGTCTTTAGTAGAATCATGGGATAATTCTTACTCCTCTCTAAGGGGTTAGTAACCTTCTTTATAAATCTCTTCGTTAGGCTCTTCCCTTGGAAATGCACAATCTTCAAGGCCCTTGTCCAAGGAATGCTCAGGGTTTGAAGGATATTGGTTAACAAATTGAGCTTCCCTAAGTTCTTCTACAATCTCATTGGTGAACACTTCGTCATCCAAGATTGTTGTGAGATCTTGATGAACATCTTCATATGTTTGGTAATCTGGGTGCCAATACTCAATAAATCTGCTAATGAGATCTATGATAGAAGATATGCCCTTTGGCTTACAACAATCCTTGAACCAATCTCGTGCCTCCGAGGGGAAACAATATATGAATAATGTTATTCGTACATCTTCATGAGGTGTTCCTATTTCATGTAGATACTCAAGAAACCTTGAAATATGAAGGGCGAGAGAACCCCCCTCAAATTTTGGATAGTCGTCCAACCATCTTTTATCGATTTTGAACTCATTTGGATACCCATGAATATTCTCAAAATCAATGGAAGGAAATATTTCATGGAGAGCCATAATTCCATTGCTTGGAAAATAGCTCAAAAAGTATCAGTGGAGTTGCCAGACGATCCTTCTAAGATCATGAAAGGAAGTGAGGGAATCACCCTCAGTGGAGTCGCCAGGTAAGCTTGTAGGATAAGCGTTTCGGAAAAAAGCTCACGAAAGGTTTGTTGTTGAGGAAAACTAACTCGATTCTCCCTCGAAAATGACGCCAAAATGTTATCGCACAATTTGTACTTATGCCAAAGCCCCAACAAAGTAAAACAAATTGGCGTAACAACATGATAACCCACCATTGCCACCTTAGTAGGAAATCCCCTCGTTTTAGGGATGGATGAGGTCCAACCCAGGGGAGGAGTCCTCGGTAACCTAAAGGGTTGGTAAAGCTGAAGATTTGGTCAAGATATATTCCCCTCTCATTGGTTACCCAAGTCAAAGGGTCTATATCTGTGAAATTGAGGCAAAGGAAAATAGTTTGTGTACCTACCTGGAACAAGAACAATACAACATATATATAGCAATTTCAAGTACCAAAATGTTATTAAGACCTCAACAGACAATAGGCAATGTAAATATATGATGGCTGAAGTAAAATTGCAGCTAGATGACGGTTTATAACAACCAATAGTAATTTGTAACAACCAAGAGAAATATTACTGAAAATTGCAAGAAATAACAGTGAAAAATTAGCATTAGTCAATAGATCAATTCACACTTATTCCAAGCAATTTCTGAATAGTTTAGGTTGATGTTAAGTCAATGTATGCAGCAAAATGAAGCAAATTAGATGGCTGTAGCAAAGATTTTCTATAACAACAAGTTAGTTAGTGATTTTAGCTAAGCTGGGGTTAGTAAAAGTTAGTAAAAGCTTCAAAGAATAGGAAATGAGAGTTGTTTGATCAATTCCTTCACAAGATAGAGCAAGTAGACAAGTGCCTTTTGGGCTATGGAGTCGTTTACAAAAACAACAAACACTTGGAGAAATAAATGATAATATTGTCTAAGGATGGAGAGATAAAGTCTTGAGGTGTTGGCACTTCAAGGCCCTGTTGCCGCCTTTATACACACCTCGGGTAGCGTGGAAGAAATCTTCAATCCACTGGGTGTGTCCTTGAGGGCAAGTTTCAAGTCAAGGTGTTGTCACCTGATCCTCAACTCCTCCGTCTAGGCCAGTTCCCAGCGAAGCCAAGGGGGGTAGTCCCTAAAGAAAATAATCTAAGGCTTGAACTAAACTAAGTACAAGAAAATAGTCTAGGAGTTTATTGCAACAAGAACAAATATTACCAAATATCAATCTACACTAGCATCATATGATTCATTCACTTATCCAAAGATACATTCAATAATAGTAAAGAAAATGAGGTGCATACATCAATAAGATACTTCAAAAGAAATGCTTGCAATGTAAATACTTGGAGTGAAATTGGTTGTAAAAATAAAGTAGATGAGACCAGTGCCAAATATCGTGATATAGATGTAATGCTGCTGAGATGAAGACTGCCCTGTGGAGATGTCCTTGTAAAACTTTGTTAAAATTTTTTAAGGTTTGATTAGATTAATTTTGTTGCTTGTGAAATTTGTAGTGCAAGAAAGAAAATCTAATCTAGTATGTGGCCTCTCAAGAGACTATTCCTTAGAGTGGAAATTTGTGGAGAGTTTGCCAAAACCCAATGCTTCACCAACAAACTCACTAAAGGTGTCGGATGTCCAACACGGAGGGGAACAAGCCCAAGGTATTCCACATGACTTCATACACTCCATTTAGGTGGTTTTCCAAACCAAACAATAGAAGCTTTTCGAGATTGTCCTAAGTTAAACTAGATCCACACTAACTAGCCACGGTTTTGATGAGTTCCCCAGATCGAGCTAGGCTCACAAGGGTTCATAGCATACACCGGGGAGCTGAGGAGATGGGTTTATTTGCCAAATTGAAATTGCATAAAAGTAAATGTTTGACTAATTACTACTGTCCACATTGTCCAGCCTCTTTGCAGAGGTGTTGAGGGCACTTGGTTTATTTGCAAGAAAATAAACAAAAGCTGAAATGAAAACTAAACTAACAATTAAAAAATTACTTTCCCAAATTGAAATCTAAACTAAGTGTTGTAGTTCTTTGTGATGAATTATAAGATTAATTTTAGCTTATCCTTAGATGTGAAAACATGAATCTAAGCTAAAATAGCAAAAATGACACAATCACCAAAAACACCATTTCCCCCAAGGGGGATGAAGAGTGAGAGCTTGTAGCCCCACTGATTTTATTAATGGAATTATAAAGATTTTTTTGGAGTGACTTGTGACCATTCATTAGGGGGGTCACAAGTCTTTACAAAGTTTAAAATGAGTTTATTGATCAAGAGGTTGCTCTCGGGGGTCCTAGAATGTCCAAATCCGCCCAAAACGGACAGAGTTTCCCCTTGGCTCTTCGCAAACCTGCACAAAACAGCAAGCAAACAATGACAAAAGATGGCCAAAAACACTTTGGAATTGTCTTTGGTTATTAGTATGAAAACCCAAAAATTTCTAAGTAAAATACTAAAGAAAAAGTGCAAAAAGGAACTAAGGAAAGCAAGCTAGAGAGCTTGTTTCCTTAGGGTCTTTGATTGCTGTTTAATAACAACAATGTAAAGGCACTTAATTTGCCAAATATGAAAATAAAAGCCTTTAGAAAAGAACTACCTTTTAACCTCTAAATTTTTTGAAAGGAAAGCATGCTAAAATGAGACTTTTCTTATGCTAGATCTAAGCATTAGATGAAATTTGAAAGTGCAAAATTAGATCTGGTTTATCTTATGCATGCTAAGTAAGAAACTAAAGATTTAATCTTAATTTTCAGATCTAAATACTTGCATGCAAAATAAAGTAACCAAAGGAAATTATAATTCTTTTTAGAAAGAGAGAAGGAAGATTTTGAAAGCCTTGGAATCCTTGGGCAATGTGGGGTGTTCTTTGATGGGTCAAAGAGGGACTATGTCTTCTTTGAGATCTTGAAGAATGAGGCAAGTGCAACTGAAGCCCAACCTCCTCTTCAAGTGTGAGAACCTGCAAACTTAGAGACTTCTTGCCAAACAAATCGTTAATAGCATGGTGCTACCTACACAAGATACTTTAGAAGAGCATAAGCATTAACCGAAATGAATATGCAATATAAAGCAATCAAATGTAAATAAGCAATAAGATTATGAAGCAACCTGGCTTTCCTAATCTTACCCTACTTGGAGATAGCTTGACTTGAAGGCCACAAACTAACAATTAGAAGCAAAAGCACAAAAGCAAATTATACCTCACAATTTGACACTTTTGACATAGAAATTCCACACATGAAACTTGACACACTAATGTAGCCTCCAAAGCCTTTCGTTATTCCACAAATGATAGTACAATTACATCACAAGCCTTCTTTTCTCCTACTCTAACTAGTTTACAAAGGGAGAGAAAGCCTCAATTTATAACAAAAGGTGAAAAGAGCCAAAGAGGTGAGGGCGCACCACTTGGAGGAGGAGGGCGCACCACATGTTATGGAAAGAGGGGCCAAGTGTTGAGCAAAAGGTTGCCACCTCTCACAACGCCCAAAAAACACCAAGTGTGAGACAAGGAGAAGAGGAGGTGGGCGCACCTCTTCATGAGGGCGCCACCTACCCACAAGAGGGTCGCACCTCTTCATGGGGGAATATCCAATCTTGAGTTAGCATCCCACTTAACTCACCCTTCACTCACTCTTGAGTGCCAACAAGGCCTAGTGTGTAATGTTCCCAAGCTGTTCCTTGCTTGGAAACTTAGGTTTTTATTGGTTTTTTTTCTTGTCTTTTGTTTGTTTGTAGATCAACCTTCCAGATTTGCCCTAGAAGGGTTATGTGAGGTTTTTATGGTGTGCAAATGATAGAAGTATGACAACAATCACATCAAATAACAAGATACAAGAAATATAACATAATGGAATAACAACAACTTCAGATCTGAACTTTATTTAGATAATAAGATGATCCTGTTACAATAGATCTGCAGATCTGGATAGATCCAAGAAGAATAATCAAGCTGGAATGATGGCTGCTCCCACAAGCTTAAAGACTGAAGATAATAGCTTCCAAAGGCACCACAAACTCATGAAGAAAGGGACAAGATGAATTTCTTTCCCTTCATTAGCTAGATCTACTCTCCCTGGCTGAGTTGCGCACTTCCCTGTTGGCTGTAGCTCACCAAGATTTTGGCTCTTCTCTTCTAGACCTCCAAACCCCTCCAAAATTCGTAGAATAGTAGATCGGGGGAATACCAACCCCTTGGCTAAGTCTCAAGCTGAATGTAGGTGTAATGATACCTCAAATGTCTGAACCTCTCTTCTGCAGTGCACTCTCCTCCTCTACAAATCGTGTAGAGCTCCAAATAAAAGATAAGCAAGGTAAAACCCCTCTACAACTGGTTAAGAAAGGCGCCCTATGCCCAATGATCAAATCACAATAGGTTTGGGCCCTTGAAACTCTCTCCAGATCGAATAGATCTTCCTTCACAAGTGCGCCCTCCTGCTGGAAAACCTCACTGATGCGCACTTCCTTTCTCTGTACCTGTAGAATCCACCTGTGATTGAGATAGAATGGTGAGGGAGGAATCTTGCACCTCCGTGACCAAGCTTGGACCAGGTTGGGTGGGATCTTTCACAACCGAGCTGATCTCTAGGGTTTGTTCTCCCAAAACCCTCAAAACGTCTTTGGCTCTAGAGCTCAAGATGCAAAAGTGAAAATGTCTAGAAGGAGTGAGGCACCCTCTTTTTTCCTTTATACCCTTGTTCTAATTCTCAGTTGAGTTAGTTGACCACCTTCTAGGGTTAACTTCTTACTTATCTTCATGTGGTCTTTTTTTCCACTTACTTTACCTTTTTTCCCTAAAGTCACTTTTAAATTATAACATTGTGCTTAGGTGAATACTTTGTAGTCTCGTAGTCCCCATCTCTCATGAGACTATAGTCTAGTGGGGACATCTAGACTACTAAGTCTTTGTAATCCCCTCATCAAGAGGTGGGGGACATTACAGTCTCCCCTATTGGGAATTGCTTGCTCACAAGCAATTATGATCCTGTTTTTTGAAGAGCCTGTTCATTCTCCCATGTAGCATCCTCGATAGGCAAATCCTTCCACTTGATTAGGTACTCCCAGATGCTCCTCTTCCTTAACCTTTTGTCCCTTATTTCCAATACTGTTTCTGTTGAAATAATGTAACTGCGAAGAGCATTCTTATTATTATTGGATTAAATCCCCATTGCGGATTAATCATGTCATTATTATTATTATTGTTATTGGATTAATCCCCATTGTGGATTAATCATGTCGGTAATTGTATAAGGACCAAATCCCCTTTTGCGGATTGGTCATCGGACAATTATAAAGGGAAGAATAAGAAGTCGGCTCCAACAGTTATTATAGAAGATCCATAATTAATTAAAGGTGGGTTTACCCACCCAGAGTGAGGGTCGGCCCTGCCAGTTGTGACCTTTCACATGTGTCAGTCTTGTATAAATAAGAGGCTAGCGCCTCACTTCAAACACAGGACTCACTTGCTCATTTCTCTTATGAGGCAAGCTGCAATTACCAGAGAGAGGAGGAGAAGAGTGGCGCATATCTTGAGGAGGACTTTTTGTATTGGTTTGAGTTATCTCTTGAACATTGTTTAAGTTATTTATGATAAGGAAGTTTTGCTGGGTTTTCTTCCCTTAGAGGGTTTCCCAGGATAAATGCTGTGTCTCTTGTGAATGTGTATTTCTTAGTGATCTTGTTCTTATTATGCTCTATAATAAGAACTATAATAATGGCATAAACATTAACATGGTTTCAGAGCCAACCTGAAGGAAACACTATTTGCAAGAGAAAAAGTTAAAACGTCACTGCTGCAGCACCTGCAAATTAGGGTTTTGAAAAAGTATCTCTTTTTAGCTCCCTAAACATCTAGAAAGCTGTGCCCTCCCCCCAGGACCAATTTGGCACCTAGAGCACACCTTTTCAGTGGCTAGATCTCCCGGAAAGTGAAACTCTAGTTTCACAAAGTACCAGAAAACCAGAAAACTAGAGTACCAGAAGTACCAGAAAACCAGAAGCACCAGTCCAAAAATCCGGAGATCAGATTTGACGGGGTAAAAGTTGGATTTTCGAAATTCCGACTGCACTAGCTAACTCGCCTTAGCCCGGTGCATCTATCCCCTGGATCAGAATTTCAAAATTCGAAGTTTGAAAAATTAGGGTTTCCTCATAAAACCCTAAGTTGCAGTTGCAGTTGTAGTCTCAGAACCAATTGCAGTTGCAGTACCTGTTGCAGTTGCAGTTGCAGCCGTAGAACCAACTACAATCACTCTTGAAGCTTTTGGTAATGATTACCGCTGCTACTAGATGGAGCCACTACCTGCAAATGCTATCCAAGGTATGTACTCACATATGGTTAATGGTTAAACCCTAAAGAGTATTTGCAGGAGAAGGGATCTTTTGCCATACATCCAGAAGGATCTCAAGATCCAACACATTCAGAGGAATGATGCAACCCAGGTGTGATTATTCTAATATGCATCTATTTGTTATGAAATTATCTTGATTAGTGTTGCATGTTGAAGTTAGGATCAAATCATTAGAAGGATTAAAAGTTGATCATAGAGCTTATCCTCTAACCTAACCTTTTGTCAAAATAGCATATTGTCTTAGTACAACAGATAGGTTGAAGAAAGTACTCGTCACTTGAGTGAAGGAGACCTGGAAGAAAAGCAAGCACTCACTCTTGAGGACAAGGCTCCAGGTTTGATTAATCAAGATTCAAAGGTACACATGAC
>ML782944.1:16361-62314 GCA_009831015.1 Picea engelmannii
TTCTTTTGAAATTTTCCTTGCCTTGTGTAGATGGTTGTGTTTCAACATTGTCTTCCTTCTTTGATGGACTTACTTCATGCTTCTTTGAGGTGCTTGCTTCAGCATGTGTAGCTTCTTATTTGTATCCAAGTCCTGATTTATCACATGATGATCTTTGACTTTCCAAGATCTCATCCAAGATTTGTGAGCTATTCAAGAATTTGTTTTACTTCTCTACCTTCTTTCTAAGGTCAACAACTTCAGCTTCTAACTTATCACACGACTCTTCCTTTTCATTAATTTTATTCTTCAAAAGTTCTTCTACCCTTTTGGCTTCTTCAATTTGGGTCTTGAGATGAATAATAGTTTCAAAACTTTTGCTAATCTCATCATCTACCTTCATATCTTCTTTTTCATTCTTTATTTTTGTGATCTCTTCTTCATTTTCTTCTAATTGAGTCTTATTTCTCTCTTCTTGTTCCTTGATCATTCCCTTTAACTTCAACATGTGCCTTTGAATTCTCCTAATAAACTACTTAATGTTAATTGAAAGATAGTTATAGTGTGTATAAAAATGATCACTTCTATATCTATATAAACCCTCTTCAACTTCTTTTTGAAATTCTAATAGATCTTCTTCTATTCTTTCCATGGGATAATTTTTATCAAACTTTACACAAATTGTTTCTAGATCATCTTCTTCACTTGAGAAAAATTCAACATCATCACATTTTGAATCATTGCAATCAAGAGTCTTTGGAATTTATTTACCTTTATTTGAAGTGTCTTCAAGATCTTCCTTTTTTCCAACATTATCACTTAATTCTTTGTCTTCATTTGAAATGTTTTCAATATCACATTTAGAAATAATACAATCAAAGGTTTTTGGAGATTCTTTACCTTTTATAATCTTAATGGATTGGTCTTCAATATCTTCCTTCTCCTTCTTGCTTTGATATGTCTCCTCTAGCTTTAGCCATAGATCCTTGGCGAAAGTGCATTGTTCCATGATTTCTTTGATAGGGCTTGAGAGTCCACTAAGAATGGTCTTAAGAACTAATGCATCATTCTTCTTTCCTTCCCTTTGAGCTCCAAACTTTGACTTGTTCTTCAACGGAATTGATCCAACAATGGCTGCCTTCCAAATAGATACTCCCATTGTCTTCAAATACACTCTCATCTCTATTCTCCAAGTAGAATAGTTTTCCTCATCAAGGATTGGTATTTCATCACCCATTTGTGTGTCTATGGATCTCCTTCAATCTTGTTAAGGCTTGTAGTGAAGGCTCGCTTTGATTCCAATTGTTGGACACACCTACCACACTTGAGGGTGGGGGAGGTGGGGGGGGGTGTTGAATGAGTGTGTGGATATTTTTCCCGAAACTTCACTCTTACACAAAACTCTTTAGTTAGAATTTGACATTTACTCATTACTCATTGATTTCATTAATAATCAGTTAGATGTGAATACATATCAGCAACATATATCATCAATATATCATCAACAAATCATCTCCATAAGGAACACAAGATGTGTGTACAATTTTTATTTTTATTATGGTCTTCAATCCGAGGGTTTTTCAGCAACAAATGAATAGAGTAAAACTAAACAAGAGCTTCAGCTCTATATGATAGACTCATCTTACATTCTCAGCACCAACTGAGATGAGGAAACAATCCTCAACAGATATCAATCTATACCATAAACAAGTGCATCAACCATGCACCAACCTGTGCCAAACAACATGTAATCAACCTGTACCATAAACAAGTTCATCCAACCATTTACCAAGTATATACCAATCATGTATCAAATACTCATCAACAACGACTCATCAATATGCACCAACATCATCAACTATACACCTCATGTATGTGCCAACTCATCAATTGCTTGTCTCAACCATGACTAGTTTTGGATTAGTCAACAACCCTAACTTGAAATAATCATAACTTTGTACCTATAATGAATAAGGATATGAAAATGATACACAATGTTATTCAATGTTTTTTATGCAATTCCTCTAGGTGTCCCTACTTGTAACCTCTCAAAAAGGGAGTTATAGCAAAAATGGAATACCTTGTTGAATTCTGGCTTATTTTAGAGAGCAACCTTGTAGAGAGGCCCCCATGCGGAATATTTGTTGAGTCAATCTGAAACTGTTACACAACATACTAAAAATTGTAATATAACCAACACAATTGGTCTCACTGAATTTGGATCTGTTATTAATAATTTATGACATTTTTACCTGAAACACCTATTTTAGAGTAGTTTCAGGATTAACCACAAACCCTATTTTCCACAGAGTGTATCTCCAAAAATACAATGACTCACAAGCTTAATTTTTTACCACAGACACTTGGATATGTTTCCTCAATGGAATATCAATCTCACGGTTTGAATCATTATAGAAAAAAAGTTGTTACAAAAATGGTGAGATGACTTGTAAATAACATACCTTAGAAAGCATCATGAAAAGAATTTACCCTCCCTTGAATTCCGACCCTCTTTTCTTCAGCTTCCCTCTGAAATTTGGCTTATATGTCCTTTGGTTACCTTAGTCACCTATATATCTTCAATATTCTCAAGTGTTCCACACCAAAAATGCTCAAGAAGCTCTCACAAGAATCTCTCCACCAATACTCCAAAAGATATTCTCACAAGAAGCTCTCCATTGATCCACAAAAAGGATGATCTACAAGAGACCATTGCTATCTTATTTATACTTTCATCATCTAGGTCACTTAACCCATTTCTAGGTCACTTAACCTATTTTCCTTATTTTAGGATTAACTACTTTCCATAAATAGAAAGTTCTCCAATACTTTATCATTTAAATATTCCTTCTTGATTTTTTCACCTTACTTTATCATTTCTTGTTTTTGTCACTTCTGTTTATTATTTAAATAATCCACCTTGACTTTGTCACTTTACTTTCTCATTTAAATAATGATTTCTTCTTTTAGGTCACTTTGACTTCTTTGACCTTGGGGGCTTCAAGCCTTCATGTGGGGGTCCTTCATCTTCGTAAGGCCATAACTCTCAAACCATGAGGAGTTATGTGACATTCCACATACCACTGGAAATGGAATGACAAGGACTATCCATCTAGGACAGTTTCACCAACAATTTCCTTGATCTTCATCACATCATACAAGCATGGATCCTCCAACCATTGTTCTAGGATAACTCAATACGCAAAGCGTCTTCTCGTGAGGGCTTTCACCATAAGGGGACCACTTTGGAGTTCATCCATTTGTGCACCTTATCAATCATGATAAGACAATAATGAGAGCATGGGTCCTCCAACCATTCTTCTAGGATAAATCAATCCGCAAAGCGTCTTCCCGTGAGGGCTTTCACCATAAGGAGACCACTTTGGAGTTCATCCATTTGTGTACCCTATCAATCATGATAAGACAATAATGAGTCATCTATAAATTTTTCCAACAATGCATCATATACCAATGAAACCACATCGATCCATCTCATCGTGTATCATTAACAACTCATTGATCCATCTTCATCAGATCAATGACAAATCATTCATCCATCTTCATCTATGCATTATTATCAAGGACAATATATATTACATTACATCAATCATCAATCAATCAATCTTTTGACATCAATCAATCACTTGACTTCAATCAATTAAAACCATTGGCATCAATGACAACATGATCCAACATCATATGCTTTGGAGAGATAAATTTTTAACACTGCACCTTTTAATTTCCTTGTCTTCATGTTATGAAGTCCTTCCTATGCAATTCCCATGGCTTCGTGAATTTGTCTTCCTTCCAAGAATCTGAATTGTTCTTCTGAGATTCTTTCTGAGAGTATTCTTTTTACCCTTCTTGCAATTACTTTTGAAATAATTTTATAGGCACAGTTACAAAGTCATTTTGGTCAAAATGCATCCAATGTCTCTAGATTATCTGTCTTTGGGATAAGTGCTAAGAAGGTAGAGTTTAGCCTTTATGGTATTTGGCCTATAATCCTAGTGTCCTCTATCATCTTTAGAAAATCCTGTCCCAAAATCCCATAGCAACCCAGGAAGAATTCAATAGTCGAGCCATATGGACCTGGGCTTTTTTATTTTTGAAAACTATGAAGAACTTCCAAGAGTTCTTTTTCGGTTACTTCTTCCATCAGGAGTCAATTGTCTGCTTCATCTAAAAATATGAGAAACAATTGAGCCACTTGTAGCACTTCTTCTATAGATGCTTGAGTCTCTGCTTTGAAAAGGTTTTGGAAGTAATTTTTCCCCAGTCTTGACATACCTTCAAAAGTGTTTTCCATGTTTCCTGAAGAGTCCTTCAACTACCAAATTGTATTGACATTCCTTCTTCCTTTGGAAAAAGATTGGAAAAACTTTGTATTCTCATCTCCACTTTCCAAGTAGATAGCTCTACTTTTTAATCTCCAAGAGTCTTCCTTTTCCTTGAGTAGTTTGTTCCTTCTTTTCTGCAGAAGTAGTATATTGATTTTTGACTCTGGAGTAGCAAATGCCCCTCACTCCCCCCCTTCTTTAGAAAATATGTGTAGCTCCAGTTCAATTTCTTTTAGTTCCTTTTCCTCATTTTTCCTTTTCTGGGAGGCCTGGGGTTTTACTACCTCTTTGATCCTTTTCAGGTTTTCTGCAAACTGAAAGGTTGTCAATTGAGGGCAGTCCTGTTGAAAGGGTATCCAATTTTCTTTTACAAGGAAAAGAAAAGAATCTCCTTCCAACCATGTACTATTAAATTTGAAAGGGTTGGTTGGCTTCTTTGTTCTCTGTCTGTATTCCAAGAAGATCGGGTAATGATCAAAGATACCCCCAAATCCGATCCATTGTTTCATAGTTATTTGTTTTTCCAGAAGGGAGTCAGTTATCAAAAAGAGGTCCAACCATTTTGCAACTCCTTCAGTCCCTACCTTGTTATTTTTCTAGGTAGGTTTGAGCAAGATGGGGTCAAGGCCCATTAAATTGCATTCAACAAATTTTTGACTAAAAAATTCAGCCAGAGGGTCAAACCTGGCATGTTCCCCCCACACTTTTGAAGGCCCCATTGAGAGGTTTAAATCTCCCCATAAAATCAGATGATCTTTTAGGAAGGATTTTGTGAGGAGAGAATCTTAGAAAGGTTCTATGTTCTGATAAGGTCCATAGATGTTAATGATATGAATAACTTCCTTTAATTCTGGAGCCAAAATAGTAATACCAAGACCTAAATCCAAACTCCGGGTATATAAGACTTGAATTCTCTGAGTGTTCCATCTTGTTGCCAAACCCCCATATCTTCCCAAGGCATCCAATGTTTTGAACTTCCAACCAAGGAGGAGCTGCTCCAGACAAGATTTTACCTCTTCACCTACTCCCACGGTTTCTTGTAGGAGTAAAACATCAGGGTGTTCTGAAGAGATCACCCTTTTCAAGGCTATTTTTTTTAGGGTACCTTCCAAACCCCTACAGTTGAAGGACAGGCACTTCATCCCGGAACCCTTCCTCGGGGCCTCGTTGCTCTAAGTTCCATTTCAATTGATTGTTGTTTTTCGGCCAAAAGTTCTATCCTGGCTATGGATTGTGCTTTTGAAATCAATGATTTTCTCCGACGGCCTCCTCTATCAAAGGAAGAGATTACCTCCTTTCCCATCCCTCCCGAGGGGAAGGTTTCCTTCTGTGATCTTAGAAAATAACGAGAAGTTGTAGTCTCGATGGAGAGAGAGGAAGACGAAGATTCGTCTTCATCACAACAGAGTCACTTTGGGGAGGGTGGGTCACCCGATGGAGAACCTTACTTATAGGGGTCTGAGCCTCTCTAAGTCCGTGGAGTAGGACTAGACATATTTTTAAGAGCCTCCAACAACTCATTGCCTTCTAGAGTCAAATTTTTAATTAAAACAATAATAGGGGGAGAAAAGGGTAAAGGATTACCCATAACCAGAGTCCTTGTGCTTCCCGATCCAAGATTGATAAGGCTTGTAGGCACAAATCCTTCCTCTACTTGTCCTCCAAGAGAAACAAAGCAATCTTGTTGGCAAGGTTCATTGGGAGCAATTTATGGTTGGGTTATGACCATTGTATCTTGAGCTTCCACATATGTACATTCTATGTGTCGACTACTCTCTTCTTGAGTCACTTTCTTCCCTTTAACACTGTAAAATGGTCTTCCTGTAGTTCTTAGAGGCAAATGGCAATTCATCACCAGGTGCCCATACTGATGGTACCGACGACATCTAAACGAAATGTTTTTGTAATCCAAAATTTGTGAATGAATAAAGCTTCCCCAACTTAAATCAATTTCCTCTCCTAGTTCTTCTCTAGCATTTAAGTTGACTAGAATCCTTGCTACTTTCCTTTGTTTTTTCTCTTCAAAGGATAAGTATGCTTCTAAGAAATCACCCAAGAAATTTCCAATGGCTTTGAAGTAGTCCAAAGTCCAAAACTGTAGTGGTAGTGTTGGTAGACGAACCCAAACTAGGATCTTGTCCAATTTTTCTCTATTGACATCAAAAAGAAGGTTCCAGGGCTTTAAGAAAAGAGTGTACTTGTTGAGGCTCCAATTTTTTCCCAAAACCCGTTTTGCATGATCTGGTTGAAGAAAGTTGAAGGAGAACCAGTTCCTATTTAATTCAATGATCTCTGGGACATATCCAAGATGTTCTTTCCAAGCCGAATGTGCCCGCTCAATGATGGTTTTGAGCGCAAAGGATTTATCACTAGCCCTCCCAACTAGGGTCTGATTTTCCAACTGAATGACCAGGTTCATACCTACCTCTTCCCCAAGCACAAGATTCCCACTTTCCCTTTGGATTTTAAACCTTTCCTCTTCTGTTTTTCCCCCACACTAACTTTTCCCCTTTGTTCCCAGGAACCTTTCGGGCTGACTAAAGACCTTTGAGTTAATGGTGAGAAACCCCCTTTGTCCTGGACAAAAACCCTATTCTCTTCAACATCGAGGAGGGATGAGATGAAGCCCTTGGAGGAAAAAGTTTTGGTGGGGTCCTCGAGAAAACCCGTGAGTCGAGTGTGTATACACGTCGCACAACCTTGTTTCTCGTTCATGTCTAAGCAGACCTTTGAACCACAAGGTAATAACCCACACTCGTCGATTTCTAGACTGGTATGGGGCGAAGAGAGGATAAACCCTCCTTCCGCCTAAGAGATCCATAAGGCTAGGTCATCCAAAGGGCTAAGAGAGGAAGCAATACCTCCTTTAGGGTCCAGATGACCAGAAGAAAAAAAATATGGAAAAGTCCCGAAGCAACCATCATAAAAATCATTCCTTGAAGGTGACAGGGAGGGAGTCAGCTTATGAATGTGGGTAGGTAAAACTGCATCGGGAGTCTGGTGCAGAATCTGACTGAGAGGGGTTTCCTTCTCCTCGGGGATCCCCAGACCTAAGCCTTCCCCACTAGGTTGTTGTCTTCTAGTGGCCAAGTTTTCTAGCACCTTCTCCATGGTGACTTCCGGACACTCCACACCCGCCACTCCAAGTCGGAACTCAATGGAGGAGCCTACCGTGGAAACAACAACTTCGATCTGAGAAAAAACCAAGAAAGAAACCACAAAAGAAACCACCAGGGAGCCTCCATGCAAAACCTCCATGCTTAACCCGACCACTAGGTTAGGGGAGACTGTGTACCTTTAGGGTTAACCGCAGGGAGGGCCGCATGAAAGAGATAAACAAGAGAGTCCATCGACACTTAGTCAATACACTGCAAACCCAAAAGTCAGTTCACACTTTTTATGTTGTTTAAATTGCATTTTAGAATGTATAAATGGATTGAGCGTGATGAAAAACCCCTGGGACACTCGGATTATACAAACTTAACCACTCAAATCTGTAGATCTAACCATTCATCACCGAATTTCAAGCAAAATCAAAAGGAAAAAGTTACCAGAAAACCAATCTATAAATCTAACCATTCATCACCAAATTTCGAGCAAAATCAAAAAGAAAAAGTTACTAGAAAACCTCCAAAAGGTAAAACGTACTTTTAGACTACTTCTTTTTTAAGGTGGCCAACAAAAGTTACTTAGTTGGTTTTTTATGATTAAAAAACACATCGTGGGAAAGACGGTTATATAAGTGGAACCTCGTGGTTAAAAAATGTGGTCCCTCTATAACATTGTTATGTGAGTCAATGTTATATAAATTAAGCGTTCCTATTGACTGGTATTTTGTTTCCCCACGAACAAGAGGGCGGACTGAGCAGCAGGGTTGTAGAGGGCCTCCCAAAGAGTGGCTCTACTGTGGACAGTAAAAAAAACATTTCTTATAATTTGCCCGTGAAAGAAATTCTTTTAGCAATGGAAACAGAAATTTGGCAAAGGCTTCCAGATCATTTGTTGGATATGATTTTAGCGAGGCTGCCCATGAGGGTTCTTGGCAAAATGAGGACTGTCTGTAAACAATGGAATTATCTACTGTCTTCCCCCGATGCCCTCCAAGGAATTGATCCAGATTGGTCGTTGCGTTCCACCCCTGGGTTTCTGATTCAGATCCATTGGGATTTGAAAGATGATGTGGAATCTTGGGTTATAGAAGGACGCAGTTCAGACATTTACAAAGTTCCCTTGCTCAATAGCATCGTTGTGGATACTTGCAAGAGCATCTTCTGCTGTCATAAAAAAGGGGATCGGTTGGCTCTTTCCATAGGCATTCCTGGTACCAGGAATTGGAGACACCTGCCTCGGCCTCCTATACCTGGCTCCGCTTTCAGTGGAATGGCTTTCGATTCTGCCACAAGGCATTGCACTCTCCTGCTCGGCTATTGTTATATGGACCGGAGGGGACAACAAGGTCAACGTGATAATAGAAGAATTGTGATGTCTATTTATGATTCAGAATCCAATGCGTGGACTGGAATTTCCATGATTGTCCCCGACCATATTCGGCCATATGGAAAGGGCATTTATTCTAAAGGAAAGTTTCACTGGGCGACTCTCACTCTCACTCCCAATCCCCTTAATCCCATCGTGGCCTTCAATATTGCTGACGGACTTTGGACAGCAATCCCAGTGCCTGAGGGATGCAGAAGGATTTTTCCTGAAAATTTAGGTGAACACGATGGGAAACTGGTGCTAGTGGACCTGAAGAAAGTTGATTTTGTTCGCTTGTGGAAGTTGAATGAAGCAGAAACATATGAAATATGGTGTGAGCTACGCCCGAGCGGTTTGTCAAAAGGCCTCTTTCCGTTATTTCCTTTAGTGACGGTGAACAGCAGTGGGCTGATCGTGGTAGTTGATTGGAAAATAAATATATCGATATTCAACTCCGCGGGGAAATTGATCGTCCCTAAACTCACATTACCAGGGCTTCGCACGTCTCAACGACCATCTCGAGGATCTGGATCAGCCTTCGAATCTAACAATCTGTGGTGGCCTTAGTCATTATTTATACGATGATCCAGCATCTATGAAAATTTTGGTTATTAATTCTTATGTATCTGTGATAATTGTACTGTACATTTTAATAATAATTTAAGTGCCTCTTTAATGAACGTATCCTCTTTTCTTTGGTATGAACGTATCCTCTTTTCTTAGTATTTATAGAAATTAGCATAAGCACCCATCTTTTTCTTCCACTCATTCAAAATTATGGATTATGAAAACTTTGGATGATGGATCTGTCCTCTGCATATATATCAGATTTCTTCCAAGTATTATTATAGAGAATATTGTAAAATCCTAACAGCCTCTTGAATCGGATTTATCTTTTGAAGTTTCATAGTGTAGTAAGGATCTATCTTCTGCAGATTCATTGAACACCGTGTACCTAATGAGTTCTCTCCTTAATTAAAATTTATGTAGCCAGCATGCAATCTGATCTATCTTTTGCAGATATATAAATTTCTCTGCAAAACATATGGGCATGGACTGTGAATACATTTTATCAATGAATTCTATGTCTGACCTTGTAAACTGCAATGATTTCCATACTCACAAGTAATACCACAACTTCTATCAACAATTTATAATATTATTTTAAATTGATATTAATGTTCGTACAATGGGCCAAAAAATAAGTATGCCGATGGACAGACAGAAAGATCATGCTATTTGCAAAAGCATGCAGAAACACAAGACAGTGAAGTTATATATAGTTGATGGTATCTTCAACTTTTGGAAAGCTAGAAGGCTAAAGGGCTAAATCTTGATTGTACAGACTGTTAGATTACAGAAATGTTGTTGCAGCCTTTTACATTTTTAACTTTGCAAACACTTTCCAAAACTCCACTTGGTGATATGTCACCCATCACTGTGACCTTATTTTCCTCCTGATCTATAGCAAATGATGTCACACCTGACTCATTTGGACACCAGACTGTGTATTCAATAACAAAAATTGTTTACATATAAGTTGTTCCCATATATATATTGACAGATAACATACATCATTAAGCAAGCAGGCTGAAGAAGTGCCACCTTCCATTTTTTATATGGGTTTGCTGACTTTCCTGGCACAGCCAGGGCAGTGCAATGAGACTCTCAACACCAATACCTGCACAATAAGAAGATAATATGTAAGAATCATAAAGAGCAGATGTACAATGATTGCATACTCCGACTTAGCAAAAGTGTGTATGATATATTCTATCTATGATTTCATATAATTAACAAGCATATTGAAGTGGGCATAAATGCATACTGATCAATACTGAAGTGGGCATAAATGCATACTGATCCGACATAATTCTCGGCTCTGGGTTTTGCCTTAATGTTCGGACCTGTTCTTCAGTTGCAATGGGTTGGACATTCCTAGCTCTCAGCTGGTCAGACGTTGTGTGTACTCCTAGATCTGATCTGAGAGTATTGTCTCTGAAGGTATCGTCTCCCCCACATAAAAACAAAATAAAATGCAGTGGATGATGGAGAAATACAGAAGATGTTCAATATGCCCATCAGCGTCTTATTTAGAAATCACAAAAATCCCCGAGACAAAACTATCTCGAGAGTAAAGCACTAAAACCAGTAGCCATTGATATTTATTTATATCAAAGATGGAGTTCATTGCAAACATGACTTCACAAATAAAGTTAATGGTCTGTCCCATAAATTAACAAATACAATGCTAAATACAAATCTAACATGATTTTGATAAAAACTCGATTTTTTAAATATGATAGTTAAGTTAAAAAAAAGTTCATTTTAGATATAGAGTAGAGTAAATATCTTGGGTACTTAAAAGGAAGAAAGTGAAGAAATTCTAATCTTCATAATTTATGTTATTCACAAGAGAATAAAATAAATTATCTTTAAACTTAATCTATATCCAAAAATTTTATTCTTTGTATTGATCAACTTCATTAAAAAAATAAAGCAACATCTCCAAGTTTTAATAGTTTTAACAAGCCTAGTTGCATAGCAACAAGTCTCTGCCATGGATGAACAGAAAAGGCATAGCATTGCTACTAATTGTTATTGATGAGTAGAAAATGCATAACTTTGATACTCAAAATGTGTTTGTGAACTATATATGAGACAGATTAATAAATGAATTAGTTAATGCACTAGTAACCTTAATTGAATTATTAAAATTATCCAAATACATCGTTTTAAAATATAGTGAACTATTGAAAAATGAACCAAGATACTCGGGAATGCACTGCTTTCATGTTTAAATAAGTTGAAACACTGGAACATGGTGGTTGTCCGATTACTCATGTTCCTAGTATATTGTGCATGTGTTTGGACCGAATGTTGTCCATTGTATGATGTATGTTGTGTATCTCAGTAACCTCAATTGAATTACTAAAACTTATCCAAGTACGTTGTTTTAAAATATAATTAACTATTGAAAAATGAACCAACCTACTCAGATTATGTGCCTTCATGTTTAAATACTTTGAAACACTTGAACGTGGTGATTGTTCGATTACCCATGTTCCTAGTATATTGTGCATGCATTTGAACCACATGTTGTCCATATGTTGATGTATGTTGTCCATTTGTCTTATGTGATATGTTCATTAGTAGGTGCTAGCATTGCCACACACTCTTGAACATGCCCACTCAAGTCAAGGGTTCGACTCAGTGAGGAGTACAAGCAATGAGAGAGGAAGAAGGTTCATGGAAAGGAGTGAAATCAAGGGCATTGAGTGGAAAACATTCATTTCCTAAAGAATCGTGCAACACTCAAATTATGTTTATGTAGCAATTGTGTATTCGCCATAGGTGATGAGATGATTCTCAAAGGAAACATTAAGGGAAGATACTACAGATTGGAGGGACATTAATGGATCACAGGCACATGCTAACTCAAATGCGAGAAGGATGAGTAGGAAAATGAAAGGACGAGTAGGGAAGTTGAACATGCGACAACGCTCATGCAAAAAATAGACAATCAATTCAGATAGCCATGCAGATCCATTAGGGAAAATGAAGACAATCAAGTCACATAGCCATGCAGATCAATGCATCAACAACAAATAATGTGAGAAAGTGGACTGGAACCAAGAAAATCTTGGCAATTAAGGGGGTTCAGTGTTGTTTTGGCTGGACTTATTCTCTTGTAAGCCTCTAAAACTATTAAAGATCAATTTTGTCCATGTCAAATATTTTATTAATTCTCGTGCTTCTTCTGGCATATTCGGACAGAATGGATCAATATTGACAATGGTCATTGCTCGGCTTGCAGCACGAGGATCATCAAATGTATCTTCTTAGAGGAGTTAGGTTTAGGTATGCCTTCGGAGTAAACCTGATCTTCTATAATGACTTGAATCATTCAGAATCACGGATTTTAATAGGGTTAGGGTGCATCGACAAGAATGATATAGAATTTATTTATGCAACATTAGTTGAAGGGAAGGAAGACAACTTCTTGGATTTGCTATATGTATGAATATGATATTAACTTTAAAATAGAGGTTATACTTTATAATGATGAAAAAATAGAAAAAACGTTTTTGCAGTGAGTGTTTATGTTAGGGTTCAAATCTTTTTAATAGGGGTATAAAATCTTCTTTATTTATATAAAATAATCGCATGCTTCACTTCAGATATGCAAAGAAAAAGTTCAAAACAACAAAGTGTTTAGTCTTTTTCATTGAACTAAAAACGTGATAATTGAAAATCGAGATAGGCACTTTCACTTTAATGAAAAAATCCACCTGGCCTCAAAAGAGATAATTAGATCCGCATTAAATCTTAGATATGGTGTTATAGTGAATGGGTTCCATATCTAACTTCTTGATTGAAAAACAATGCCTTAAACAAATAAGGGAACATGAAACTTTAATTTAAGGCCTTAAAAGAACGTTGATTTTTCCTTAAAAGCTCGTGTGCCCCTAGATGGTTAGGGGATTTCAAGCAACCTCCCTGCAATGAAGCATACTAACTGTGGATATGGAATTTTGAGTTTCCAACCACCATTAGCCTGAAATTGTTAAGTTAAATACCCTAGCCTCTGCTCTAATTCTACTCAACCATTGAAAAGAGAGAAATTTAAATTTGAAGCATTAAATTATTCTTGGTTTGCTTGAAATATTCTAAAAAAAGAAAAGGAAAAAGGAAGAAATCCTACCTCTACATCATGCGTACAGGTAAAGGCCCTTTGGAGGAATTGTCTCGTGAGAATATGAATTATCTCATGAGACACAAAATTGTTGACAACATTCAAATAAAAATTTGAATATTGTTGACAACTTTCAAAATATTGTTCACAACATTCAAATAAAAATTAACATAGTGAATCTGTTAAAAAATATGGTGGTATGCTTTGACCATTTCACCTATATTTGTTTGAGGTATTTCTTGTGCATTATGTTGTTCCAGTACCAAGGTTCGTTTGCTCCTGTACATAGTCAGGGAAACACTTGATTTTTGTTCAGCCTCGACATATAGTAGGTAGACCACCTTTTTCAAGTCCTGCGGTAATGTAATTTTTTTCCAGAAAGGTAAAGTTATGACATGTTTTAGTCATTTTAAAGAGATTGTGACCATTTGGTCATTAAAAAGAAGTTGGTTGAATATTTCAACGTTCATTCTCGCATTACATTGAGCTCCATAAATTCTAAATGTTTCTATGTAACCCTTGCTTGTTGCCACCATCCATGGTTGCAATAGTGGGTGGTGGAAGCTCTAGAGGAATCTAAATCCGAAGTAGTAAATTATCCTACTCATCCATTTAAAAGAGAGAAATAGGATTTTGAAGAAAAAAATTATCGTACTCTAGGGAAATTGAAATTCGAAGTAGTAAATTATTATACTCGTCAATTTAAAATAGAAAATAGAGAAATCGAATTTCTAAGAAGTAATTTTTTTTTTGCTTGAAATATTTTTTAAGAAAAAAGGCAGAAAGCCTACCTATACATCATGCGTACAGCAAAAGGCCCTTTGGAGGAATTATCTCATGAGAATAGAAATCATGTCATGATCTTCGATTTAAATATTTCAAAAAGAGATACATTATGTAATAACTACAACAACAAGTCTTGAAGAAGGGAAAATGAGGTAAGCACCTTGTAATGTTTTTTTCCAAAGTCAAGAAATCTACTGAAAATATATATCTCAAGATGAGAAAATATGAAAATATATATTCCAAAACAAGAAAGCTTTTAAGCAATGTAGTTATGCAGACTAGTGCGAAGTCTAAGAGAAATGAATGGATGTTGATTTGTAGGAAATGGATGTTGGAAACGTTGGTTGGAAGCCATGAGAAGTCGAAGAGAAATGGACAGATTTTGATTTGCAGGAAATAGACATTGGAAACATTGGTTGGAAGCCATTAGAAGTCGGAGAGAAATGTATAGATAAATGGACGAATGTTGATTTGCAGGAAATGGACTCTAGAAACATTGGTTGGAAGCCATGAGAAGTCAAAGATAAATGAATAGAGGAAAGGAAGAAATAGAGGAAAATCTTGGTTGGAAGCCAGGAGGAAGGGCTGGACAAAGCCACCTAAGCATGCATGCTGGTGTATATGTGGAAACTAAAGAGAAGTCGGGCTATGGGATGATGGTTCAGGGAAATCTTAGTATATGGAATACTAACAAAAAAATATTAGCCAACTAATACTATATTTGGTGATAGCATTAGTTCACTTAAAAACATGTACAACTTAGTACATTGTACTTTCCTAAGTTTAAAACTCCTTCCTCATCACTTGCCTCGATATGAGGCCAAATAAGACTCTCAAGTTTTCTATTGGTTAAAACAAATAATGTAGGTATTTGATATGACGAGAAAAAGTATAAATGAAATAAAGTCTAAATACTTCGAGTTAAAAATCTTAGTTTCTGTGAGAGGCTAATGCAAAATGGAAAACCCTTTCCAATAGTCCCTGTTGCAGGGACTAATAAGAGAGGTAGACTTTGCCACATATCTTATACATTTTTATTGAAGAAAAAAATTATAATTTCAATTTTGTTATAAAATGAAAATCACATTCATTAAATAAATTTTGTTTTGAGGTACTTTTTGGATTTTGCATTCAACGAGTGTCTACTTGAGTAAACTTATAAGGAGATAAGTCAAAAATATGAAAAATAGTTTTCTTTCATTCCCTCCAAAACTATTTATCCTTATGTTTGACATCATCATCTTGAATCCTATTGATTCTTTTAAAGTTAATGTTGATTAAATATTTTTTTGTTTTAAAACCCATTTTTTACTTGAAAATTTCTGCAAGATTTTAGGTGTTCAAAGCACAATACAAATATAACCCAGTACGGGTATATACTAGGCTTACAATATTAAAATTGCATAATTAATGTACATGTCATTTCTCGTCCTTTACAAATAATCATTAATCTTTCCCTTTTTCCCTATTTTTTTAAACTTCTTGCCACCTTGTCAAAGAAGGAGACATGGTAACTAATTGTGAGTAAAAAGGTAGAAGTTTAGGATTCTTAAAAGGAACTAGTTCTTTATCTAAATTAGAGACATCAATTTCATAATGTATTCTCACTCCACCTAGAGGGGCTTCACCTACCATTATCTCCCATGAGGAGGAAATCCCTGTATCCATTCCTTCGACTTTGTCCCACCAAAATAAGTGAATTCCCACATCAACACATTCAATTGCTAATTACCTTATTATGATCAATATTAGTATGTAGTTTGTTGATTTACCTCATTTGGATCACCATCCATATTTTAACTTGATTTCTCTAGAAAATTCCATCTTTTTGGTTTCRATTTGGTCCCTTTTTTCCTAGGTGGATGACCCCAAGCGTGTGGAAAAGTATGTTGTAAATGTCAGAAAAGATAACATATCTTGCACTTGAAGGTTGTATTCTTACAATCCAAGGTCCGTATGTATTTAAATTATTTCCATTTATCATTTTGTCCATGCAATATCCCAATTATTACTTGTGGAAATATTTGTGATTAAATTGTTAAATAGTTTGCATAGATATTTTATTTTCTCCTACACTAACACCATCGGGTAGATATACCATGGTGATGTGAATAGTGTAAACCTTTTTATTTTGCAATTAATAAAGAAGATCGGGACTAGCTGAGCTTGAGCACCTATAGGGGCTATGATACCACAAAAGGGGAAAGGTGAGGGTGTCTAAGGGGGTTTATGCCTAAAAGCATCTACCTTATGTTACCTTGAACCTTCACCCATTTCAAAATCTAATTTGAAAAGTTAAAATAGGTTACGGCAAGTGGAGGAAACACATTCCTCAATCTAATCTATCATTCCCTAAAAACTAGCAAGTTGTCTAACCTACATTCTTGAAACTAAGAAAAGAGTTGAATTAGAATTCTCTTGCGATCATTCATACATGGAAAATTCGAATGGAGAGAAGGGGGTTGTTGAAAAAAGGAAGGAGGAAAGTTTTTAGAGAGTGAAACAACAAAAAATGAGAGCCAAGACCATATAGAACAGACTGGCCATGAAATGGAGATTTTAGATTTAGAAACTATGCCAAGAAACCAATGAGATTCTGCATAAGTTTGAGATATCAGCCTGGACCTTTCTATGCACATACTAAATAGCATTGATATCAGCCTGGACCTTTCTATGCACATACTAAATAGCACTAAAGAGAGGATTTTTTGAGGTACTATGCATGAGATAATGAGGTACTCTTTATGTTATGTGGGGTAGGTAATGTGGGTGCCTAAGAGATGTTCTTTCATCAAGAAGCTCAACTGTAAAAATATCTTAGTTGGACATGTTTTAATTTGAAATTTGGAGTTTTTTCTTGTCCTACTTTTTCCTGGTGGTATCATACCCCAGTTAGGGGGTGGTCTCCACATTGGACTACCTATGATTGTGTGGAAATAATTCGCTCAATTGGTTGTTGGCCTCCAAATTCCAAACACATAAGTTTCATCTCTATCTATTTTTTTATTTTTAAAAAAATGTATAATTAAAAGAGAGAATTCATGTATAACTTTGTTCTGGAGTTTTATATAAAATTGCTTCTAAAATTTTAGGAAAGGTTTTGTTTTTACTTTTTCAAAGCTATTCCTCATTTCTAAGAATCCGTGTAGATCATTATTTTACAAATTTTTTTATTCAAATGCTAAATAAACTCATATATGTGGTAGGAAATTGTTTAATTGAATTAGTAAAGATCATTCATTGAGTTTATTCAAGGAAAACATAAATACACCAATTTAAGTTTCAATTATGCCCTCATGCTCGGCTTGGTTTGGATAAATCCTCCATTGCTAATTTTCCCACTGCATCAGATATCATTGATGACCTGCTTTCATTGACTTGTCCCCACTTGGGTGCAATTCTTACCAACTACGCATGGAAATTGTTAGTGTAATTTTATACCTTTAGAATAGGATATTGTCTTTTTCATAAAAATACAAAATAACCAACTATGGTTTGTTAATTGTGAAGTTTCACTATTGCATTATAGTTTTAGTTAAATTTTGAATATATAGGAAGAATGATAGGAAGAGCCTGAGGTCTGAGTATTTTAAAGTGATTGGTTGGTTACATTCTATCAACACCAATTGGTTGGTTGGTTACATGCTATTGCATTCTCGTGAATGTGTGTATGTGATTTATTGTATTTCCCCTTAATTGCCATGTTATGATGGAATGAGAGGTTCCAATAAATTGCTTATAAAATGAAAAAAATAAATTTGAACAAATTCTTGGATGTTGGGCCTTATAAGATCTCTACAACTCGCAATAGGATGGATTTATTTCCAATCTGTGTTAGACAATAAAGCCATTGCAGTAAATTCCATTTGTCAGCATGATTCTGGAAAGTGTTGTTTTCTTTTTCTTCCTCAAGTATGGAGGGTCAGCCTATGAAGCGAGCATGTAGTACCATGTGCAGAATGAGTTTAGGCTTGTTCAAGGTTTATCCTCGCAAATATTTGTCAATATCCATGTGGGAATATCTATTATTAATTTATTATGGTATTTGCAAGGGAGTCAACATCTGTATCAATTTTTGAGCCCATTTCAAACCTACATTGATGATTATTGATCACAAAGACTGGGAATTATGGAAAATTTGCAGTCGATTTTCTAATAAAGGGGAATTCATGGCATTTTCCATACATATAATGCAAACTTATATCCTTGTTTGAAAACATGAATAAAATGAAAACTTGTATCCAAGAATCATATTGAATAGCAGTCAATCTAGTTTTTAAAATATTTCTAGTTGTTGAAAGTTGTTTTGCGGTGCCCAAAAACTATTGAAAAGTTTCAAGCAATTTTCAATGTACAAACAAGATCTACCTAACCTAGGGATGTTTTCAGGTGTAGGTACATTTCCAATGGATCCATTCATGCATCCAAATGATCTATGAAATGAACTCCAAAACTGTGAAACATATCGAGGCTAGTACCAAAGAGACAAAGACACTCTCAATGTGTGTTGGAGAAAACCTGAACCAAATGTGTTGAGAATTTGATTGCATTTCTTGGCCAACAATGATTTGAAACCATGTTTCAATGAAATCAACTCTTGGTTTCTCATGATTTTTGTTTCTTTGGTTGGATTAGAAAGTTCTATTTTGAAAATATTATCATCTTTCTCCCTATCATCGACCACATCCAAGATTTTTGGTTCATCAACAATGTCTTGAAAAAATTCTTCCTCTATACAATGATTGTGTTTCCATGGTGAAGTTGAAAAGATGAATTGTGGTTGAACATTTGTTGGGAACTACAAAGATGAATTTTTTTGTTCTTCAACAACTTCATTATCTTCAGAAATAACACATATTACCAATGGATCTTCTCATTTCAAATGCCCTTCTTTTGATGCTTGGAGGATATCTTCTTCAATAAAATTTGTTTCATATGAACAATCAACATCATAAAAGTATGATATAAAGTGATGAGTCTTACCAATATTTATGTTCATACAATTTAGACATTGTTCTTGTGGATTGATGTAAATTGGTTGCGCCATTTGATAATTTGTTGCAACATTTTCATCATGATTACATTGAATGAAATCCTTGTGCTCATATTTGAAATCATTATGATCATTTCTCTCAAATTGAGCACATGAGAGGTCAAAGGTTTCCTCCAATGGAACATGTGGATGTGTTACAAGGAAAATCTCTCTATGGCTAGGGATAAACCACAACAAACGGAACAACACCCAAAAATCAACTCTAATCCATTAACATACATGACAAATACACCTATGGAATAGTAATTCAAATATTTGCAAGATATCAATTGGACGAGAAAGAGTATTTCTATTAAAATAATCAACAGAAGTACATAGGTGAAAAACTTTTGTAACGACACATATGGAAACCGAGAAACTAAGTCCCTCCAGTTGGGCCTCCACTTCAATCATCTAGAAGGGAAAGCTTGTATATAGGAGTCAATGAGGTTCTCCATCACAAAGAAGTAAGAGCTTAGGGGTTGAACACAAAAATTTTAGACTTTCAAGGACAAAGGGATGCAGACTCAATATGAACTGAAATTTCTCAAGAGTGTATTTTCTCTCAAATTTGAATTTTTTAATTATATTTAAGGCTTGGATATGGCTCAATTTATAGCCTCCAAATGGAAATGAAGAGTTGATTCAAAGTGTTTCTAGTATATGGAAGGTCAAGGATCATGGATCTCGTGACATGGCATTGAAACCCAACACAATTTTTAATTTTTGAGCACCAAACCCGATGTACACAGGATGTAGTGGATAAACCTGCATATACGTTTGTTGTATAACTGATAGGGTGTGTGTATGTATAAAAATGTGCATTTTTGGCTTTGGAGTGAACAAAAAGGGGACTTCAATTCTACAGAGGGAAATGGAAGTCCATCCAAGTAGGTTGTATGGAGTGACGAAAACTTTGTTTTAATAGATTCCCCCTAATTTGTGAGGTCAAAGGACTATTTGCGATGGCCGAAACACATTATAATTCCCATAAGTGGATTAATGAAGAATCAATTGGAAGTACTAGTTACTCATGAGAATATTACAATCCATAATGACTTTGTACACATGGCTTCCAATCTAAATTACACTGCAGATCCATGTGGAAAAATATCAAATAGATGTTCATGGCCATGAATGGGCAATACAAAGTGGAAATATGCCATAGGGTGTCATAGTCACAAACAAGGCACAATGGAGTCCAGTCTCAAAATCAACTGAAGATATATGTATACAACGGAGCACAATCTGATCTCCAATGATCACTGAAGTCATATAGGTATTGGTCCAATGAAAGACAACAACGTATAAGGAATGTTGCTACTGTAAGCTAGAGGTCTTCTACAATATCCGACAAAGTTGCAAGTCTACATCATGTGAATACAGGATTTGAGGTCAAACATAATGAGACTTCGTTTGATTACCAGTCATTAAGGTATACCTTTAACAAATGTGAGACAACCCACTGATAATGAAATTAGGTGTCAATACACAAAGTACATTCCACAAGAGTGAATAAGGGTGTTGAGGTCGAACACTTGAAGAATCCATCGATCAGGAGACATTAATTTATTCCCAATTGTCGATGGCGAGAGAACCTTCCATTGATTACTGCAAGCCTCTAGGTACTCATAGGAATCTAGGTCTCGTTTCTAGAATAGATGAGTTGAATTCGATGGAAGGAGACTTGTTGAAAGGATAGTATTAAGGCATCTCTCATCATATAACACGAGGTACAAAGCAATAGCTTGATGATTAGGAGGATGTCGAACGAATAGGATGTTCACAAACCAATGACCATGTGCATCCCTTGCATGCACCAGATGCAATTAATGCATGAAAGAGACCCTCTAAATAGCATCCAATAAGAAAAATTTCCTAAAATGGAGAGGAAAATACCAATAGGGCTAATGGAATCCAAGACACTACCCGAATGCCAATGTATGAATAGATTTATTGTTTTTGAACACAAGGGAAACCCCCTAGTCAGTGACAAATAAGAAGATGTCATATGTTGAGTTCAAGGTTACCTACCAATGATCAATGATCCAAAACAGATCCAAAGAAGGCTAATAACAACTCAAAACTCACAGAGGAAACTCAGAACGCTCAAAAAAGAAATTGCATCCAGAAAAATCCTAAAATCCTAACTTGGAAACTGCATCCAGAAAAGAAATTGAAATAGTTCGATGGAAAGGGGAAGACAAAGACCATTCTACAGTACAACAAGATCTTGGTTCGGATTTAGGAGATGAAGGAAAGATCACAGCGGTTGGAGTACAAGGTAAAGATTATCTTCATGATGGTTCTAGTTCCAATGATGAATCTCATGTTGATGAACGAAAGAGGAATGAGTTATTTCATATAAGATTTGTATCTAAACATATAGATACATTATTTGATCTCGGTTTCCAAGTAAACTTAATATCTGAAGCACTTGTCAAGAAGATGGGTCTTGAAACAAAACCACATTCGAAACCTTATCCTCTTGGTTGGGTATGTGATAAATAAAAACTTAATGTCACCAAACAAAGTAGGATCTGATTTGCAATTGCTTCAAAGTTGATTGATGAAGTGGATTTGGATGTTGTACCACTTGATATATGTGGCATAATGTTGGGAAGTCCTTATCTTTATGATAGAAAAGAAGTCTTCTTTCATCATGAGAACAAATACCACCTTACTAAAGTGGGAGTGGAATATATTGTTAGAGATCACAACATGAGGGTAAATGCAACACTTGTTAGTGAAAGGCAAATGAAAATACTCATAAACACTAATAAAAGATATGTACTCATGTTCGTCAAAGAGAAAGATGTCGGGACATCCAATACTTTCCAAGGGTGTGATCTGTCTCATAAAAATGAATTAATTGATATTGTTTCTAAGTATGATGATATTTTTCAGGAACCAAATCGATTACTTCCTAAGAGGAAAATTCAACATGAGATACATCTTCAACAGGATTCTCCTCTCCATAATGTGGACATGTATAGGATGTCAGTTGTGGAGATGATGAAGATCAAGAAGCAGGTACAGTGATTATTGGATCAAGGGGTCATCCAGCCCAGTTCATCTCCTTATGGTTCTCTGATCATGATGGTGCCAAAGAAATATGGCACATGGAGCATGTGTTTCCATTACCGGGCTTTAAATAAAATCACGGTGAAAAATTGATACCCTCTTCCTTGCATAGATGATTTACTTGATCAATTGAATAATGTTGTTTATTTCACTAAGTTGGATTTGCACAGTGGATATCATCAAATTAGAGTCGCAGAACATGATGCATGGAAAACTGTCTTTAAAACCAAACATGGATTGTTTGAGTGGTTAGTTATGTCATTTGGACTTTGTAATGCTCTGACAACTTTCATGCATGTGATGAATGATATATTCAGGCCTTTCCTAGATGACTTTGTGATTGCATATTTAGACAACATTCTTGTTTTTAGAGGGACTTAGGATGAACATGTGAGGCATGTAAAGCAAGTATTGGATATCATCCTAGATAGGAGGATGAGGAATTCATGCAAGGCTGATGTTGATTATATTTGATTAGGCTTAAAAGGAACACATCCAAGCAAGGTAAAGTGGATTGAGAAAGACAAAGTGAGGGCACTTCTCCCTCACTTACCTATTGATTGATGAAATATTTTGGTGGTCCAAAAATATCTCAGTTGGAAGGTGTGATCCAAAATGGATCCATAAAAGGCTAAGAACAACTGAGAACTCACAGAGGCAACTTGGAATGCTCAGAATGGCTCCAACAGACAAAGAAAGGGAAAAAATTCAAAGTTCCCAAAACTCAGTGAAAATGGCATGATCGTGAAGATCGTGTTAGCAACATTTCTTGTATAGGGGTATTCTCCTCTCTGATTTTAGGCCTCTTGTGTAAATGCATAGAAGTGGGGTTTGAAATCCAGTCCGATTTGTTTTATTCAAGGGCCGCAGCCATAAGCGCCGAGCGCAGCTCACAGAAGAAGTCCATTTCGGGATTAAAATCAAGCGAGCGAGTAGTCTGATTTCAACGGCAAGGATCAATTGACGAAGCAGATCGACGATCATCGTGTTTTCGGGGCTGTCAAGTTGCCCAGGATTTAGCATGAAGGGTAGTGCCCATAGTTCAGAACAATTCTAGGTCGTCCGGTCCAATTGGGACAGGTGGTGGCCAGTCGGTGTATCGGGGATCGATGTTTTGGGAGACAAGGAGCCTCCCATTCTTTATAGCTGAAATCGTCGATCGGTGAAACGTTGAAAGCACCTTTGGAGCCGAGCCAATGGTCTTAGCACCAGGTCACATCAAGCGATCCTGTGGATGAAGTGGGCCCCCTTTTAAATAGTGGATGCTACCTCAGCCATTTATCTTAAGGACACACAGCCCACATCCGTGCCATGTCGACATTCGGGAATTCAAGGAGTAAGTGCTCCTCATCATTTCACCTCTCGAAACCTCAAATCCTGAAGTACCAAAAGCACCCAGAATCGTGCCCTTGGTTTTGGCATCTGGTCACAAGGAGCAAGCCTGGAGGATGGGTGCTAGCATTTATCGTTCTATACAAAAGGGAGGCCAAAAGCACCAAATTGAGTTTAAGAGGGAGGGGGCACTGTGTTCTCCAGACGTCGATTTGACGTGATCTAAATCTCGGTACCTACTGGGTATGAATGAAGAAGAGAGAGGGTGGTTGAAACGTTGCCTCACTCATTAATTGCAAAGTATGGATGTTCTGGCTGAAAGTCTACCCGATAAGGTCCTCTGTACTGGTTATATTCATGGAAGCCACGCCAAGTCCTCGACTCGCCAAGGAGGTCTGCACATGCTATCTCAGCTCTTAATGGCTCAGCTACTTCCCTTGCGGGAGCCATGCGCAGTTAAGGTGGCGTCTGACAAAGAATAGCCTTCTGAATTTGGCCGAGGGGACACCAAGTCCTAGGTGCATGATCGGCTAGAGTCTGCATGCGCAGACTATCAAAAGACATGCAGATACAATGTTTTTAATGCAGTGTCTTGTTTTTGCTGTTGTGGTTGTTTTTGAGTATATGTAGGTGTTTTCGCCATTTTTGTAAGCATCGATGGTAGAGCAAAGCTCCCGATTGTAAAGTTTTAGCACAGAATCTAGTTCTCTGGTTATGTATTGGTGTGTAATATTTCTTGTTTCATGATAGACAGTCTTCTCACTCCATCTGGTTTTCATCTCATACTGAGAGAGTTCGTGATTGACTGATTCATGCGAATGATTGCAATTATGTTATGATAAAGGATTTATCGTTGCATTGTTGTATTCTCCAGTTTTCTGCATTTGAATGTAAGAAGATTTTGCATTTAAATGTATTCTTCTACAGTATTTTAGGAACCTGATGTTTATGACGGACCTTCGCATCTCTCTTACACTTCTTCCCCCTACTCACCCTTACTACAACTTACTGTCTGAAGTTTATCTAAGACCTCACTTGCCTATGCATGTCTGGCCTAGAGTCGGAGTTAGAACCACATCGTTTTGTGTTATCCTCCATTTGATCACCCCATTAAACAAATCATGACAATAAACTAATGGGCGTCGGGCTCTGCTCCTGCTGCAATCCAGGAGTGACTTCCGACGCTAACATTTATGGCACCGTTGTCGGGGACGAAGTTGAATATTTTCCCTGGGCAGAACGACATTGAGTCTCTAATTCTGAAGGTGCATCAGACATCAGAGCCCTTCAAGATTGCTATTGTGCACCTGGAGACTCCACTGTGGTGACTCCATTGTTTCCACTTCACTGTTTCAGCTGTAGCTATTGTTAGCACACCTGGAAGATAACCCAGAGGAGCTTTCTCAAGAAGGTTTCAACGGCTGCTTTCTCAGCTTGAGAAGCTTATTGGGGTAATGACAACATTAAGATCTGGCCTTTGATGGTGAACAAGGACCAGGCATATTTGAAGATGCGCATCTTTCACCTGGCGACTCCATGATTCGAGGATCAATTGGCGACTCCACTGGTTCGATATGGAGAAAATCCTTGCTCCCAGGTTTTCTCCTTTTAATTTTTCTGCTATTCCTGGTTTTCCTAATGTTGTCCCCTCTCTGAATGAATGGGGCGATTATTTTCCCATATTTGGAAAATGTGAAGAGGACAACCCTGCTTAGCACCTCAGTGAGTTTCATGAACTCATGCGTTAGTGGGAGATATATCATGAGGATGTATTACTTAAGATGTTCATGTTCTCATTAGCAGGGGATGCACGTAAATGGTATCATTCTTTACCCCCTCCTAGCATTTCTTCACTCTCAGAGTTTCATGCAGCTTTCATCACCTATTGTCAGGAGTTTTATCCCTCCGAGTTAATTTGTCATAACTGTGGTGAGGGATACCACAACTCTGTACAAAATGAAGCTATTTCTGACATAGGCTGTGAGGATAATCCTGACGACCTGGATCAGAAATCATTCCTTTCTCCTCCCCATTCGTCTACATCAGAGGAGTTTTATGGAAGTGATGAAGATCCCAGGGAGGGAGAAGACACCCTGAGTGAGATGAGGGAATAGGTGAAGTATCTCTCTGCTTAATTAGAAAGGTTGAAATCTGAAGACTGTGCAGAGGATTTTCCAGTCTCCAAGGCAGATGTTCTAGGCGACTCTTTCGAAGAGATTATTGAATATTTTGTAAACGCATTAACATCTGCCCCCGATGAGCTTGTTGTCTCAGATCAAAATGATGAAGAGGTAGTTGTGGAAGAGGATTGTTCTCTTTTCCTTCATGAGATTTCCCATGATGTGTTTACATTCAGGGTCGAAACAGAGGAGCGGGGGATAGTTCCATTTCTGCAAGTTAGAGAAGCTTTGTTCCCCCCCCCGACTTTGATGATTATCTGGAAAAGGAGCAGCAGAACCCCACATCACCTTTTTCTTATCAGAGTAGCCAGCCCACTTATGCTAGTTACGAATCAGAATTTGAGCTCGATATGTTGGATTTCCAAGACCAAGTCGCAGAACCTTGTCCTCTACTCACTAAGGAAAATTATTACAAGGAAATCAGCCATCTCAGTCTTTCAGGAGACGCTGAGTAGTACGAGGAAGAGCAAAATTTACCCGGGGGGCATGTTTATAATGAATACGAATCTAACCCAGGGGAGAGCCAAGAAGAGGAAAAAGAACTAGAGGAGCAGTCTTCCCTTTGTTCAGAGCCAGTCAGTGAGCATCCACCACCTGAGATCAGTGAGCCTACTTCAGTTATTCACCTGCCTGTGCTTATCAAAGATATTCAACCACATGTGAGAAACTCTGTAGTAGAGGAGGTTGCCTGTCACCAATTTTCTGAAATTCGCCACTCATTCTATGACCTCGTCGGCGAATACATGGAGTGGCATGTCCTTTATTACTTGGAGCCACCCTATTTAATATCAACTTCAGCCTGTGAGGAGAAGTTGAAGAGTGTATCCATTCTGCTGTCACGGTTACACTATCTATTGGTGATCATCGACAAAAGGAAGGAGCTTCTATCCAGGAAGCTACTTGAATGGCTATGGTGGAAGTTTTCTTTCACCTAGCCCATGTAAAATATTTTATTAGCATTAGGACTGTATATAAATAAGCTCTTTTGAGCATGTATCTTGTTTTGTTTTACTTTTACTTTTTCGGCATGTATTTTCAGTAGGGGGTGTTTTGAGCTTGACTCCATAGCCCAACAGTAAGGCACTGAAACTGCAAAATGAGTTCTTAGAGCATCACAGGGATGACTCTATCCCCCATGGAGCCTAATTTTAGCAACATTTCTTGTATAGGGGTATTCTCCTCTCTAATTTTAGGCCTCTGGTGTAAATGCATAGAAGTGGGGTTTGAAATCCAGTCAGATGTGTTTTATTCAAGGGTCGTAGCCATAAGCGTCGAGCGCAGCTCACAGAAAAAGTCCATTTCGGGCTTAAAATCAAGCGAACGAGCAGTCTGATTTCAACGGCAAGGATCAATTGACAAAGTATATCGACGGTCATCGGGTTTTCGGGGCTATCAAGTTGCCCGGGATTTAGCACGAAGGGTAGCACCCATAGTTCAGGGCAAGTCTGGGTCATCCGATCCAATTGGCACAGGTGGCGGCCAGTCGGCGTATCGGGGATCGATGTTTCGGGAGACAAGGAGCCTCCCATTCTTTACAGCTAAAATCGTCGATCGGAAAAACACCGAAAGCACCTTTGGAGACGAGCCCACGGTCTTAGCACCAGGTCACGTCAAGTGAGCCTGTGGATGAAGTGGGCCCCCTTTTAAATAGCAGATGATACCTTAGCTGTTTATCTTAACGACACACGGCGCACATCCGTGCCATGTCGGAATTCAGGAATTTGAGGAGTAAGTGCTCCTCGTCATTTCACCTCTCGAAACCTTGAATCCCAAAGTGCTGAAAGTGCCCAGAATCAGGCCCTTGGTTTTGGTGTCTGGTCACAAGGAGCAGGCTAGGAGGATGGGCGCTAGCATTTATCGTTCTGTACAAAAGGGAGGCCAAAAGCGCCGAATTGAGTTTCAGAGGGAGGGGGCACTGTGTTCTCCAGACGCTGATTTGACGTGATCTAAATCCCGGTACCTACTGGGTATGAATGAAGAAGAGAGAGGGTGGTTGAAACCTCGCCTCACTCATTAATTGCAAAGTATGGATGTTCTGGCTGAAAGTCTACCCGAGAAGGTCCTCTATACTGGTTCTATTCATGGAAGCCACGTCGAGTCCTTGACTCACCAAGGAGGTCTGCACACGCTATCTCAGCTCTTAATGGCTCAACTACTTCCCTTGCAGGAGCCATGCGCAGTTAAGGTGGCGTCTGACAAAGAATAGCCTTCCGAATTTTGCCGAGGGGACACCAAGTCCTGGGTGCATGATCAGCCAGAGTTTGCATGCACAGACTGTCAAAAGACATGCAGAGGCAATGTTTTTAATGCAACGTCTTGTTTTTTCTATTGTGATTGTTTTTGAGTATATGTAGGCATTTTCTCCATTTTTGTAAGCATCGATGGTAGAGCAAAGCTCCCGATTGTAAAGTTTTAGCACAGAGTCTAGTTCTCTGGTTATGTATTGGTGTGTAAGATTTCTTGTTTAATGACAGACAGTCTTCTCACTCCATCTGGTTTTCATCTCATACTGAGAGAGTTTGTGATCAACTGATTCATGAGAATGATTGCAATTATGTTATGATAAAGGATTTATCATTGCATTGTTGTATTCTCCGGTTTTCTGCATTTGAATGTAAGAAGATCTTGCGTTTAAATGTCTTCTTCTATAGTCTGTTAGGAACCTGATGTTTACGATAGACCTTCACATCTCTCTTACACTTCTTCCCCCTACTCACCCTTACTACAACTTACTGTCTGAAGTTTATCTAAGACCTCACTTGCCTATGCATGCCTAGCCTAGTGTCGGAGTTAGAACTACATCGTTTTGAGTTAACCTCCATTTGATCACCCCATTCAACAAATCGTGACAATAAATTGATGGGCATCGGGCTCTACTCCTGTTGCAATCCAGGAGTGACTTCCAATGCTAACATATCACATTGTAATATTTTAACAACGCAAAGGACTCGTCAACCTAGCCCAGTTAGCAGGGGATGAGTCAACATCCGTACTGTTGACATCAGCATTCATACGAATGACATCATCATCCATACAACGCACGTGGTAGGAGCAGGGAAGTGACACATGGAATCATGACATTATCATGATGATGTGGTAGCACTAGAGGATTCCATGTGTCACCCATTTATTGGCTTTTCAGACCGATCTGTGGACCAGTCGGATCGTGCCACGTGGAATTTCATACAGTTTGTATGGATGATGTGTCGTTTTGACATGGCAGGGGGAAGCATCGACCAATGAGAGACCACCACATGGCCCAATCATGGGATGTCACATGGCAGCCAGGAAATGCCCAAAGACAAGCCGTGAACGAATTTTGAAACAAAAATTAGTTGGCGGGTCCACCAAATCTAGCGGACCACGCTAACTATAGCCACAATATATCTCGTTGGAGGAACTTCTAGCGACATCACTAAAGTTAGCGAGGAAGAATATATATTGCAAACCATATAAAAAATACAAACCAAAAATGGAGTCCATGGGAGTCGACCCTGAAACCTTCGCCTAAGCCTAAGCCTTAATACGTCCACCCATAACCACTATGTCGTGGGTACCACTTGGTACATATCGCCCAAATTTAATACTAAAACGTGTATTCCTCCCAACCACAGAGAGGAGGCATGGACTATACGACCTTCGAGCATGATTTTCGAGGTGAGGACAGTCATTATTGCAGGTTGCAGAGGGCACAAAAATCAAGACAAAATTCTTCTTGGTCCTGGGAGTGCCAAAGTCTAATCGAGGCTTGGAGACAATCATTTTTGGGTAATTCGATGCCACGAATTTAGTGGTGTTGTATGTTTTGTAATCTGAGCATTATTTTTGTAGCTTGATTTCAGAATGAGGTATACTTATGTATTTTTCCAAATTCTTTTGTTGAGTTAATGAAAGAACCTACCCATTTGAGAACAGGACAGAGAGATGTAGTCCACCAGGGACAAACTCTTTTATCAATATTTTGTGTTCAGATCTGACTCTTATTTCTCATCATTTTTTATTTTTCCCTTCTTTAATGGTGCACTTTAATTTATGCTCATTTAATGCAATTCTTTATAAGTCATGATGAAAATATCCTGGATCAATGAAAGTAGGCCAAGGGTGCAAGGTAGGACAACAACTTCATGTGATTCTGAGATACACTGAGGGTATGGCTGACATGCAAAATCAAAAATTCTGAGAAATGGTCAACACATGCTTTAAACTTCCTTTGAACAAGAGAATGAGACATATGGATGACTCAGGAAACATAGACTTGATAATGATCATTGATAAATGTTTGCAATGCAGGAGGCATCAACAAACTCTCCATAGGGATTGGTAGAATAACTAATCAGAGGAGTAAACTCTAAGTAACAAGCTCAACTTCCTAAGGTCATACTAAACCCAAACTTTGGATAAAAATGGACTCAAAAGTTTGTGTTATATTCAAAGGCGACACGACTACTACTAACAAGAGATAATATTATTTTCTCACTTGTCCTTTTTTTTTTCGTAGAAAACGAAATTCTATGATACATGAGAGCAAATGAGTGTCATGAGTAAGAAACTAGTTCCAAGTAGCGGAACATACCTATGCTCAATGCAAGGAAGTGCACGTGGGATATGGACACTCAGGGGGATGTTTCCTCTATGGGTAAAGGGTCTCAAGCTACAAATGATATATGGAAATCATTGATTGGCTAGTGATGAAAATTGTTGAGGCAAGAGGCTTATAACAAGAAAGCAGAAACTAACAATAGGCTCAACAATACAATCATGATGATGGAATGCAATTATAACTAAAATAAAAAATTTCCTTTTTCATAGATTTAGTCCCCTAGGCCCGAAAAAGTATAAAATAAAACTAAGGAGAACTCTTCTAGCCAATGGCAACTAGAGTATTCATTTTTCATAATTAGTATACTTGGTCTAGAAAAGGGTTAAACTTATACCAAATAGACATCCTTTCAAAACTATTTAACGAGTGTAAAAGAAACAAGTTCACTCGATAATCTTTTCATTTTTTCGGGAGTCGAAAAAGAGCTTAACCAAGACTCGAGGATGTTTTTCTAAGAAGAATATAATGGGGGAGGCAAAGGCTCCCATGCAGGACTTCTATCAAAATCCAGAAACTCATTGGTAGCTGAGACAAACTTGGGAGAACCCAAATATTTCCAAGCCAAGGAGGATAAAATACTTGTAGAGGAGCCTTCATCTATAATATATCAAAGAACACCCCTTATTTGCAAGGGTGCAGAAGAAGGAAGGTGAAGCTCTACAAGATCATTCCAATCAAAGGAAACCATCCTAAGACTTGGAGGGAGAGTACTCAAAGAGAGTGGAATGTTCCCTTGTTCAAAAGGTAAAAAAATAAAAATGATAAGGACATGGTCAAAAGACACATCACCCCTCAAAAGAAGAGTGGGATTGATCGAAGATTGCATCAGCAATGTCACTTTATTAGACTTGTCACTCTCCAAGAGAAGAGTGGGATCGACCGACGATTTCATTGGCATGACCACTTATTCAATCATTGGTTGAATAGGATGTGAGACAACATGGTCAAGAGATGTAACACCCCCAAAAACAGGAGTGGTTTCGATCGAATATTTCATTGGCACGAGTGTTGTATCAACCAAAGAAGGATTAGAATTTTGGGAAACCAAAGACAACTCAGAACCCGAAGGGCCACTAGAGATGGACTATGCTTCTCGTACCACCGCAATAGCAGGGCACAAATGAGTTAGGTGATCTCCTTTGCAAATTATACAATGTAACTTGGGCTTACATCCTATACATTTAGGATTCTCAATCGTATCAATGCCTCTAGCATGACTTGCAGTGGTCAGTAGCATGCTCTCAGCATGACTCTGCAGAGGCTAGTAGCTAATCTCCAACATGACTTGCAGAGGTTGGTGATGTTTTTTCAGCGTGACTAGAAATGACTAGAGTTGTGCCCACGGCATGACTTCCAGCATCTAGTTTCTTACCCCCAGCATGACTTGTAGAGGCAGGTGACAAGTCTCCAACATGACTAGCAGAGGTTGGTTTCAGGTCTCCAACATGACCAGTAGCGTTTGGTGACTTAATGTCAATATGACTCACAGTGATTGGACTTGTGCTTCCAGCATGACTTGCAATTCCTGGTTGCAGCATCAGAGACCATGGTCCCGAGAAAGACTGGTTTTGAGATATTGTAGGCAAAACAAGATTATGGTATACACCATGGACCTCCCCAATAGGATAGTATCCTCCTCCCAATTGATTCATAAATGGTTGTAACGGAATCATCACCGAGGAATCCACTTGCGAGGAGAAAGTGACGTGACATGGGTTACTCATGTGAGGATATATGTTACCCCCAGATGAAGGAACTGTGTGCAAGGGGTTTCCCATACTATAAAATTGACTCCCTTTAAATGGAACACCAGAGGACAGAGGGGAATTCTCCATAATAAATGTGTTTGTTGGAATTGACGTGGATGAAGAGGGAAAACAGATGGAATGTAGGAAGTAAATTGACCACCCATTTGAGCACCCCATCCCAGAGAACTGAAGATAGGATTAGGCCCGGTGGAAGGAGGATTCAAACCTCCAATCGTAGGAGTCATTTAGGGAATATGACCTCCACCAAATGCTAAAGAAACATAAGGAAGTGTCGTTCCTTCAGACCCAAAACTAGGATTCATATTAGCCATTGAAACAAAGGATGATAGTTGCGAAATCATGTCGGGCATACCAAAAGAAAAAGGATTAGAGGCTGAAGGAATTTTCTGAGAATCATGATTCAACATAATGAAAATAAATCTAAAGGGATTCATTCCAGTGGGCCAAGCAGAGCTCACAGGTTGGGAAACACTATATGAGGGAGCCTCTGGAACCCACACGGTCGAGGATGAGGGAGTCAAGGGGATACCACTAATCACATAATAGAAAGGATTCAAAGGAATTCCCGAGACGTTCATGTCTGACTCAATACTCATAGTTGGATGATCACAAGTCAGGGAGGTAGAGATATATGTACCACGCTTAGAGATATATGTACCACGCTTATAACTCTACACCTTTTAGAAGGAGGCTTCGGTAAAGGATCAAGATGCAGTGGTAACTTCAACAGATGAAGAGATCAGCGAGGAGGTTGGTCTTTCTCCATGATGACTCAGAACTTGAGATATAAAACAAAATCCTAAGGAAAACTAATAATCGTAGAGCACACCAAAATAAAAAAAAAAGGATAATGCATACAAACATGATATAATGGATGAAAAGGGGCCTCCCGAACTAAAGTAGGTATGCATCGCCCAAGAGGAGCCTGAGACTCCCTTCAATATTGTGGAGGTATCAGAATTGGTTATAAGGGCCCTTGTGGGATTAACAATGTAGTTGGTCAAATCCCCCTGAAGAGGTAATCCTCCTTAAAGTTTGCATGTTGTCTGACCCTTATCTAAATCAGGGTACCTACAAAATAACCCCTGCAAGTAAAATATGTGGCTACCTATGCCAAGAAACTAGAGTCACCATGATATAACCAAGAAACTAGAGAAACCTACATATACGCTTGTTGTATAATTGATCGAGCGTGTATATGTATAAAATGTACATTTTTGGATATGGAATGAACAAAAAGGGGACTTCAAGTCTGTAGAGGGAAATGGAAAGCCATCCAAGTAAGCTGCATGGATTGAGGAAAAATTTGTTGTAACAGGAGGATGATATTTTTCTTCAATTGAAACATTAAAGTTCTCACTTTCATTTTCAAGAACAAGATTTGAAAAAGAAATCATGTTCTTCATCAAAATTTTCTTCTAAATCCATTTTTCTATTGTCCTGGAAAAATGATGGGAAGTTTAATATATTAGCACCGATTTCAAAAACATTTCTTTTAGTGCCTTGAGCTCATTGCATTAACTCTTTCCAACTGAACTTTCCCTACTTCTTCCATAGAAATTTCAAATTCACTGGCAAAGCATTTTCATAACAACTGAAAATAATGACATCATTTGGAAACATTTTTTGAAGAATCTCATGAACTTTCATGAATCTGAAAGTGAAATATTTGACAATCTCTTCCTCATTTATATGGATTTCAACCAACTTCAAGAAAAAGGAATATGGATATTTTCTTGGAACATATTTTTCTACAAATGAATTTTATAGTACATCTCAGCTAGTGATGGTTCCAGGTAGCAATTAATAAAACCATTCACTAACATTTTCCTTTAGAGTCAAGATAAACAGTCAGCATGCAACATCATTTTCAACCACATTAAAAAAATTACAAGCACTTTCAAATTTAATCAAATGTTTCTCTGCATCCTATGAAGTATTCCTAAAGAATATGGGAAACTTGTCCGTGGCAATATATGGCAAGGGATGAACTTCTCCTTACAAATTGAGTGGACTTATATGTAATTGTTTCTTTCTTTGGATACCCTCTCCCTTTATTGGATCTTGAACAACACTTGTTGGGTCTGGTGGGGAAGGAAAAATATCTCCATAGCATGAAAGAAATTCCTTGGAGGAGTCTTCATATTAATCTTCTTTAAATTTTGAAAAAAAATTAGTGAAATCACCCGGGCATATTTCTTGAGTTTCGATGATGGAGTCACCAGGTAGATAAGCCTCTCAGATATTGGATTATTCTTTGGTTCTATGGAAATTGTCACAATTGATTTGTGACTACAACTTCAACAATATGTCTTCAAGGCCATATAATGAGTTTTGAAGAAAGTTTTCAAAAACCTAATTCATCTTGAATCTATCTCTTGATCTTTCTTCAAGATTTCAACCAGACTACATCTAGTCTTCCAATAATTTTGTATTCTAAAAGTATCGGATTTCTTGAAAAAAATAAATCCCCAGTTGAGTCTACAAAAATGTTGATGTCTATATATTTTAAGGTCCAAACAACAACCTCATGATGATATGAAAGCCCCTACATTTTTATAGATGTGGTGTTATAGAAAGATTTTCCTCACCCCATGCAATATTGCATAGAGGACCTTTTTCCATTTCCCTATGCAGACTCGAAGTCCCTTGTTGCAAATCCCATAGCTAAAAACATAATTTGTGCACATATATGTGCCCTGCCTATATTAGAGCATGCATATATGTAGGTTGCACCACCACAGCTCACGTACATTGGAAAATGTGCCCAAAATTAAAAAATGGTGTTGGGTTTCCATGTCACGTCACAAGATCAATGATCCTTGGCCTTCCATATACTAGAAATGCTCTGACTTGGCCCTTCAGTTCCACTTGAAAGCTATAAATGGGCCAAATCCAAACTATGGAAAAGAGGAGAAATAATTCAACTTTGAGAGAAAAGTTACTCTGGAGAAATTATTCAATTCACATTGAGTCTACATCCCTTTGTCCTTTAATTCTGAACACATTGTTCATCCTCCAAGATATTCCCTTATTGATTGAGAACTTCATTGTCTCTCTTATATGAGCTTGCCTTTGGTGGAGGATTGAAGTGGTGGAGGCCCAGCTGGAAGGAACTTAGTTTCTCGATTATGAACCATGCCGACACGGAAGTTTGTAATTCATTCACCTATGTTGATTATATCTTAATAGAAATACTATTTTCTCGTCCAATTAATATCTCGCAAATATTTGAATTATTATTCCATGGGCGTATTTGTTATGAATGTTGATGGATTATGCTATTGAATGTGATAACATTATATATTATCACCATATGCTTGTGTTGCTTGGTTTTTGAGGACTAGTTGCAGGTATATTGCTTTGGGTCAAGTGCTCAACAATGGACTTCATCAAACGTCTGAACGAGGTAGGCCTTTTATCTTGTCTTACTAGCATATTTGTGTATATAGCATACTTGAGATTAGAGTTGATTTTTGCAGTCATTTCCATCTATTGTGGTTTACCCCTAGCCATAGAGATATTTTTCTCATAACAAGTGGTACTCCTCTTTGGCTGAAAGATATATGTTGAATTAGAGATAATGCTAGACAATAAACCCCAAAATATTATTCCTTGGTTTTATATTGAAATGGTTCTTGATAATATGATTTGATATTTATGTGCAACAAATAGATTATTTACAATAAAAATATTGAAGGAAGGATTCAATATTAGAATAAACTATACTCAGTGTCATTTATACAACCCTCTAAATCACATACATGTAGAGGATACATCCATATATTCTCACAAGAAAAAGGAAACAATAGTTTTGATCATCTAAAATAACGTTAAATGAGTTATGCATTCATAACTAGAAAGAATTTGATGGAAATACTTCAAAAATATCATGCTCAAAGATCCAAAGATCTAAGAAATCATTAAAGTAAAACCCCAAAGTAGTTCTCTGTGGAGTTTTATTCATAAAAGATATTCAACAATACACAAAATCTTTGCAAACCAATTGACTAGTGACTCATAAACAAAGCTTGTTAAACAAGGAATAAGTTCTCATGAATCCAATAGACAATCATGGCTTACATCAAATAGTCACATATATGGCCTTAAATACTCCATGATCATATAATAAAATTCTTGTAAGAATAGAAGAGAAACACTCAAGAACTCGGTCTTATGTTTGTTTCATAAATATGAACAAAAAGCCTTGAGAAAGTGGTGTACAAGAAGAAGAATGGATAATATGGAGATATGTGTTTGTTCATCATAATCTTGGATTCATGTTGATGGCTGGAACCTTTTGTTCGGATCTTCTGCTCAGATAATACAAACTTCTCTAACCCTTTGATGAAGCTCTTTCTTGCTTTTTAAAACTGACTCTTCTAACTTCCTGAGTACTTAGGGTTTTCTCTTTCTTGGAATAACCACTTTAATTAATGTCTCAATAAAGTCTCATTAATAAATTTGTATCATTTACATTATTTTTTTGAAGTGGGCCCCTTTTCTTCTTTAATAAAAAAACTTAAATGAACTTTTATTTTTATTTTATTTTTAAATTTAATTGGTTTCCCTTTAAAAGACGGGACTTTATTTTAATTTTCTGAGAATGATATTTAATTTCTCGGCCATGAAAATCAATTTATACATAAACTTCACCATCTCATATTTCTAACGAGTCTTTCTGAGCGCAATTTAGAGTTCTAGATCTCAAGATATGAACTCGTGAAGTCGAGGTACCAAGCAGATTTACAAGCACACCATTAAATTATTGTGAACTGTTCTTTCAATTTATGAGAAGAATATGGCATATTTCAGCCCTTAAAACCTATTCCATCATCTTCCTCGTCAAATTACCTTTCCAACGAGGTATAATTTGTCCAAATGTAACTCTCGTATCTCGAGATATATCCTCCAAAATATTGTTGTTCAACACTCGTCCATTAATTTTCATGGGTCAATCCTAGCCCTTAATCTTAATTTGTCCTTCTCCTTTAAGATTTCGACTTTTCTTGGAAAAAATATATCCCACATGCATGAGGATATTGTATAGTTTTATGTTTATATTTAAAATTGTAACATTCACTTAATGCGAGATAGAAGGAGACTATGGAGACTTGGAGCCTCGAACCTTAAGAAATTTGTTAATTAATTAAAATTTTAATTGCCTAATCATCATCCAGTCAATGCCTAGTTAGCGATGAGTCAGCATCCATTTCATCACCACATGTCTCTATGTGATAGGTTACCATGATATTCCACAAGTCACCACCCTATTGGTTGCCACATGTCATGGTTTCACTTGCTTCCATGTGTCATCCTCCCACTGGTTAATAGAGTTGTCATGTGTCATGAAATAACTGGTTGACAAATAAAGGAAGCATATTTGTGAAATAAGTTGAGTGAGTGGAAATGGAACAATAGAGGAAGCATATTTGAGAGAGGGGGATGGAAAAATAACTAAGGAAATGGAAGCAGTCGGGCGGTCGGAGAAAGAGAGAATGGAGGGATAAGGAAGTGATGAGGAATGGGAGTATGCCTGATCGATGGAGTATAGAAAATAATATAAGTATGGAGTAGGGAAAGTAATGGGAGAGGAGAGTGGAGTGAACTGAGGGTTGTCGCATGGAGGAGCGGGGCAGGAGAAATAATGGGCATGAACTCGATAAGGTGAGTGAACCCGATGATGAGAGATAAGGAGGGGTGTTGAGTGAAGTAGAAAAATTCCAAGTGTGGAGTATGAGAGAAGGAAAGAGTGTGTAAGAAATTGGAAATAAAACTAAGTGTTAGAAGGATAAGAGAGGAAAGGGAAGTTGTGAGAGGAGTGGAGTGAGAAAAAAAATTGAAATAAAACTAAGCGTCAAGAGGAAGAAGGAAATAAGAGAGGAGAGGGATTTTTTCAAAAATTTATAAGTATGGGAAGAAGGGAAGAGGAAGTGTGGAGGAGAAATCGAAAAGAGAGGAAAGTATTAGAAAAATTCTACGTGTGGAATGATTATGTTCCAAGAGATGAATGGTTCCAAAATGTTTCCAAGAGTTTAGTTTCAAGAAAATACATGATTCCAAGAATTAAATGTGATTATGAAAAATTGGGCATGGTTCCAAGACATGGCGTGTGTCACATACCCACTCTGGCATAGTAATATTTTTTTCCTTTTCTTGAGGGACAGAATCCCCGAAATCCTACGGGGCTTAGCACAGGCTAGATTTTCCCTTTTTCCCACCTCCGTGTGATCGTTTATCATGATCATAGGCCAAACAACTAGGCGTCTTTTCGCATTTCGTGACTCAGCGGTATAAGCAAGTCGAGTCTTTCGACTCTGCAAACCCCGAAATGCCGAAATGCCAAAGATGCGTCGATCAGCAATTAGCCCTCTGGGCTATGCCTTGGTCCATATGACCACTTCTCATAAGACCGTTGTCCTATCTCTTTCAGGATTTATGAATATGAGAGCCCAACCTCTTGTCAATGGGACTCCCGAATTCTCGATTAGCGAAATCCCGATGGACTCTTCCTTTCCAAATTCACGATATCTGAAATCATGTAATGGGTATAGCTCCCTTCTGTTAGCGCCTTTTGTGCATGACCAACGGCTAGGCTAAGCGCTATCTCCTGTCGCAACTTTGCGACTTCGCAAGTCGAAAGGTTGAGCACTCATGCTCTCATCCCGTGAATTCCAGAGATGCAAGAAGTCAACAGGGTGTTAACTCCTTTCTCCAGGAGACGCCTGTCCGCCTGTCAATCATACGGGCCCCACTTTGTGGTTCTATCGCGTGTTCCTTCGTGCCTGGCTTTCAGCACTTCGCGACTTCTGATGTCGAGAAGAGGTCCTCTCAACCTTCGAACCTCTGAATGTGTGATACATGCGATGAGGCTCTGATCTAACGGTCCTCCCGTGACCTGGATCCAACGGTGATCCTTGCTCCTTGCGATTTCGCCACTCACAACTTGGAGCACCCAACTCCTGGGCTCTCACCTTGCGAACCTCTGAGTTCACAAGATCCCTCGATCTCTGCCACCTATCCTCCTCAGACAGACGGTTCTGATCTTCTCGCAACTTCGCCACTTCGCAAGTTGTGGCGTCCAACCTTGGCACCTTCCCTTCACGAAACCCCGAGAAGCGATGTTAGCTTTCCCTCTCGCGTTCTCGCTACTCGCGACTTCGCAAGTAGAAGGTTTGAAATCCCATTCCCTTATCTCATGAATCCTCGAGATGCAAGAGGTCAATAGGTGTAGACTCCTTTCACTAGGTGACACGTGTCTGCCTATCTATCACACAGGCCCACCTTGCAGTTCTACCATGTGTCCCTCATCCCCAGCTTCGGCACTTTGCGACTTCGCTTCCTAAAGCGCTACCTCCTTTTTATCTCGACACCCAAAGTGCCAAGATCCCGAACGCTTCATCACTCCTTATCGCAACTCGTGACTTCGGGACTTTTGGGACAAAAATCTCAACCTCCTATCCGCTGATATGCCGAAATGTCGAAATTCTGACACGTCGTCAATGCGTGTCCCACAACGGAACTTCCCTCATTTTTGGAGTTTCGAACTTCATGACTTCACAAATCCTGATGCTAATCTTTCGGTTTTTCAACCCACGAAACCCCGAAATACCAAGTTTCGATGCACTTCACCAATAACTAGCTCACACAAATCCTTTCGCCCCTTCGAGACTATGCCTTTCATGACCTCGTGAATCTTGAGGCAAGGGTTTTAAACCTTCAACTCGTGAATCCATGAAATGAGATTACGCGAGTGATCCAACGGTTCTTGTTGACTCAGATCCTACAGTCTGATTTCTCCCGAACTTAAAACTTGAAAATAGGCTTACCGTAACTCCCCTGCTCCTCTGCAAGATCTGACGGCTCTCGGGACTTCCTGAATTCTCCACAGAGAATTTCGACCGTCCAATGCCTCCTTGACGACTCTTGCGAAGCGAACACGGTATTCCTTCACTGCTATTTTGGTATTTCAAGAGGATCATTCTTCCTCGTACAGGGTTAGTAAGACTTGCACCTTCAAATCCTTTTCCAGGTTCTTGGTGAGCTTTCTAAGAAGGGTGTCTCTATGGGGAGATCGATCTAGGGTATTACCTGAGATGGATAAGGGTATAGATTTCCCGAGAACAGACTTGAAGTCTGAATTAATTCAATATGCATATAAATAGTGATTTATAAAACATAAGCCATGCGTAGTCTTTCCATTATAAGCGTTCAACCACCATTTCTAAATCAAAATACTACACAGGCAGTCTTATACTCAAACCATTCATAAAACTACACATACTGTGAGCATACATGTCAGCATATAAATTTCAAGATTCAAGATGTAAAACACTTATTAGAAATAACACCAGATGTGATTGCAACTGCTGAGAGGGGTGCTCATTTCCACCCAACCGTAGGCTCAGCGACTCCCAACGGATTTACCACTAGCCACCCCCAAGCTGAGACCACGATGCTGTGAGACTGCGTCTTTGTTTTCCAGTGACCGAGAATGAAGGTTACTCTCCTTCTTCTCTGCTATCACTCACTCTATGTTTTTTCAGAGTTCCTCTTCCTCTTTCCCTCGCGTCTTCCCCTGATCTCCCACACTTCCTGCCTTTTCTCTGTTCAGCGAGGTTGCATGTGGCACGATTTTCCTCGTAGTAGTCAAGTCTGAGGACTCTACGAATGGGAATTTCACCCCCATCCCTCATTACTCATGAGGAGCCCTTTACCTACCAATCCTGACGAGTCATTTAATTCGGGGCTAGCGAGCCACTCTTGGTTCATCGGACCAGTGAAGTCCAAATACGGTATTGATTTCGGTGGAAGTTAATGCCACCTTTCCAGGTTCCTTCCACCACCTTTCTTCAGCCATCATGGTCTCTTTTTTAGCACCTTGCCCTCTCAGCAGTCCTGCAATATATATATATATATATATATATATATATATATATATATATATATATATATATTATTTACATTCATTGACCTTTTCCACAAGGTCCATTCACATCACACATTCACATTTTTTAGTTTTCCACAGTTCTTGGCTAGTACAGTTGTTTTTACAGACTGGGGGAAACAGGGTGTTACAATTCCCTCCCCCTTAAAGGAACATCATCCTCGATGTTCTTATCTATGAACATGGCATGCATGTACAGAAGTAAACAAAATTGGATATGCCTGTCTCATGGCATCCTCTGTAAGTTTTAAACCTGTGAAGTAAAGCAATGCATATAGATTCTTAAGAAATATAGAAATTAATCAATGGCTCATACACAGAGTACACAGAGATTTTTACTGGAAACCCTCAACCGTGAAAACCTTTCTTATTTTCATTATATTGAATTTCACCATTCACCATACAATATATACAATGTTTTTAGGTATTATGTAGATACCAAAACCCTAATCCCTTAATCCGGGATTAATTTACAAATCAGCTGAAAATAGCAAAATCCGCTAAAAATAGCAAAATCCTCCGTACGGGATCATACAAACTTGGAAGTGGGATCATGATAGCCTGTTGGAAATATTTTCCCGATCCCTACTACATGGAAGAATTTTATTTCCAAAATTGTGACCATATTTCATCTTATCCTTTGCGAAAGGACCATGTCCCTAAGGGACCCACCTAGTGACAGGCAAAAGGGGCCAATATTAAAATTCTTGCAAACTGTGTGCTTAGTTCATAAATATGAATTGAACAGTATTGACATGAGGAATTATGATGTGGGTGGGGGGGGTTCAAAACCCTCTAAATGTAGCCAATTGATACTCTTTCAAGGGAAAAGGCCATAGTCACCCTCTGAATGTAGCCAATTGGTACTCTTTCAAGGGCAGAGGCCATAGTAACTATGACCATCGCCACTGTCTTCGACTGGAACCATAGCACCAAGGGACGTTTGTGGAGGAATGACAATGTAAAACACCATGTTGAGCCCAAAGAAGATTTTTGGGTCAACATTCTTGGCGTCGGAGGGGAAATGCCTTCCAAATCATGTAGAACAATGGGATCACCAGTGTGACACATGAAAATACTTGGTGGAAATTTATACTTTCAAAGTGACTGATGTGGGTGAGGGGGGGAACTCAACTGTAGTATAAGGACCATTTTTCACATTAGGTATAACCGAAGAATGAAAGTGGTGCAGTAAATATATACAACATAATTTATACTGAGATTCACATAAGATAGAAGAATGGGAATAATGACTCAGGTTTTGTTGAGCAATGTGGCCCAAGTGACATGGGTCCCTCACCCGGATTATGGTTTAAATGTGAGAATCAAGGCTTAAGGTGAACCTTGGCTCAACACAGATTCTCATGCATACCTTCGATTCTCAACACATAAACAAGCAAATGGGGATTTTTTGAAATCAATGACCCACTGGAGAAAAACTAGCAAGCAAACCAGTAGAACAAGGGAGTAAAGAAATATAAAAAACTTTGGTAGTAGGTACTAAAATATCAAGTGGTCACAAGTGATGGAACTTTGTAGGAAAAATGATCGTTGCTTGGAAAAAATCAGATTGTAAGTGGTCAGGTAAAGTGTAGTTACAATCACCTATCTATGTAAGCCATCATGCCATCATGGTTTTCAGCTTCACCAGAGAAAGATATGCTACCTCCTTAGACTTTCCCTACTGAATTTGATTAAATAACAATCATGTTTACTCCTATGTAAGATGACATTAAGACATAGTTTCCTAAAATGTCAAGTATGATAAAAGGGATCCTAGGAGTTCATTCTTTTCAAACATCCATACAATCAATAAGAACAGTGCCCTTCCCACTGAACACCAGACAAACGAAAAGGAAGACAACCTACAACATTAAAATGAAAAAGACAAAAACCAAGGGAAAAATCAAAGAGGGGCTTTGTACTCGAAAATTAGAACCAAACAAGAAAAAAGACTCAAAATTGAAACCAAGCAGGAAAAAAGGCTCAAGATTGAAACCAAGAAGATATATGCAAGCCTAAAAAAGGAAACATCAAATACATACACAAAGGAAAATCAGAAGCAATGAATACATACAAACAAAAAAATAACAAGTGGTGACTTATGTACAAGATGATGAGGCCTCTCAGGGGTAAAATAACTTTAGGTGACGACCATTCATAGGGAATTGAAGTGGTTCGCCATACATGGTTTTTAATCTGAAATCATTTGTCCCTAAGACCTCGTATATTGTGTAAGAACCCAACCATAAAGAATCAAACTTGCGATGTTTGGATGGGGCCTCATGTGCTTTGTCCCATAGTAGGACATCATCTCCTACTTTGTAATTTACCATTGTGGCTCTTTTATCTAAGGAACGTTTAACAATGTCTTGCTTCTGTTGGAGGTGTTGGAATGCGTCTTTTCTTACCTCTTCTTGTTCGATGAGTGTGTCTAAATGATGTTGTAAATGTTTTAAATCATATTCTACCTAAACAATAGCCAACCTCAAGGTTGGAATTAATAAGTGAAGGGGTAGGACAACATGAGCTCCATACACCAAAGTGTAAGGACTTTGACCCATTGTTGTCTTAGGGGCTATATGATCAACCCATAAATAAAATTTTAACTTTGTGCGCCAATCACGCTTGTTATCCTTGACTATCCTATTAAGGATCCGAATCATATTTTTATTTGTTGATTCGACCAATCCATTACCTTGGGGGTAATAGGTGGAATATCAAAAATTTTGGGTTCCATATGTAATACCAAGGTGGAGCATGACATCAGACATGAAATTTGATCCATTATCAGTTAATATCTCCTCAATGGTTCCAAAATGGGATAAAATGTTATGTTCAACGAATTCTACCACTTGATGACTCGTAGCGTTACTAAGAGCGATTGCTTCAGCCCACTTTGTAAAGTAGTATGTGGTTGTTAAGATGAATACATGACCATCGTTGGATGACAGTGAAACTGGCCCAATAAAGTCCATGCCCCATCTTATGAAAGGGACCTGTGTTGGAAATACTAAAACAACTGAGAGGGGGGGGTGAATCAGTTGTTTATATGCTTAAACAATTTTATACCTTTTAAATAATTATTAAGATTTCTTCATGTGTCATCAACCATCATACAGCATATGAACAGTAAGAGTAAAGATCATCAGTCACACATGAAATACTCACAGAGACAGATTTTCACGAGGAAACCTATAAAGGGAGAAAACCTCTTCTTCTTCGAAATGATAGGCAGTCTTTTTCTGTTTTGTACATCATTTACAATTGAGCACCAACTCAATGTGAGGCTACTACCTCTATTTTACAAGCTGCAACTTGTTTGAGAGTTCCAACTCTCTAATTTCTCTAGCACCCACTAGAAGGAAGCACCAACTCCCTGAGTACTCCAGCACCAACTGGATGGAAGCACCCACTTCCTAATTATTCCAGCACCAACTGGATGGAAGCACCAACTTCCAGTTACACAGGCTCCAACCTGCATAACAGAGAACATCTGTTCTCCCTAGCACCAACCTGCCACCCTAGTTTATCTGGCTGCAACCAGAAGGAAGCTACAACTTCCCATGTTCAAGCACCCACTTGAACTTCTGAGGACAACAGTCCTCTCGAGCACCTCCCAACCTCCCTATAAAAATTAAATAATGAAAACACAGACAACTTATTCAGATAAATCACTTCTTACCATTTCACTCTTGATCCGAAATCGGATTCAGAAGGTTGTCAGGGCATGAAAAATGCTCAAAAATGAAAGTTCTCAGAATCCAACGAAACCAACACCATTGTGTCCGTCTCGTCTTCCTGATTCCGGTGGTATAATTTTTATGTCAAACGGAGTCCGTATGAAGAAGATATCGCATTCTGTCCGCCGAGCCAAACAGGGAAAAAATTTGACTTTGCTGACTGTGCAGTCCGTACAGTCCGTACGGATGCTGACGTGGCATGTCCGCACGTGCGACACGTGGCAAGTCCGTACAGGACACATGGCGTCTCTAGAGCGTGACACGTGTCAGGCAGATTTGGCATTTTCGACGCGCAGTTGGAGCAATCCCGGAGTGACACGTGTCACCACTAAAGGGTGACACATGGCAGGGTGACGTCAGCAGCTGACATGGCAGGTTGACGTGGCAAGTGACGTGGCGTACAGAAGTGACATGGCAGCGATGCGTGGCAGTGACGTGGGCCAATTAGCAGTTGACAAGTGGCATGATCCGGTTGGTTGTCTTCGTCGAATCAACGGTTGACACGTGGCATGCTTTGGGCGAATGGTAAGGTGCCACGTGGCCCAATCAGTGGCTGCCAAGTGGCACCCCAGTTTTTGTCAATGTTGGCTATGTCAAAATTATTTAGGGCCCGGGGGATTCGAACCCCAGACCTCTCCTTTGGCTCCGCCTTAACAAACCTCCGCTAACCATAGTGTCGTCGCTTGTGACTTGTTTGGTATGCGGGGCACATTGTATTTAACTCCGTATTATGGTTTAAAGCATGGGGGGTCGGGCCGGGGCTTAGCCCCGACCCCGGTTATATTACATTGGATATGACCATGCCAACTTGTGAATGGCGCGCGAAGGTATTTCAAACTTGGCGCAAGTTTATGTTTTAAATGAACCAACGGTTATATAACCGTTACCATATGGAGCGCGGGTTTATTTAGCTCTTGGTTCGAACGGTTATACGGTTATGTTGGGCGGTTAATGTTAAAGCCCACGGTTATGGGTTGAGCCCACGGCTA
>ML782944.1:80753-129628 GCA_009831015.1 Picea engelmannii
CTAGGTAAACATCACCTCCTTCTTCAGTGGAGGTTTTCACCTCCGTGGAAGAGGTACTATCAGATCCCTTTGGTTTTTCAACCTTCTTAGACTTGCAATCTTTCTTATAATGCCATGTTTTACCACACTTCCAGCATTTCCTCGAAGATTTTCTTGGGGACTTAGATCTACCTGTAGATTTAGATCTCCATCCCGAAGACTTACCAGGGTTCTTGTCTTGGGTATGCCCTCTTACAAATAAAGCATCTGTGATGTGACCATCCATGCTTTTTCACCTCATCTCTTCAGATAACAAGGATGCAACTACATCCTCATACTTCAATGTAGATTGAGTGGTACTACCTATTGCTACAACCAGATTATCCCAAGAGTCTGGNAAAGAACATAACAAAGTAATACACTTATCTTCTTCTGCAATCGTAATATTAACAGATCCAAGTTGACTTACTAGAGTATTAAAGGCATTTAGATGTTCTGTCACAGAATCTCCATCTTCCATCCTAAGATGATACAGCTTCTTTCGAAGAAACAACTTGTTTAACAGGGACTTTGATTGATACAAATTCCCTAACTTATCCCATAGTTCCTTGGTTGTAGATTCTCCCGAGACATTCAACAACACCGAATCTGCCAGGCAGAGTCGAATGGTACTCCTTGCTCTTCTGTCCAACTTGTCCCAATCTTCCTTCGACATACCAGTAACTGGTGTACTAGTAGTTTGTGTACTGGTAGGTTGTGTACCAGTATCCTGTGTGCTTGTAGATGGTGTACCAGTAGGCTGTGTACCAGGATCCACAACGATCCATTGTTCTTTTTCTACAAGAAGGTCCTCCATATTGAGCTTCCATAGCTCAAAGTTTTTACCGTTGAAATTCTCTATCTTGATTCTATATGAGCTCACCATTCCTCTTACTTTACTCGAATATCCACTGCAAAAGCTCCCACTAAACCCAGGTTTATCACAGACCCAAGATAAACTTGATCTATCAAGACCAAGCCAAACCCTCAGCAGCAAAGGCATCCCTCTGAAGACAAAAACATGCTCTGATACCACATGTAAGTTTTAAACCTATGAAGTAAAAATCCGCTAAAAATAGCAAAAACCGCCCAAAAAAAAAAAATTGGGGCGTTGCCCCGAACGCTGCTCGTAACCAGGGGGGGGTATACCTACCCCCCCCTGGGACCCCCCTAGGAAAGTGCCTAGCTCACATGGTAGATATCTAAGTGAAGGGATCGTCAGATGCAGTTGTTGTATCTGACGCACCCACACACACACACATGCAAAGAATATAACACATACCCAACATCCTCCATTTCCCATGTAGCCTCATCTGGGCCAAAATGTCTCCACTGCACCTTGACCTATGAAATGGTTTGGTTTCGGAGCGTGGTTTCCCTTCTATCCATTATTCATTAAGGTTCTGGTAGAAATTCTCCCTCTGGTTCCACTTGAATCACATACCAATCAATTGTATGGTTAGCATCATGTACATATTTCTTCAATAATGAGACATGGAAAACATTATGTGCTCTAACTGTGGGAGGAAGTACTAGCCTATAGGCTACAGGTCCCACTCTATCTAGAACCTCAAAGGGTCCACAATAACAAGGTGCCAACTTGGCACAAGCTCCCATTTTCAGAGAACTCTTCTAGGGTCTAACTCTGAGATATACATGGTCTACCATTTTGAACTCTCTTGGAGTTCTCTTTTGGTCGGCATAACTTTTCTGTCGATTCTGAGCGACCTTCGGGTTTTTTTTTATCTGAGTCACTTGTTGTTCCATTTCTTTCAACATGTCGGGTCCAAAAGAGATCCTTTTTACGGGATTACTCCAGCTGACTGGAGTGTTACACGGTCTACCATAGAGGACTTCGAAGGGACTCATCTTTAAGGATGCTCAGTAGTCGTTGTTGTAGGTGAATTCTACCAGTGGCAGGTAGTATTCCCACTTCTTGGGTTGATGCATTACATGCATTCTTAGCATTTCTTCAAGTATTCGGTTCACTCTTTCTGTTTTTCCGTCGGTTTGAGGGTGATAGATCGTGCTAAACAACAATTTGGTTTCTAAGCCAGCCATCAATGATTTCCAAAATTTAGAAGTAAATTGTGTGTCTCTATCGGACATGATCTCTTTCGACATACCATGCAGTCTGAATATCTCCTTCATGAATACCTAGGCGATATCGATTGCTTTGCAAGTGGATTTGACATAGATGAAATGGGCAGACTTGCTCAATTTTTCCACCACTACCATAATGGCATCGTTCTATTCGATCGATGTTGGAAATCCAGTGATGAAATCCATGGAGATGGTTTCCCATTTCCATTCTAGGATTGGTAGAGGTTGTAATAATCCTGTTGGGTGTCTGTGTTTTTCTTTAACCTGTTGGCACTCTATGCATTTGGCCAAGTACTCGGCTATGTCTTTCTTCATTCCAGGCTAATAGAATTGTCTCCTAGTGGCCGTGATCATCTTCAAGTATCCTGGATGACCAGAATAGGGTATTTTATGTAGTTCATCCAATATGAACCTCTTCAAGTCGTCACAATTTGGAATATAAAATCTTCTTCTGTAAGTGAGCAGACTTCCTTCAATCATCTGGTAGCCTTCATATTTTACTCCAGCGGGTTCTTGATATAGGTACATGGTCACGGTCTGGATGAAGGGATCTGTTTCTTGTGCATTTCTGATTCTTTCCTTGACATCTGTCTCATAGGTGCTCACCGCTGCCAGGTGAATTGTTTTCATTCTTCTACTAAGGGCATCTGCCACCCTATTTTCCTTTCCTTTAATGTGTATGATTTTGAAATCAAACTCGCTAAGGAGGGCCATCCACCTAGCTTGTCTCACATTGAGATTTGGTTGATCAAACAGGTATCGCAATCTACAATGATCTGTCATAAGTACAAATTTTCTTCCCAAGAGGTAATGCCTCCACATTTTCAAGGCATGCACTATGGCAGCCAGCTCTAGATCATGGGTCACATAGTTGACTTCATGCTCATTCAATTTTTGGGATTCATAGTCGATCACACTTCCTTCCTGCATAAGGAGTCCTCCGAGCCCTTCCTTACAGGCATCTGTGCACATGAGGAAGTCAGCATATGGATCGACGATTTTCATCACGGGTGCATGGGTCAGTAGATGTTTCTTCACATTTCTGTGTCCATAGGAATTTCATCCCCTTCTTCTGGAGGGCGGTGATTGGACAACCAATCTTGGAGAATCCTTTTATAAATATCCTATAGTATCCTGCTAGTCCCATAAAGGATCTGATGTCTGAAACATCCTTTGGGGTAGGCCATTCCATGATAGACCTAATTTTGTCAGGGTCTACCACTACTCCTTTTTTGGAGAGAACATGGCCTAAGTAATGTATTTTCTTTCGGAAGAATTCACATTTGTTGAATTTGGCATAGAGCTGATGTTCTCTTAGCACTTGCAGCACAAGTCTAAGATACTCTTCATGCTCTTTTCTGTTCTTGGAGTAAATTAATATATCGTCAATAAAAACAAGCACAAATTTGTCTAGGAATTTGTTGAGTACATTGTTCATCAAGCACATAAAAGTGGCAGGGGCATTGGTCAACCCAAATGGCACCACCACAAACTCATAGTGACCATACCTCGTTCGGAAGGCAGTTTTATGGATGTCTTCACCCTTGATCCGGACTTGATGGCCCGACCTCAAATCAATCTTTGAGAAAATAGACGCACCCCACAATTGATCGAACAGGTCATCGATCATGGGCAAGGGGTATTTGTTCTTTATAGTTACCTTATTGAGTTGCCTATAATATATACACAGTCTAAGGGTATTGTCCTTCTTTTTCACAAACAGGACTGGTGCTCCCCATGGAGACACGCTTGGTCGAATATAACATTTATCCATCATTTCTTTTAATTGTAATTTGAGTTCAACTAACTCGGGTGTGCTCATCCGGTAGGGTGTCCTAGACACCGACACCGCTCCCGGTGCAAGTTCTATCGAGAAGTCTATGTCCCTTCTTGGAGGTAAACCCGGTACCTCTTCCGGAAACACATCTCTGTATTCTCTCAGGATAGGGTGATCGTCAAGGCTTGGTTTTTCACCTTCGATTGTTTTCAACACCTGTATTGCATATAGGGGACATCCCTTTCAGCAATACTTTCTCATTTGCAGAGCTGATATTTGTCTCACCGAGACAGGTTTTCGGATCCCTTGAAGGGTTATCTTTTTCCCTTCTTTACTTACACATTCTAAGGTTTTGTGGTAACAGTCCAATCTGGCTTTATGGGCGGCTAGCTAGTCCATACCAATTAGCAGATCATACAATCCCAGGGGTAATAAGTTAAGGGTTGTTTGGGTGGGGAATTCACCCAACATTAATTGGCAGGCTGGTATGACCTCTGCTATCCTCCTTTTGGTGCTAGTGGCTAACTGTACCAACCATGGACTGGTATGTTTTTGTGGTTGTAGTTTACACTTATAAATAGCTTTAGGGGCTATATAACTCAAATTTGAACCAGGGTCAATCAAAACAGATACTAGATGGTTGGAAATCATACCTTCTATTTCCACTACTGAAGCTTGGTAGTCGGCTTGGTTATTATCCAAAGCTGCATAAATTTGTGGCTCACTCCTGGCCACATCATTGATGGTAATAGCTTCTTGGATGTTATAAATCCTCCGACTATTTTCTTATCGGTGTGGATAGTCTCTCAATAGATGTTCTTCCCCGCAACCCAACATTTCAAAGGTTCTCTCTTTGGGTTATCAGTCTTCATTGATATGGGTCCAGAAGTTTTATTTCCTCTCAAGCAGGGAAAATTTTGTTGGTGCATACTCCAGGCTGGGAAGCTCATTCTTGGGTTCTTCTTATAGTTCTTAAATCCTGGGGATTTAATTCCCCTTTTCTGAAATCTTGAACTATTATTCTGTTTCCATCCTTCGCGAGGTTCTACTCGATGCCCAAACTGTTCATGACAATAGGTTGCCTTTCGAATAGTGTCTTCTAGAGTCTTTGGCTCATCAAATTTAATTCTATTCCGATAGTCCTTAGGTAGTCCACTGATGAATCGTTGCACCTTTTCCTTTTCTGCCTTGATATACGGTACATACTTCAACAAATCGAGGAATTTGTTGACATATTCTTCTATAGTGAGTTGTCCCAGTTTGAGTTCATAAAACTCTTTAGTCTTTTCGTCGAAATATTTTTCTGACAGATACTTCTTTCAGAAGTATTTCTCAAACCGTTCCCAAGGCAGGTCCTCTTCGTGAACCCCTTTCACATTCTTAAGGTCTTCCCACCAAATGGAAGCCTTTCTGTTCAATTTGAAGGTGGCCACTCGGGCCTTCATATTTTCTGAAAAGTCTTGGACTCTGAAATACTTCTTTAATCCAAGTAGCCAGGCTTCTGCTTCCTCTCCCTTCTTTATTTCACTGTCGAAGGAGGGTGGTTTGGATTTTCTTAATTCTTCGAATTTATGACCTTTGGAATACTTTTTCTTCTTTTGTTTCCTTTGGGGATAGGAACTGGTTCTGCTGCTAGAAGAGCCCTCTGAATCGCCAGCTTCCCTCTCAGAGGAATCATCTGACTCTTGTCCTTTACCTCTGGGGTGGACCTTTTTCGAGGTGATCCTCTTAGTGTGGCCACTGATATGACCATGTTTCTGAGTTTCAAGTTCATGCTGCATTTGTCTTTGTAGATCGGATAAACTCTGCAGTAAAACTACGTTAATTTCTGTTTTCTTTTCTTATTCTTTCATCATCCTTTCATTGTCAACCTTGCAGCTTTGTAATTCGACCATGAGACTCCTCACAGTCTCAGCTATATCTAGAGGGGTCCTTGATGCCCTCCTTTTGTCAGAATCTTCGTCTCTATTGTGGGAGCCCTCTCCCACTTCATGGTGAGTCACCATACTATGCATTGTTAATTTCCCACGGTTGATCTTTCGCTTGTGTACAAGAGGAAAAATGTTGGTTGTTAGTCAATATTTATATTTATTTATAACCAATACATAATTCATATTTTCACATGTACACACACAGAATAGGGATTTTCATTCTTAACTTCGTCCTTTTGATTAGGAAGGTTAAGACAGGGGGTTACTCTTTTTAAGAGTGTTTCGAACGGAGCTTCTGCGCAACTCGTTCATGAGCCCAAGCAGGCCAAGTGTTGTAACCATGCTCTGATACCAATTTGTCACATACCCACTCTGGCATAATAATTTTTTTTGCCTTTTCTCGAGGGATAGAATCCCCGAAATCCTATGGGGCTTAGCACAGGCTAGATTTTCCCTTTTTCCCACCTCTGTGTGATCGTTGATCATGATCATAGGCCAAACAACTAGGCACCTTTTTGCATTTTGTGACTCAGCGGTATAAGCAATTCGAGTCTTTCTACTCTGCAAACCCCGAAATGTCGAAATGCCAAAGATGCGTCGATCAGCAATTATCCCTCTGGGCTACACCTTGGTCCATATGACCACTTCTCATAAGACCGCTATCCTATCTCTTTCAGGATTTATAAATATGAAAGCCGGACCTCTTGTCAATGGGACTCCTAAATTCCTGATTGGCAAAATCCCGATGGACTCTTCCTTTCCAAATTCATGATATCCAAAATCATGTAATGGGTACAGCTCCCTTCTGTCGGTGCCTTCTATGCGTGACCAACGGCTAGGCTAAGCGCTAGCTCCCGTCGCAACTTCCTGACTTCGCAAGTCGAAAGGTTGATCACTCATGCTCTCATCCCGCGAATTCTCGAGATGCAAGAACTCAACAGGGTGTTAACTCCTTTATCCAAGCGACATGTGTCCTCCTGTCAATCATATGGGCCCCACTTTATGGTTCTTCCGCATGTTCCTTCGTTTCCAAATTTTGGCACTTTGCAACTTCTGATGTCGAGAAGAGGTCCTCTCAACCTACGAACCTCTGAATGCGTGATACACATGATGAGGCTCTGATCCAACAGTCCTCCCGTGACCTAGATCCAACGGTGATCCTTGCTCCTTGCGATTTCGCCACTTGCGACTTGGAGCACCCAACTCATGGGCTCTCACCTTACGAACCTCCGAGTTCACAAGATCCCTCGATCTCTGCCACCTGTCCTCCTCAGACAGACAGTTCTGATCTTCTCGCGACTTCGCCACTTTGCAAGTTGTGGCGTCCAACCTTGGCACCTTCCCTTCACGAAACCCCGAGAAGTGATGTTAGCTTTCCCTCTCGCGTTCTCTCTACTCGCGACTTCACAAGTCGAAGGGTTGAACTCTCGTTCCCTTATCTCACAAATCCCTGAGATGCGAGAGGTCAACCGATGTAGACTCCTCGCGGTTCTACTACGTGTCCCTCGTTCCCAGCTTTGGCACTACACGACTTCGCTTCCTGAAGCACTACCTCCTTTGTATCCCGACACCTGAAGTGTCGAGATCCTGAACTCCTTGTCACTCCTTATCGCAACTCGCGACTTCAGGACTTTCGGGACAAAATTCTTGACCTCCTATCCGCCGATATGTCGAAATGCCAAAATTTCAACACGTCGTCAATGCAGGTCCCACAACGGAGCTTCCCACCTTTTTGGATTTTCGGACTTCGCGAATCCTGATGCTAAGATTTTGGTTCTTCAACCCACGAAACCCTGAAATACCAAGTTCTGATGCACTTCACCAATCACTGGCTCACAAAAATCCTTTCGCCCCTTCGGGAATTCTCCTCTCACAACCTCGTGAATCTTGAGGCAAGGGTTTTAACCCTTCAACTCGTGAATCCACGAAATGAGATTATGCGAGTGATCCAACGATTCGTGTCGACTCGGATCCTACGGTCCGATTTCTCCCGAACTTAAAACTTGAAAATAGGCTTACCATAACTCCCCTGTTTCTCTGCAAGATCTGACGGCTCTCAGGACTCCGTGAATTCTCCATGGAGAAATTCGACCGTCCAATGCCTCCTTGACGACTCTTGCGAAGATCATTATTTTGGGATTTCAAGAGGATCATTCTTCCTCATATAGGGTTACTAAGACTTGCACCTTCAAATCCTTTTCCAGGTTCTTGGTTAGCTTTCTAAGAAGGGTGTCTCTATGGGGAGATCTATCCAGGGTATTACCTGAGATGGATAAGGGTATAGATTTCCCAAGAACAGACTTGAAGTCTAAATTAATTCAATATGCGTATAAATAGCGATTTATAAAACATAAGCCATACGTAGTCTTTCCATTATAAGTGCGCAACCACCATTTCTAAATCAAAATACTACACAGGCAGTCTTATACTGAAACCATTCATAAAACTACACAGACTATGAGCATACATGTCAGCATATAAATTTCAAGATGCAAGATGTAAAACACTTATCAGAAATAACACCAGATGTGATTGCAACTACTTAGAGGGGTGCTCGTTTCCACCCAACCGTAGGCTCATATACTCCCAACGGATTTACCACTAGACACCCCCGAGCTGAGACCATGATGTTGCGAGACTGCGTCTCTATTTGCCAGTGACCAAGAACAAATATTACTCTCCTTCTTCTCTATTATCACTCACTCTGTGTTTTTCCAGAGTTCCTCTTCCTTTTTCCCTCGCGCCTGCCACTGATCGCCCACACTTCCTACCTTTTCTCTGTTCGGGGAGGTTGCGTGTGGCACAATTTTCCTCGCAATGGTCAAGTCTGAGGACTCTATGGATGGGTGGTTCACCCCCGTCCCTCATTACTCATGAGGAGCCCTTTACCTACCAATCTTGACAAGTCATTTATTTCGGGGCCAGCGAGCCGCTCTTGGTTCTTCGGGCTAGTGAAGTCTAAATACGGTATTGGTTTTGGTGTAAGTTAACGCCACCTTTCCAGGTGCCTTCCACCACCTTTCTTCAGCCATCGTGGTCTCTTTTTCATCACCTTCCCCTCTCAGCAGTCCTTGTGGAAAAGGTCGATGAATGTAAATAATATATATATATATATATATATATATATATATATATATATATATATATATATATATATTATTTACATTCATCGACCTTTTCCACAAGGTCCATTCACATCACACATTCACATTTTTGAGTTTGCCACAGTTCTTGGCTAGTATAGTTATTTTTACAGATTGGGGGAAACGGGGTGTTACAGCATGGTTCCATGAGAATGATCATGGTTCCAATAATTCTTAGTTCCAAGAAAAATTAGCTTTGTCGCATATTGAGGAAGCGCTCTTTTTTCGGTTAGATGGAAACCTAGATATATTGAGCATACAAACTCATATTTTGAATCTGTGGAATGCATGATGAATCTAAGATTATGGGTTATGCAATGAACTTATAATCGTTAGAAATTATCTTCTTCTAATATCAATTTTTTTATTATTCCAGAAGAGGGAAAACAGAGGTGACCAAATTTTCAATCAGCAAGACTTCATCCCTATCACAAGACCCTATGGTCTTGGTGATCCTATATAAATCTCAAGTGAGACCTTCCTTGGCCTTGTTCAAGAATTGATATACCAGTTCTTTGGGGATTTTGTTGGCCAACTATGGAAAAACCGTGGGTCCAAAACTCTGCGATGTTAAGAAGGATGGGACACATGCAAGTTTGGATTGAAAACTCTTTCCCTCTTGTAAGCGTCCAAACTTTTGCACTATCATTGTGACTCATCAAGTCATCACCTAGCTCAAAATACTTGGCTAAGGCACAAAACACCAAGGCGCTTCACCCATCCTCTCAATTCATCATGTATATAATTCACTACCCACTTCACTACAGCGACCTATCCAACACACCTCATCAAGAGTTAGGTAGCTTCCTTAAGCCAACTCCATGGCTACATCCAAATATTCCTAAGTCTTGTGGTGGAATCAGGAAGATTTGGATGTAGCGATGGAGGTTTCTTAAGGAAGCTACCTAAATCTTGATAAGGTGTGTTGGACAGGTCGTTGCAATGAAGTGGGAAGTGAAGTCTATACGTGTTGACCTGAGAGGATGGGTGAGGCACCTTTGTGTTTGGTGCCTTATCTATATTTGTTGAGCCAGTTGGTGACTTGACAAGTTACGACAATAGTGCCAAAGTTTGGACGCTTTCAAGAGGGAAATATAGTTTCGTTCTAGGAGATGCATGGAGTCAACAAAGGATTTGACCAAGAATTGTGTGATGACTGAGAGATATGACAGTGTTCATTGGTTGAGGTTGGAAGAGTATTGGCGTGAACGTACGTAAGGCATGGATTCTGTGACGTGACTCATTATACTTAAAGGAAAATCATCGCAGATGTTGAGCTGTGTTGAGGTGAATTGATGGAAGGAGGCGAGTTGAGGACTTACCTTCATTCAAAGGATTGTCTGGACAGGCATATTGCAGCATGAAGAGCTTGGGCATAGGTGTTTCTCTTGTTTTGGGCATGTTATCTTAATCTAGTCTGCACGTGGGTTGTAAGACCCAAGGTTATGGTTAACTATGACCAACAAACCCACGAGACACCGTCCCCTTCGGAATCATCTACTTGCGTAGATGAATTCTCGCCCGAGGTATATATGGGGACTGTAGGAACCACGATTCTACAAGAGTACGGAAAAGAGAATCATATATCTAAGTCATTTTTCCTTCTTCTAGATTATGTATGTGTGTGATTATTATAGATATTATCACAGTCATTCATCGATATTGCACCATAGTCAATTCATAAACTAGGTCTAGTCTACAAAATATAAAAACATCATTCATAAACACACATAAACAAGTAAAGAACACAAGATTCAATATTATCTCTCAACTCTGTATTTATTCATCTTATCAACTTATTACATTTATGATTCTTGCATAATCTCTAGCCTCTACAGACTTTATCTTATCAATAATATTATCTTCTTTCTTACCCCACCCGTTACATATTTATACCCAAAAACTAGGGCTTAAATCCCTATCCTATCTATCCCAAAATATCCCATTATAATGCATGGCATGACCAGCTTCAGTTAACTGGTTGTTTGATTTCTTCTTCTTTCCACTCTTTATACAATTTTTCTGATGTACTTCTAATTATGGAAAGGCGCATTGTTGTCCTTCGTGCTTTCTCCTCTCGCTCACTTGATTTATCCTTCTATATGTTCACTAACTTCGTCATGTGCACTATCCTTCCTTTTGTTCCCTTTCTTATGTGTACTTTCTTCTGTGCACTTTCTCATGCACACTTTCCTTATCCTTCGGTTTTTCTCCGAAATGTGCATCCAAAACTACTTGTTTTTCCACTATGTAATAAATTGTTGCGCAACAGTATTTGCGGTCTCTACCTCTGTGATGATTGTGGCCTCTTGTGTTGTTATCTCTTCCATGTCCTACGCAATAAATTTTTGGATTTTGTTATCTATTTTGACTGCATCTTGTTTTACCTTCCCCTATACAGTGGCCAATTCCTCAATAATTTGGACCGCTTCCTCCTGCCTGGGTCCAAGTCTCTGCTGCAGGACCTTCCACTAGTCTCTGAGTCTCTCCACTTCTATGTGTGCCTATCGCTGCACCAAAATGGCTTCCATTCACTCAACTAGTGGCAATGTGGTTTCCTTCTCTGCTGCCTCATTGGCATGTTGTTGTGCTTCTCACAGTTTGGCCTCTACGACCTTCATCTCTAAGTCTCCCATGACCTCGCCCCATACTTTGGAACTTTCTTCACAAATTTTTTCACATTCATCTTCAAATTTTTTGATCTTATAAACTGTTATCATTGTCTTCCTAAGTATACCATCGTGCACCTCAGTTGTTGTGTCGAACATTCTCTTCAATTGTAGATCATGTAGTTTCTCTCTGAATCCCTTCATAACTTCACCAAATTTCAACAATTGTTCCTCCATAGTGGCCTCTATGACCAATGGAACTTCTGGTAATTTTTTATATAGTTTTTGGAAAGCGGCCTGAATCTTTTGTTGTAGCATCCCTAGCATCCAACTAGGATATGCCACATAAAAATTTTGAACTATATACAAAATTAAAACATATACACCCAGAAACTCTTGCGAAAATTTATATATATAACTTAAAACGAACAAATACATTCTGCAAATGCACATATTCATATAGAATACTAATAAAAATACACATGCAACACACACAGGAAAAACCCATAAAAATAAGTGCATACATAATAATGCAACATGTAATTTAACACACAATTGACATCTATCTTGGTAAAAATATCACCAAATGCGTGCAAACCTTCCATGTTCCTCCCAGACTTAGACCACACTGCTTAAAACTCTCAACAGTGGGTTACCCCCGAGCTGGGACTAAACTCCACCTGGGTAAATGGATTCCTAACTAGGATGATGTATCTCAAACAACAGGAAAAACTTGGTCACAGGTGCTAACTCGAACTAACAGCCTACAGTCTCTCATTCCCCACATGCCTATCCCACCCCAAGAAGTGTGCCCCTTCTCTTCTCAACAGTCCTTCGGCTACCCCACTTCCTTTCTGGAGCTTCCAATTCCTTTCCGGGGCTTCAAAAACAAGCCAGATAGGAAGTCTCATAGCCCTATAGTTGCAATTTGTCACCTTCAGGAAATCAATTCCCAACAATTCTCTCACCTAGAGAGAATTTCTTACGGTCTTGACAACCTACCTCTTCAGTCCAGATCCTAATCTAACTAGGTACAGATATAGGTATAGGTATAGGTACAGGTATAGGTACAAGTACATGTACAGGTACAGGAAGGTATGAAGGACAACTAAATGAGTGAGTGAATGATCATGGAATGATGGAATCAATGAGAAAATGAACTAAGTCCAAACTATATGTATCCATGTTCCCAACTTGACACTTGTCATGTTGAGAACTACTTTGGCCCACTTGTCCCCATCCTTAGAACTTAGGATAAAATAATTATCCATACTTTATACTTTAAGGAATATTAATGTAATATTCCTTTTTGGCTTAAGATCCCTAGCTTATCCCCTTATCCTTAACGTTTATCCCCCTTTCTCTAACTAGTAGAGTTAGTCCCCCATACTCTTTTATCATGGTTAGTCTACATGCAGCGATGTATTATATTAATGATAATACATATACAAAATAGGCTCATTGGCCTTTAGCATCTAGGCTCTCTAGCCTAATTCAACACATAAGCCTCCTAGCTTATAATAACTAGCTCATCAACATATAAAACATAACATATACACAAAGACTCTATGGCCTCAAAATCGTGTGCACTTAAGTTTGATGCGTGCAGTATCCTGGAATCTGCAGACTTCATCATTTTAGTGCACAGTACATGTGTGCACTATACCATGGAAGGTGCATGCAGAATTATATCAACAACTCACCAACTTAAGTACATTTACAATTGGGGTTCAGCCTAGGGGTATTACATTCCCCTCCCCTTATTTATGCAATGTCCTTAGTGCAATATATACACATATACAACCAAAATTTAAAAAATCCTAAAAACTATGTCGGTATTCTGCCCGCATAACATCCTCGTGCTCCCAAGTTACATCTTTAGGACTATACTAGGTCCATTGGACCTTTACTATCTCTATGGCTTGATTCTGGAGTTGCTTGATCTTCCAGTCCAATATTCACACTGGATGCACTTGAAAGGCACCTTCTTGCTCCACCCGAATCACATTCCAATCAATGACATGATTAGCATCAAGTATATACTTTTTGAGCAATGATACATGGAATACATTATGAATAGACATTGATGCAGGCAAGGAAAGCATATATGCTACAGGCCCAATCCTCTCTAGGATTTCAAACAGCCCATGATAGTGAGCTGTCAACTTTGAACAATTTATCAATTTCAAGGAACTTTTGTTGGCCTTTACTTTGAAGAATACATGGTCACCCACTCTAAATTCCTTGTGAGTTATGCTCTTGTCAGCATATTTTTTCTGCCTATCTTGGGCAACCTTTAAATTTTGTTTTGTTTTCAACATTTACTCTTCCATTTTCCTGAATAATTATGGCCCAACTACTGCTCTATCTACTAGGTTGTCCCAACTTACTAGTGTGTTGCACCTTCTGCCATAAATTGCCTCAAATGGGCTCATCTTTAGAGATGCTTGGTACCCATTGTTATAAGCAAACTCTAATAAGTGTAAGTAGTCTTCCCATTTTGATGGTATGTCCATCACATACATCCTCAACATATCCTCAATCACTAGATTCACCCTCTTTGTTTGTCCATCTCATTCTAGATGATAAGATGTACTAAAATTCAAATTTGTTCCAAATCCCTTAAATAATCCTTTCCAAAAATTTGATGTAAATTTTGGATCTCTATCAGACACAATTGTCTTGGGTATACCATGTAATCAAGCAATTTCTTTTATATAAACATCAGCAATGTTGGATGCCTTGTGAGTGAGCTTTGTCAGAATAAAATGGGCAACTTTAGTAAGCTTATCCACCACTACCATAATATAATCATGTTGCTTGTTTGTTCTGGGCAGTTTGGTGATGAAATCCATTGTTACAACTTCCCATTTCCACTCAAGAATGGGTAATGGTTGTAGCAAACAAGTTGGGTGTCTATGCTCAACCTTTACCTTTTGACACTCTAAATATTTGGCAATAAAATCAAAAACTTATTTCTTCATTCCTGACCAATAGTATTGTCTCTTGACAGTTGTAATAGTTTTTTGATAACCTGGGTGCCCAACATAAGGTACATTATTCATTTCTCTCAATATCGCATTTTTCAATTCCTGGGAATTTGGTACATAAATTATGCCCCTGTACATGAGAATTTCATCATTTTCTAGCTTATAGTCTTCCATTTTCTGCTGCAAAATACCTTGTTGTAATTTTGCCACTAATTTCTTGTATTGCAAATCTGATTTTGCAGCCTCCAAGGTTTTGTCTTTCAAATATGATTGGTACATGATATTGGTTGTAGCATGCAACTCGTGCACTCTTTTTCTAAGTGCATCAGCCACCTTTTTCTATTTACCTTTGATATGTTTTATATCAAAGTTATATTCACTGAAAAAATATAACCACTTGCTTTGCCTAGCATTTAGAGTTGGTTGATCAAATAAATATTTCAGACCATTATGGTCTATCCTCAGCTTGAACCTTTTCCCCATGAGGTAGTGCCTCCACTTACTCAAGGCATGCACTATGGTTACCAACTCCAAATCATGAGTGGCATAGTGTATTTCATGCTCCTTCAACTTCCTTTATTCATAACATACAACAAACCCATTTTGACTGAGGACTCCACCAATTCCTTATTTACATGCATATGTGCATACAATGAAGTCTTCATTTGGATCTGCAATCCTTAAAATTGTATCATTGCTTAATAACTGCTTCAAGTGTTGGAAACTCTTTTTGCAATCCAATGTCCACTGAAACTTCACCCCCTTCTTTTGAAAGGAAGTGATTGGGTGTGCAATCTTTGAGAATCCTTCAATAAATCTCCTATAGTAGCCTATAAGGCCCATGAATGATCTGGCCTATGTCACATTCCTTGGTGTTGACCATCCTCTAATGGATTCTATCTTCTTAGGATCCACTGCAATCCCTTCCTCTGAAATGATATGTCCCAAATAATGAATTTGCTTATGATAAAATGAACACTTGCTCAATTTGGCATGCAACTGATGCTCCCTTAATACTTGTAATACCATCCTCAAGTGTTGTTCGTGCTCTTCCTCTGACTTAGAATATATTATAATGTCATCTAAAAATACAATGACAAACTTATCTAATCATTCTCTAAAAATACCATTCATTAAACACATGAAGACAGTTGGTGCATTTGATAACCCAAATGGAACCACTCTGAACTCATAATGACCATACCTTGTTCTGGAAGAAGTCTTGTTGATGTCTTATTCTTTAATTCTTACCTAATGATAACCTGACCTGAGATCAATCTTAGAGAATCTTTTTGCATCTTTCAGTTGATCAAAGAGATCATCGATCCTTAGCAAAGGATACTTATTCCTCAGAGTTACCTTGTTCAACTTCCTAAAGTCAATGCAAAGTCTCAATGTTCCATCCTTTTTCTTCACAAATAATATTGGGGCACCCCAAGGTGACACACTTGGGTGTATATACCCCTTATTCAATCCATTCATGTCCATAGGACATGACTTAACCATCTCATTAACTTTTCTTTTGGCTCTGGTAGCCAGCTGCACCAAACAAGATTTTCCATGCTTGCTTCTTGGAAAATGCAATATTTCCACCATCTTAGGATCTATATAAATATGTTTAGCTCCTGAATCAATTAAAATAGAAATGTTTTGGTTGTTTATCATACCTTCCACTTCAATCATATGTGACTAAAACTATGCTTGCTTGTTGTCTAGGGTTGCATAGATCCTTGGTACATTTTTGCCCATGTCCTCCATTGTTCCATCTTGTTGTACATTGTGAACAATTCTCACTTTTTCACCTCTGTGAAAACAATCTATAAACATATGATCTCCTTTACAACCCCAACATTGAATAGGTCGTTTCCTTGACCTTTGCTCCTCGGTCCCCCCGCCTTGTCTCAATTTTTTTGGGTTCTCTTGAAGTTTATTGTCCCTTAGGACTATTTCTAAAGAATGGTGGCTTTGTCCCCTTCTTCCTCTGATCCATATTGAATTTCTTCTTGTCTTCCTGAAATTTTTGGAAATTTGGCCTTGTGTTTTGCTGATTGTATAGGAATTTATCTCGCCTTATGGTCTCCTCCAATGTTTTGGGATCATCATATTATATTTTTTCACTGATGAATGATGGAAGTTCACTCAAATACCTCTGAATCTTAACTATCTCATCCTTGATGAAAGAAACATACTTCAGCAGTGTTGACGGGCATATGTGAACACACTGTCAATGGGAAGTTAAGGTCTGGTCTGAGGTTTTCTAAATAACCTAAGTTGTTTAAGATAACCTACCTTGACAGGTTTTATAGCTCCGTTAATCGATGGATAGAAATAAGGTAAACTATGAAAGGAAAAACAAGGATAACTATCTACCTACATGAAATTAATATGTACATTCACTAATATATTTATGTTTTAATATATAAATTTTGCAAGCCTTTACTTACAAGATACACAGTATACAAGGTTTATATAAATCCTTGTGAAACTAATTGCTTAAACAGAATTTAAGTACCAGATAAACATACAGGACTAACTACTAATTTAATCATATAAAATTCACACACAAAAAAAGGAATGAATTCAAACTGTATTGATGTAACTTAAATGGACAAAGTAGTTTAAGTTTAAATGTTAATTCTCGTTCATTCGATAAAAAAAATAAACAAACTAAACTAATAAAATATAAACTAACATGTTACTGATAAACAACCAAAATTGAACTGTAATTATGTCTTTATGTGTGAAATATGCTCCAACATCATGTTTGCCAAAGAGAAATATGTGGCAAGCAAATTACCAAGCAGCAAGACTTTTGATATTACCCAAATAAATTAAAGTAACTAAACGATCCATTTTTCATTTTAAGAAACAGAAAGACAATTTGCAGTATGATACATTATGACATCTTATGACTCAATATACAAAAACGGAAACAACTCCAATCAATGGAATTGATTATAAAAAAATCCAATACATTTAAATCAACTCAAAAATATTGAGATATTTGTCTTATAATTGATATGTCATACAAATCATAATAAATTGGAATAATAGACTATAATATGAACAAAAAAGAAAGACATCAAACCATATATTGATAAACAGACGAAAGCTAATTCAATCAACATATGTTTTGAGCTTAGAAAAGTATGAAAAGAAATATGAATAATAGAATAATCATACTAAACACTTTAATATTAGGACAAAATCCATCGAGTAAAATGCATGTTCATATCCTTCTTTAAAATTAAATTTTAGTCCATCCTCCAGAATTCCAATCCCCCCAATCTCTCAGTAGACAAGAGAATTTAAACAATAAAATCGATCCATCCCTCATATCCATGGGATAGAGGTGAATCTCCCAAAATAGAGATTTTGAAACTACTTGATCTCAGTTCATGCAAAAAAATCTATAACAAATTAATCAAAAGTTTGTTATCATAGTTGTCCAAAAATATATTCAAAATTTGCATATAAATCTAACTCTTTCAACAAGGTACTTTTTAGTTCTCCATAAGCAATGGACAAACGATCTTGTAAATCCTCCTTGGAATCTGGAAATGAAACAAAATAAAATCAATTAAAATCTTATTCACTAATTTAAGACAAGCTACAGAATCCTTGATTATGTAGCTAGTCTAAATCTAAAAAAAGAAACTAAATCTTAATAAAGCAAAATTAGAAAACAATATATATATATATATATATATATATATATACCAATCAATCGAAAAGAACATTCCTAAGATAATCTAAAATCATAACAAGGAAACTGATAATTTAATATACACAAATTAAAAAAAAAAACATTTGAAAAAAAAGACTTGCACGGTTCAGATCTCATAACAACATTGATGTTTGTTGATTTTCTTATGATAAAATTTCCATATCTCTTGGGTTTCTTGTTTTCCAAAGAAATGCTTTGATCAGACCTCAACCTCTGATTATCTCTTTCAAGTTCCTGATTTTGTGCTATAACCTGAGCAAGATGCATCTGCAAGTATGGAACGTCGGCATAATATCTATGTGCCCATGACCAATAGCCATTACAATTCCCAAGATATGAATATGTTTTAGAATATTGTTTATTCCTATCAGAGGGATTTTTATTCCTCAAGGTAGGGTCAATAACTGACATGCTTTCAAATCCACATAGAGAAAAGGGGGAAAGGAATTCCTCAAACGAATCAGATTTTTCTGAGAAATTTCTCTTTAGAAAATGACGCATATCTATGAAATCTCTTTGTTTCTGAGGAAATTGTCTATGTGGAGGGTAAATGACCCCATTTTGGAGATGGTTTTTAAACGGTTTTTTCAAAAGCTTCACCATTTGCCCAGAATCCATCCCGCAAAATAATCTCTCAATTTTGGCACGGGTTTGAACTTTGTTATGTTGTTGCGAGTAAGTAAAGCTTAAGGGCCATTCAGTTTTGCCTTACTATAGGATCCATAGTTTCAAAGGTAAAGTAGGATACAAAGCAACATGCTTCATGAAGGGAAAAACGTTGTGACACCAGTAGACCAAACCAATATACAACGAATGGGTTCGGGCGAACGTACTTGATGCCAAGCACAAATTCGAAGGTCTGGGAATATTCTCCCATTATCTCTCACTCCAAGAATTGATTATTTCATGTAAGCTAGAGGACAGGGAGATTGAACACCATGAAACCCATGTAACCCTTACAACTTGCCATGAACTAACAACCCAATTCTGAGGACATTAACACACACAGTGTAATGATTCTTTTGATGGTGGACATGTCAAGCTATAGGAGGTATTCATCATTAACCATTAAATTTCAATACGACATATGTAAGCTCTGAAGGATCATATCGAAAGGGTTAATAGAGGTGAGGTTTAAGCCTTATTTCTGATTCATTTTTTAAACATATTAAACAAGGTTTCAATGCATACATTAACCCATAGATTCTTTTAAATGCAAAACCCATACCCTTTTTAACATCGAGTTAAGTTCCTATGGGGAGTTCCATACTTAGTCTGGCGATATAATCCATGGTCCCTTAATTCTAATTGACTTTCACAAGTCTTATATCTAGGCATAGACTAACTAAAGCAAACAAACAAGTGTTACAAACTAATACAAAGGGAAAAGATTACAAGGTTTCGATTGAATGTTTGCACAAGATAAAGGTCTCAATTTCATGCTTTGCAGTCATGAAATTGAAAAGTGAAAGAAATTAATAAATCATATGATCATTTTCTCATAATAATAAAATCCAAATTCAACAATCACACCTTCACAAAAGAGACCCAGTCAATCTGATGCAAATAGATCTGTTGGCCAACAAGTTTAAGAAACAATTTTGTATTTCAAAGTCAATGAGACACAAAATGAGATGGTAGTCGGGCTGCCAACAAGAAGTTCTAAAAACCTTATTTCATATTCATCTATGGTCATACTCCCAAGTTTGAGTTCAAATAACTCTTTAATTTTCTTGTCATAGTATCTTTTAGTCAAGTATTTGTTTTCGAAATACTTCTTGAATTCCTTCCAGGTAACATTTTTCTCTTTAATGTGTTGCACCTGCACAAGTTGATCCCACCACATGGATGTCTTTCCCTTGAGTTGATAGATGGAAATTATTCATGATGCATGAGAAGAATAATTATGCAATTGAATATACTTTCTCATGCCTAGCATCCGTGTCTCTGCATCTTCATCCTTCTTTTGCTCACCATCAAATGTAGGAGGTTTGATTTTGTTCATTTCTCCTCATAGCTCATCCACCCAAGACATCTTATGCATCCTAACATGGGATGGATGTGATTTGTTGTGTCCTCTCCTATTTGAATGCCTTGAGGAGTGATGGTGATGTCTGTTAACACTTCTTGTTCTTCTTTTCTCATCATGAGACCTGTGACTTCCTGATTTTCTTGAGCCACTCTCCTTATCCAATTTCTTTTATATTTTGTTCAATCTCTACATTAACTTCATGTTGAAGTCCTCCTTCTTCTCCTTGGCTTTCATAATCCTTTCATTATCAGCCTTATGACTTTGGACATCCTTTTTCAAATTTTTAATGGTCTCTACCATATTCATGGTTTCTTCCTTTCCTTCTCCATGTCCATTTGAGTTTGTTCCTTCAATGCCCATATGGACATCCATCCCTCTAATCTCATCTTCCTGACTGTAATCCCCCTATGTATCTTCCATCGCTCGTCACTATGTGTTGATCCTAATATGATCTAACATATGTTAGCTCTGTAAGATGTGCAACCAACAAAATTTGTTAAGCTAATAATTTAACAGATTCAAGAAATTATGTACAATTCTAGTTCAATAATGCATCAGAATTATTTCTTCTAATTTCTTGAAAAATTGACTGCCTAGATCAACTTTTTGGGTGAATAGTTATATTCTACTGCCCAAGACCTTTCCAATTCTTGCTTCCATACTCAATTCTGTGTCTTAAGCGTAAAGTTATGGCCCTTCGAAGTTAGTTGGGTCTTAAAATTTACCCTCCATTGTTTGTCCTGTAACTTCCTCATAAAAGCTTTGTTTAAGGAAAAGTTTACACCATTAAAAAGATCTCTCCGAGCTATTTCATTTGATATGTAGAGACATATTGTACCATGGCACACTTTCTTCTTGTGTTCTTTGAGTAGCTAAAAACATTTTTTAGGGCCTCAAAAACATGCTGCAAAAAGATGACATTCAAATAGTATAAAATGTCGCAGAAAATTCACTAGTTTTCTGTTGTTGTAGACCATCCAAACGAATTCACGTGTACACATTTGAAAGTTTACACCCATATTTATCATGTGAAACAACACCATAAGGTAGTTCATGCTTTGTGCACCTATAACCAACATGGATCACTTCTCTATCGTGCCAATAATTGATGCGCACTACTTTTGTATCGCACGCCTATATCTATCCTGCACAATTTTGGTTCATGCATTAATACCTGTTGCATGCAATTTTTTTGTCACACGTTAATATTCGATGTGCATTACACTCTATGCGCCGCACCATGCCAAAATTTAGTGCGCTCCCACTGTGCACTAGTACTCCATGCTCACCATTAATTAAATTGTCGTGTGGCAGGAATATTTAGCCTACATGCATTGCATACCAACATTGTGCGAACACCAACAAAATTCCTCTGCGCTATGCCAATACTACGCACACCATGCACAGCAATATTATGCGTGCACACACCGCGTGTGCCAATATTATGCATGCACCACTCAATCTGCACCGCACAATGCTAAATTTAGTGTGCACGCTCACGCACCATTATTTTTCGCTCATTACCAGTCTACACAGCACAGCACTAAATTTAAGTGTGCACATCCGTGCACCAATATTTTTCGTGCATTCCCACTCTGCATCGTGCAGCTCTAATTTTAAGTGCACACACCCGTGCACCAATATTTTTCACACATTACCACTTGTACTCTAAGCACCAAATTTTAGCACGTGCAACCATGCACCCTTATTTTCCACACATCACAAGGTTTTCACTACGCATCACACATTTTTAATGCGCATCAATTCCTTGTGAATTTCACTGTAGAAATTGTGGCTTTTGCCAAATTGTTTCCCAATTTTCACCATAGACATTCTGCAACTATGAAATTTATTCAATTTCACCCCGATAACACCAATTCAACCTCTGCAACAACAAATCGTTGTTGGTTGACATTCAGGGAATGAACTTTTTCCCAAATTCAATTCACAAATTGAGAATTTTAATCAACTAATCTCGCTCCATCTGTCATGACTTCCCTGTAACTTCAAATTCGACCAATTCCAAGTCTGAATTTGCTAGAATAGATATTATGTTAAGAATATCTCACCACTTGGCCAAATTTCTCAATTTTCCCATGAATTTAACAACATAAATTGGGGCTTTTGCCCAATTCCACGCAATTGCTTCTAATTTTTACCATGGAAACTCTGTAACTTGAAATTTGGCTACTTCAAAATCAATCTTTGTTTTTGTGAAATTTCACTTCAATTCAACTTGCTCGGCCCATTCAAGCTTAGTGTTGAAAATTGGAGCTCTAATACCATATTGTAGCATCCCCAGCATCCAACTAGGATATGCCACATAAAATTTTCGAACTATATACAAAATTAAAACATATACACCCAGAAACTCTTGTGGAACTTTATATATAAAACTTAAAATAGACAAATACATTCTGCAAATGCACAGATTCATATATAATACTAATAAAAATACACTTGCAACACACACAGAAAAAACCCATAAAAATAAATGCATACATAATAATAGAGCATGTTATTTAACACACAATTGACACTTATCTTGGTAAAAATATCGCCATCTGTGTGCAGACCTTCCACATTCCTCCCATCCTTAAACCACACTTCTCAAAACTCTCAGCAGTGGGTCACCCCCAAGCTAGGAATAAACTCCACCTGGGTAAAGGGATTCCTAACAATGTTGATGTATCTCAGACAACAGGAAAAACTTCGTCACAAGTGCCAACTCTAACTAACAGCCTACAGTTTCTCATTCCCCACATGCATGTCCCACCCCAAGAAGTGTGCCCCTTTCACTTCTCAGCGGTCCTTTGGCTTCCCCGCTTCCTTTCCAAGGCTTCAACAACAGGCTGAATAGGAAGTCTCAAAGCCATGTAGTTGCAGTTTGGCACCTTCAGGAAATCAATTCCCAACAATTCTCTCACCTAGAGAGAATTTCTCATGGACCTGACAACCCGCCTCTTTAGTCCAGATCCTAAGCTAACCAAGTACAAGTACATGTACGGGTATATGTATAGGTATAGGAAGGTATGGAGGACAACTGAATGAGCGAGTGAATGATCATGGAATGATGGAATCAATGGGAAAATGAACTAATTCCAAACTATATGTATGCATGTTCCCAACTTGACACTTGTCATGTTGAGAACTACTTTGGCCCACTTGTCCCCATTCTTAGAAGTTAGGATAAAATTATTATCCATACTTTATACTTTAAGGAATATTAATATAATATTCATTTTTGGCTTAAGCTCCCTAGATTATCCCCTTATCCTTAACTTGTATCCCCCTTTCCCTAACTAATGGAGTTTAGTCCCCCATACCCTTTTATCGTGGTCGGTCTAGACGCAGTGATGTATTATATTAATGATAAGACATATACAAAAATAGGTTCATTGGCCTTTAGCATCTAGGCTCTCCGGCCCAATTCAACATATAAACCTTTTAGCTTATAATAACTGGCTCACCAGCCTATAAAACACAAAATATATAGAAAGGCTCTCTAGCCCCAAAATCGCACGCACTTAAGTTTGTTGCTCACGATATCCTGGAATATGCACACGTCATCATTTTATTGCGCACTATACCATGGAAGGTACATGTAAAATTATATCAACAACTCACCAACTTAAGTACATTTTCATTTACATATACAGTTGGGGTTCGGCCTAGGGTTATTACATATGTACCATATATTCCACTTTGTCCTTCTCCTTCTGTGCTCTCGTTTCCCTCTCCTCTATGCCCTCTTTCATCCTTAGAATTTCCTCCATTCAACCTTCAATCTCCTTCTTTTTTTGAAGGAACGCCTCATAATTTGTTTGTATGTGGGCGCTTTCGTCCCTCATTATGGCCAAGTCTCAATGCGTGACATCTCCTCTGTGATTTATCTCGTGCACCAACTCTGCTTGTAATTGCTAGACACGTTGGATGGGGAGTCTATATACGGCTATATTCAGTTGGCCCAATGTCGTGATATGTTCCTACAACTTGTCTGCAAGCAACTCAAGTGTAGTTACCTAAAGTTGTATAGTTCTATGCTTCGAATGGTCCTCCTACTCTCGGTGGTGCCATTCTCTATGTATGATGGACTGGTGGACGAGTGTTGTGTGTATTTGCAATTCATTATAACTTATGTAGGGTGGCTTGGCTCTGTTTGCTCATAATTGCATGCAAAAATGACTTAGTGTTTCCTTCCCTCTTGGTGTTTTGTGTGTTCATGCCAAGTAGACCTGTCGTATCCCTCCTTAAATAATTTTTCCAATATGGTGTTGAAGTTGGTAACTTGTGACAAAATTATCCTTAATTTCCAAATCGGCCTTATGATCTTCTTTTCGTACTGTTGGTTTGTTTGAGATTTTTGAAAATCTTTTCTAATTTAATGTTGCTATGGTGATTTTATGACATGTCATGTCAGTTGCCTAACTGTTGTTTCCTTGCCTAACTACTTTTAATGGTCTTGTTGTTGCCAACCTGCACAATAGTTTTTCAATTGTATCTTGTCTTTGAACTTGGCGCAGTTTTGTATTTGTATGTGATGATCAACTCAGTTGCGTAAGTTTCGATACCTTGGTATTTCCTATCGCTACTTTTTTATTTATTTTCTTTCCTTTTTCTACTTTTTATTTGTTTTTTCTTATTTTTCTTTCTACTATGGTACACTTACTATAGTACAGGGTTTCTAGCGCAACCCATATTACTGCACCGACTGTCGAATGTCTCTATAGATTTTCATTCAACTTTCGTTCACCATTCCTTCCATGATTTTTCCATCCAAGGTTGTCAACCATGCATCACTTGTCTCAGTTATTTGTTGTATCTCATAAGGACCTAACCATTGCATGTGAAAATTCCCTGGATGTTTTAGATACTTGTTGTCATAAATTAATACCAAATCGCCGACTTGAAATATCTTTGGTTTAATGTGGCGATAGTGTCATGCCTTCTCTCTGGATTTTTGCACCTGTTGATGGAACCCTACAATAAACCGGTCCTCCTCAATATGAACTAACTGTGTCAATCTCTCCTTGATTATGCTAGTATCAGAGAGATCAGTGATTGTTGCAATGCGCAAGCTAGGTTGAATGAAATCCATGGGCATCACTGCTTCTTGTCCATAGACCAACATGAACGATGTCTACCCTGTCAACTTCTTACTTGTAGTTCTATAATCCCATAACACTGCAGGGACTCGCAAGTTCCAATCATATCTCCTTACGCTACAGACATTTTTCAAAGCATTTTCCAAGATCTTATTAAAATTGTCCACTATGCCATTGGCCTAAGGGAGATATGGTGTACCCTTTTGATGCTGAATTTGAAATTCCTCAGTTAATGCGGCAATTGTTATGTTCATAAAGTGTGTACCTTGATCACTAAGTAATATGCACGAACATCCAAACCTTGTGACTACATTCTCGAATAGAAACCATGCAACAATATCTACAATACAATTAGTAACTGGTGCTCCTTCTGCCCACTTGGTCAAGTAATTTGTCATAGTGATGATGTATCTTACCCCTAATATCCTTGCTTGTGGATTGATCAGACCCACAAATTCAATGTCTCACTTACCAAATGCTTTCAATGCAACTTGTGAATTTAACATCATTTCATCTCTCCTAGATGGTTTTCCCAGTCTTTGACATACGTCACAGGCCTGACAATACTCCTTCGCATCTTTGTGCAGTGTAGGCCACCAAAGCCCCGTGCATAAAATATTTTTTTTAGTTCTTTTCCTACGTAATTCCCTCCAGAAATTCCATTGTGATCTTCCTCTAATATCATCGACCTTTCATGTTCTAGTAAACAATGCCTCAATATTCCATTTGCTCCTAACTTATACAAGTTCCCTTCAATCAACTTATAATCTGTGGCTTTCACCACCAATTGTTTCTCCTATGCAATTGTCATCTCGTATGGGTCCATGCATGTACATATAAATCCCACAATGTCCGCAAAGTAATCATCCACCATCCTTATAGAAAATAACTACGCATCAGGGAAATTATCATCCAAATTACTTGCATCCTCTCCTGTTAATATGCATGAGAGATGATCTGGTCTTGCATTCAACTTTCTTGGTTTTACTATGACCTCAAAGTCATATTCCTGAAATAATAACATCCATCTGCATATTCTTCCTCCTAACATAGGATTGTTGAATAAGTACTTTAAGGTAGAATGGTTTGTATACATCTTTAAGTGGGACCCCAATAACTAGTCCCTGAAATTTTGTAGCACATTGACCATTGTCAATTCTTCCCGTTCTCTAGTGGTATAATTATTTTCATATGTAGACAATTTCCTACTTGAAAACACAATTGGATGATCGATGTCCCCCTCTCCTAGTTGTGATAGCACTATGCCCAACACTATGAATGATGCATCTACATGTACATGGAACTCTTTTTTCCACTCCAGAAATATCAAAATGGTTGCGGTCACCAGATTTTTCTTCAAAGTGTCCAGCCCCTTCTGGCAGTCCTCATTCCATTGAAACTTGGCTTCCTTCTTCAGTAATGTTTCCATGGGTGTTGTAATATGCGCATTTCCTTTGGTAAAATTCCTGTAATAACCTGTATGACACAAAGTTTCCCTTAGTTGTTTGATTGATGTTGGAGTCTCCAATTTTAGAATTATTGTGATTTTGGATGGATCAACTAAGAGTCCTTATTTGCATACTACATGTCCTAGTAGAATTCCAGACAGTGCGCAAAAGATACACTTCTTCAAGTTCAGCGAGATCTGAAACTACCTGCATCGATCTAACATGAGTCAAAGAACTTCAATATGATCCTGCAGTAGATTGAACATCATCCAATCATCCAAGTAAACCTCCAAAAACTTATGGATGAACTCCTTGAATGCTTCCAATACTACTCTAGAAAACATCGCAGGGGAATTCTTTAATCCAAATGGCATCACCGTATACTGCTATATGTGCCACTCCATTGAAAAAATTGTTTTTTGTCCATCTCCCTATGCAATTCTTATCTGATGGTACCCAAAGAATCCATCTATAAACAAATATGTTTCTTGACCTCCTACGTTCTCCAATAGCTCATCCGTGAATAGTGCTGAGAATGGGTCATCTAAGCATGCGACATTCAACTTCCTTAGATACACGCAGATCCTAATTCCTCCTGTCTTCTTTTCCTCCACCACCATTGGACTAATGTATTCACATTATTTGATTGGTTCAATGATACATGCATCTAACATCTTGTCTATTTCATCCTTGACCTTCTCCTTGTACCTCGAGTTTAAACTGTAAGGTATGTGTCTGTTAGGTAGCTAGAGAGGTAGTGGGGGGGGCAGAGGGCCCATAATGATAATAGTGGAGGCCATTCAATGTAAGGTGGACTAGGTCCACTATATTATTAAATAAGGCCCACTATGATAGTTAGATATAATAAATGGGTAGTTAGACATAATAAATGTAAAAGAATTCTTAGAAGGTTCTACTTCTAGAATATTTCTCCTCTAGAATGTTCTTAGGTGATGGTAGCACTATATAAAGGGGTTCAAGCAATGTAATGGAATATGAATAAAAGTATTGTATTGTGATTTATAGCTCAGTAGGAGGATTCCCCCTCGAAGAGGTAAGTGAACTAGAGAGGATCCCTTCCATAATAGGATCCATTGTATGGTGTTTCCCTACCTCAAGGGTTTTCTATAATAAAAGTGTGTTTCTTCTATATTGTTCTCTGAATATTTGTGGTGTTTCTGTATGCAAGTATTCAGACACTTAACAATTTGTATCAGAGCACTTTCCTTGGCCAAAGAAGGGAAGAATATTTTTCTCTTTTTTCATATTTTTCTAGGGAAAAAAAGAGGGTGTCGCACTTCAGGTTCAGATATGAAAATTTCTATGTATAATTTGGCCAAACAAATTGGATATTTGAATTCCTATCGAAGAAATACCCAATTTCAAAAAACCAATCAGTCGAAACAGAGTCCGGGAAGTAAAGTTATGAGCATTTTAAATTCAACTGTTTTTTAGGGTTTTCCGGAAAAAAAAAACCGTGATTTTCTGCAGTAACTTATTGTTCTATTTTTTGTGACGGTGGCGGGACTGCAAATTTCATAAATTTTCATAGGGTACTCAGATGGATATTTCCTCTCAAACCCTCAAATAAATTCTACAAATAATTGAAGCATTCAAATCCCGATTGTATGACACATTATGTGGCACATTGCATGACAGATTATATGACCTTGCAGATGGCCTTGATGATAGTTTTCGTAGTATTCAAGATTCATTGGATATCATGCAGGAGATATTTCTTATGGCGGACATCAGAGATGAATATAATCAATAAATATATGCTTGGTATGATTTGGAGGCTAATTGTGATGATTGGTATTTGGATAGTTTTCATTTATGGGATGACAACCACTTCCATATTTTATTTGATGACTCTACTCCACCTTTTGTAGAGCACATCGATGTGACACATCAGGAGCTAGTTATGATTACTAGTTTCCAGCCTGCATATTATACAACGGTATTGTTCCTTCCATATTCAGCTTTGACCCTTTCCCACTATGTGGATAGATATTCTTATTTGGATCCACATGATAGATGTCAGTATTGGGAGCATCATTTTCAGTTGGTTATTAGGTGTCAATATCTTCCGTGTGGATTTCACGTGAGAAATTGGACTTGGGACCCTAGTTTACAATGGCAGTTGGATTACTTCAGCATGGTGGCTTCCATTTCTCAATGGGACCCTGGTTCTCTAGTCTACTTCAGCACTATGGTCCACACTTATCCATGGGAACCTGGTTCTCTAGTCTACTTCAACACTATGGTCCACAATTATCCATGGGACCCTGGTATATGGTTGTACATCAAGTGTTGAGGACAACACTTTCATAAGGGGGGTGGAATTTTAGGTAGCTAGAGAGGTAGTGGGGGGTCCCAAAGGGCCCATAATGATAATAGTGGAGGCCATTCAATGTAAGGTTGACTAGGTCCACTATATTATTAAATAAGGCCCACTATGATAGTTAGATATAATAAATTGGTAGTTAGATATAATAAATGTAAAAGATTTCTTAGAAGGTTCTACTTATAGAAGATTCCTCCTCTAGAATGTTCTTAGGTGATGGTAGCACTATATAAAAGGGTTCAAGCAATGTAATGGGATATGAATTAAACTATTGTATTATAAGCTATAGCTCAATAGGAGGATGCCCCCTCGAAGAGGCAAGTGAACAGGAGAGGATCCCTTCCATAATAGGATCCATTGTATGGTGTTTCCCTACCTCAAGTGTTTTCTATAATAAAAGTGTGGTTCTTGTATATTGTTCTCTGAATCTTTGTGGTGTTTTTGTATGCAAGTATTTGGTTCTTAACATTGTCGTATTGGCTTAGCTCTTGGTTTTAGTGGGATATTCATCACGCCTAAGTCACTTGTTATTCCCTTCATCTCTAAGAATGTTGTTGGAAATAAATCTTGATATTCCCACAATAAGTCAACAACCTTATCAATTGTCTCATCATTCCAATAATCTCCTATCTACTCAAACTTAGGATTCTTCGTTGTTCCAATGTTGACCTTTTTTGTATTGATGGGTTATGTGTACACGGTGGATGCAAGCTTTGGCCCTTCTATTGCATGTTTTCCTTTTGTCTCAGGTATTTCGACATTCCTAGGATCCTCGTCCTCATATTCTTAATTTGTTACATTATAGCATTCTAATAGCTTCTAGATTGTCATCTTGGCTTTGTTCGCACTACATAAAGGTACTACTTCCACTGTTTCTACCTATGAGAATATCTTTGTTCGAATGGAATGTAGTGTTTTATTTATGGAGGGAGATTCATGTTCAAATGTGGACATGACTTTGAATCTATGGACCAATTCTTCCCAGCTTGTTGTCTCCATGTGCATCTCCAATTCTAAATACCAATTATTTTGGATTGTGTCCAACGTGTGTATGAATATGTGTGCCCACTTTGTCTCTGGTATTGCGCACCATAAGGCCCTATAGATTTCTAAGTGACCTACTGAGTTTCTCTCTCCTGTGTTATTTTGCATGGATTCTTCTTCCTTGGTCCCAAAGAATATAAGGATAGGTCTATTGCATTGTGCCCAATCTTTTATTTCCTTTATGTGTGCAACCCACCACCTAGCTGGAGTTAACTTTAAGACGACATCTAGTGCCAACATCCTCTGCTATTCGAGCACCTGTAACTCAAATGTTTCTATAAATATACCAATATCATTCATTCCATCGTACCTGGGTGGATCACATAGCTCTGTTCCTATCCATCACAAAGATCAGTTTATCCGCGCACATCGTCTAGTTAATACTTCATGCATCCTCAACTGCTAATTTTCTAGACTGATACTTCTCCAAATCAGTGCCCCATCTTTTGTTCGGTCGACATATACCTCCATCCATGCAGTTAGATTGTATAAGTTGTCAATGTCCTTCCCTCTTGATGGCTTTGTGTATCGCTTTCCTTTTGATGGGTCCAAAGGTGTAGTAACTTTCAAATCCCCGACCTCGAATATCATCTTCCTCTTCTTCAAGTTAATAATCTCCTAGTTATCGAATGCTCATTCCAACCCCATCAGTGCTGGATACAGTTGACTATAATCTACTATCTCAATAACTTCAAATTATGCCATGTTGTGTACCCCATCTATATTCATGGGTACTCCTTTCATTCGCCCAATCAAGACTATCTTATGTTGATTCGTGAGTATTAACTGAATAGGGCACCATACTAGCTCAGGTTCTCCCATCATATCCCATGTCTCCTTAGGTAGCACATTCACATCATATCCTAATTCCAAAATAACATTATCCACATCGTACTCTCCAATCTATGCATTAAACCTGAATTCTTTGTTGGTTCTCTTCATGCGCAGTACCTGATTTACCATTCTTTGTGCAACAGGGGTGTCCCTTCCTTTTGTGGAGTGATCCAACATGTTATATAACATACTTAGGGCATTTCTATCCTTCATTAGTTCCACACAACTCTTTAAGAACTTTGTTAGTGTACTTACCTGCGCACTTGACTTCTCTAGTACGAATCGATCTTCTATATGAGGCAGCGATGATGTTGATGTTCCCCCATGCAGTCCAAGTGTTTCCTTTCTTGCGCTCTGATATGTCTCCTTTTCCTGTTGTGGATCGAATGTTGGAACAGGCCCTGTTGACTTCCTTATACACTGCTTCATCTTGTTTTCTCAAGTTTCCATATCAGCACCTGTACTAGCTCCTCCACGCGTAACGACTTTGATTTTTGTTCCTTCACTACGTTTTTTGGCTTATATCATCGACACATTCTGATTCAGAGTCTGATTTGGGTTTCCTCAGGCCTACCATTTCATAACTAGTGGGGGGCAGTCTTTTGTCGCGTGATCCAGTGCTATGCAGTATGTGCACATCATAAAAGAATTTTGGAAATCATGGGCCAAGTGTCCGGGTTGATTACAATTATAACAAATAATCGATCTGCGTCCTACTCTACTAAAAGTTCCTCTTCCCCGACCTCTACCAAAGTTCCCTCGGTTCCCCTGGTTGAACCCTCTCTGATTGTTATACTACACACCACCTCCTTTTACACCGGTATTCTCTTCTTGGATTATGTACATATATTATGTGCGCTCCCTTAGTAGATCGAGCGCATGAAATCCCTTCTCTTCATGCCCTATCGACTTGAAAAACTTGCAAAACAAGTTCTTTGGTGTACTTTGATACTTCTATAGTAATGGACACTCTATGGGGTGATATCCCCATTTCTTACATATCTCATAGTATCCCCCCCTGGTAGTGGATTTGACACTCTAGTTGCTAAATAATGCTTGAATGTTGGGCATTCGTCCTTGTAGATGGCCCTTCGTCCTACATTTGGTACACCACACTTGTTCTTTTTTATCCCTTCCTTTGGTAAGCTCGACCAATTGAACTGTCAATGCATCCAACTACATTTGAACCTATGCCATTCCTCTTGTATCCCCTTCCAGAGATGCCTCTAGTTTCATTGCAATCTCCAGTGCCTCAGGTTGCGATGTAACCTTCTATTGAATTAGGGCATTTGAATCTGTGGTAGACGTCTGGAAATAAACCACTCTTGATGTTGTTGATATGGAATTTGGAAAGTCAATATCCCCGTTACATCCTTAAAGCATTGATCAAACTCCCATACAGACTATGTTTGTACATGTTTGATCTCTTTTAGCTCAGTCATGTAGTGTGATTCTGACTTTGGATTTTTGAACTCCTTTAGTAGCGCTTGCTTTATCTTTGCCAAAGTCACGGCCTATCATGTAGGCATAATGCTTTGTAATTTCATATACCATACCAAAGCACGACCTCTAAATGTCGTTGCTAACTACGCAATTTTTACAGCATCATCATGTATGTTTTTAGTGGCCCAAACTATTTTGAACACAAACAAGTGTTATTTTGGGTCCTCTGGCCCCACTCCCTTGAATTCAAGAAGACTAAGAGTATTATCTACTCCTACCATATTGGCTTTTGTATTCCCTCCTCTTGGTGATGTGGGTGGACTCAGATTTTGACTTTGAATCTTTGCACTGCTGCCACTATTCTGACTACTACTAGTATGTACTCCTCAACTAACTATGATGGATTTTAAGAAGTCTTCAAATTTTATCGTTGATTGTGGTGACGCACATGGGGTAGTGGATTCAACACAGGATTATGTCTGGGTAGGACTTACTAGTTCTTCTATGACTGGACTAGACTGAAACCCCTCTTCTTCTCCACCTATACATGGTATCTCTATACTTCAGACTAGTGTGCAAGGTTCTCTTTCCTTTGGCTCACTATGTTTCTCTTCTCTTCCAACCCTAGTCTTTTTCCTCTTGTACCTTATTCCTCTGTGCAACTCTCCAAAATCGTACTCTTCCTCTAGTATGTTGCCTTCTTTCATCCTTAGTCCCTTCATTCCTTGTTCATTATTTCCTTATCTCATACGATTCCTCTATCATCCTCCAGCTGCCCCTATGTGCACAAATCCATTTTAGTTGTTGGACTTCATAATCATCACGTTTTTTTCACATAACAACATCTTTATCAATGTATTCAATTATTTCAGGAACCTTTTGTGCGATCCTTTGAAAAACCCTCTTTCTGCAACACTGTATGACTGAATGCAATCTACTGCAAACTATGTAACATAACCCCCTTGTACACTATCTGACCAAAAATAAATTTCTTGAGTAGTTGGGTTACTTAAAGAATCAAGTTGTATTACCAATTCAAGAGTCCAATTCTTTAGCATTGCAACACTAAACCTTCTTGTCTTCTCTACGAACCTTTCTAGCCACTCGGTCAAAAAATTTGGAAATTCGCCAAAGAAAATTTTATGCAGATTCATGAACACATACATTTGCATCCATTTCTTGTCACTCATATGAGGGTTCCTATTCTCTTGTCATGAAAATTATCGTTCTTTTCATTCCAACCAGTCCATGATCTCCTTCTTAGTTGGCCTCCAAAACATCCCCTTAGTCGCAGTGTCCTGATACTGAAAACGGAACCATTTGTTGGCTTAATTTGGTAGGCACGTGGATTCTAAGACCTAATTCTAGTTAAATATGAAAAACAAACCCACAAGACATTGGTCCTTTCGGCATCACCTGCTTGTGTAGATGAAGTCTCACCTGAGGTATCTATGGTGACTGCAAGAACCAGGCTTCTGCAGGAGTAAGGGAAAGGGAAGCGTTTATCCGCATCATTGTTCCTTCTTCTAGCTTATGTATGTGCATGATTATTTAATATATTATCATAGTCATTCATGGATATTGTACCATAATCAATCCATAAACTAGTTATATTCTACAAAATATAACAACATCATTCATAAACGCACATAAACAAGCAAAGAACACAAGATGCAATATTATCTCTCAACTTTGTCTTTATTCATCTTATCAACTTATTACATTCATGACTCTTTCATAATCTCTAGCCTCTACAAACTCTAGCTTATCAATAATATTATATTCTTGATTACCCCATCCATTACATATTTATACCCAAAATATAGGGATTAAATCCCTATTCTATATATCCCAAAATATCCCATTACAATGCATGGCATGGCCAACTTCAGTTAATTGGTTCTTTGCTTTCTTCTTATTTTCAATCTTTATACAGCTTTTCTATTGTTCTTCTAATTCTGTAAGGGTGCACTGTCTTCCTTCATGCTTTCTCCTCTCGCTCGCTTGCTTTATCCTTTTGTATGTGTGTTAACTTTGTCTTTTGTGCTATCCTTCCTTATATGCCCTTTCTTCTGTGCACTTTCTTCTGCGCACTTTCTCCTATGCACTTTCCTTATCCTTAGGTTTTTTCTCCCAAAATTGCATCCAAAACTGCGTGTCCAACAGGGCAGCATAGTTGAGGGTGAAGCCTAACCATTCCAAGGCATAGAGAGGTAGACATAGCAGCATGGTCGGGTGATGGAGTAGTGAGGCAAAGGCATTTTGGACACATAGTTCTTGGGTTAGATTTTCTAACTCTGCCATGAGGTGGAAAGTGGAGTCAAGTTGCCATAGATGACATTGATTTGGGGTGACTTCATAGTGCAGAAAGGTGAAGGGAAACCTTGCCTTGGTATGAGATTGTTTTGCAGATGAACCGAATTGAAATGAAGTCAGAGTACAGATGTGTCAGAAGGTTTGAAATGAAGCACTTAGACATTGGGAATATCTCCTTGATAAATATTGAACAATGGAAGTGATGAGGCAAGGATGGACACTTTCCTTAGTCTTTGGAGTTGGATGGAGTGACAGAGATGCAAGCAGAAAAGGCTAATTTTGAGCATGAGGAGGTACATTCTCATGAGTTGGGAGTGACGGTTGGATTAGCTAGCTAATCAGTCCAAGGCATGGCAGATAGCATTGTGCAGAGATGTGACATAGTTTGGTTTAAGTGTGGACGCAGCACCAAGTTCACAAAAGTTTAACACTTCAAAATTTTGGAAGTTTTGGTTGAGGTTGCAACAACAATTGAGGCGGCAGTAGCAATATCAAAACAAAGAGTGATAATCGCAGTGGGGCAGTGGAAACTTAGACATTGCGAAAAAACTTGGGGAAGAGATGTCTTTCCATCGTTGCAGACAGTTTGGTCACACACAACTTTGGGTGGAGGGAAGTGTGGATGGTTGCACAGGTTGCAGATTATTTTTGTGCGAGTTGGAAACTTGGGGTTTCCAATTTGATAGAATCTTGGACTTTCCAGTTGGCATGAAACTTGGGGTTTCTAGAAGACTTATTTGTAGTGAGCCATGAGTTAGGAAGAGACTTGGAGATCGCATATTTTTTGGATGTTTCTGAGGACGGAATTGAATTGAGGTGGGGGAGGATGTAAGGCATCGGGTGCTTATCTCAGGCGCATGCACTTCCACCATGGTCTAAATCAGGTAGGAAGGAAACTCAATGTGAATGAGGAGACAAAAGTTTTCATATAAGGGAGAGTTGGGGTTCCTTGGGTGTGTGACATGCCAAGGGGAAACTCCACCCAAGATGGCTTGTGATCCAAGTCAAACTAAAAATGTCTTGATGAAGAGTTGAGGGAAAGACTTGGTAGCTCCATCAACAACAACAAAATCATCCAAGGCACAGGGGCGCACTTAGGAGAGTCATCCTGACTCACCTAAGGTGCACATGCATCCAAGAGGACGAATCAGTTTGACAGATGGGGTGTGCCAGCAAAAGGGGCACACCAAGATTGGGCGCATTAGTCCCAAAGGGCACAACAGTTGACGAGCACATAGGTTCATTTCGGCGACTGGGTCTGCGAAGGGGTGTGATGATTCATTTGGGCGATATATTCCTCGAAGGGGTGCGATGATTCATTTGGACATGGGTTCGTGAAGGGGCACGACACCCCCAAAGGGTGAAAAGGTTCGCGATGGTGACCTGTGGAGAGCCTATAAGAGAACAACGGCACACGACCAAGAAAGGAAATTTTTTCCAAGACAAGGAGAGCAAGAGAGATCTGTGATTATGATGTGGACAAAGAGGGTGAGTTCCCTCAAGGAGCCAAGTTGTTCCACTTGGGAGGAATTTTTATGCCTTGAGGTGGATTCGTTGGACAAGGATGGGCAAGTTTCTCTTAGGCAGATTTTTTAGTATGGAAACACAAGTCTATTGGAGGCATATGTGAGGTAGAACCAAAATCTATGAATTCTTCAGAAACGAAGAGGCAGAGTCTATGGAAACGAAGAGGCAACAAGTCTCTAATTGGAGGCTTGTCTAAGGTGCACCGTCGGTATCTACGAAGACGTTTGTGACGGAGAACCTTGGCGATTATATGTGTATGAGTGTCTTGGTGAGGTGAGGCGAGTCAGGTTACTATGCCCTATTGTAAATTGATTCAGTAGTTCTCATGTTCTAATTGTTTTGCAATAACAAATACTTATTCGGGTGTTAGTCACGGTTCGTGTCACTCGCACTATATATGTTTTTTTCTTTCATTTGTTCCACAATTCTCTTGGTTTCTCATGGATGCATGCTTAAATATGACTAAGTGTTAAAGCAATTAACAAATGTCTAAGTATACAAGAGTTGCACTAGTGTAGGAGTGTGACTCACTGGTAGCCTAAAATAGAGTATGGGTATGCTCTAAGTGAAGAGGTGTAGTCCAAACGAAGTATCCTTGTTGTGTCCAAGCAGCTAAGCAAGAAACGTCACGATGTTGCACGCCCACAGAATATTGTGGGGACGTGACAGTAGCCACTACAATTCCTCTTGATTTAACATTGAAGACCATTTCTACACTAGTAATTCCATTGAGAATACCTAAAGCACCACGGTATGCCCATGCATCTTTCTCAGTTCATATTATATGTTGAAGGTAATGAATATTTCTTCGCCTATGTGGGTTAACCTTGAAAGCCAATAATTCCTTTAGAATATCATTTATGTAACCCCTACTACCAAATCACAACCTCGACCTGCTTCTTTCCTTCATAGGACCTCCATAACTTCCTTCTCCATCCACTCCTAACCCACTCAATAAAGTAACTCATCCCACTTACAACACTGAGTTGCCTAGCTATCCTACTTCTTTCATTGGAAAAAAGAAAACAAATAAGTAATTTTAGTAGTGAAAACATGTTTAAGGCACTACTAAACCTTGTGGTATTATAAAATTAGATCATGGCTGGTACCACTTGGCTCAAAAGAAAAAGAAAAAAATCCAATACTGAAAACCTCTTTGAGGTGCAGTTGGACAAACCTTGTCTGAAAACCATCTTGCTGGCAGAAAAGGTTTGGGAAAAAAAATTGAAAAAGAAAAGAAAAAAAAGAAAGATTCTTCAAGAATGTTGTACTCGGTTGCAAGAATTTCAGGTTGCTACACCTAACAGTTTTCATTCTCTTAAGCAATCTTGTACAAGAATAATTTTTTGCAATCTGCTTTTTCTACACGAATAAAAGACTATTATTTGTTTTTCTACAAATCTCTCTTGCATTGTGTTCTCAAGATTTGCATATGCATTTCATACTTTGGAAATTCCTTAGTATCGGAACATCATGAGAAACTTACCTCTTATTTCAGTTGACTAATATTTTTCCAATAACATTTTTGGGTCTGCAACGTATTCAGAATGATTTCAAGCTCAACAATGGTAATATTCCATGTCAATAAAGGCCTTAGTTTCAGAGGGAATGAGGAATCTACATGAAGCATTACCCCTCTGATTAAATGATAAGGATGTTTGTCATGTTGATTATCTTACTCTATACTTCATATTTCCAATTACTTGATCACTTGTATCTCGTAACATTGTGCTATGAGTATGCTTGTGGAATGATTCCAAACAACCCAAGGCTACTAATGGGTCTTTTCAATTGTTATAATTCTTATGATGAACAACAACAAACAAATATGAAGATGCGTAAGATTGTTCTTGAGGAGAGTCTTTTTACTATGGATTGTTTGTAGAATTCAATTGAAGGTACCTAGTTTAGAAATGGAAGTACACTCTTTAGCATTGAAAATGACAAATTAAGGATCCAGCTGGCAAAGAAATGTGTCTCTCTGAAGTATGAAGAGGATTCAAGATCCATCACATTAATTCAGCAGTGTGATACCTCAACTTAGCAAAATGTTTACAAGTGTTAGGTTACAAAATGAAAAAGACTCTTAAAAGCTCAAGCTGCGGAATTCAAAGAAGTCTAACAAGTCTCAATCTATATTTGAATAATTTTAGATCTTTTCCACGAATATTTACAAACTCCATAGTTGCAGAAATATTGCAAAGATCCGCTATGCAGAGCTCTAGGATTCAATTTTATTGTTTAAAAGCTTATATAACTTCATTATTGGATCAGTAGTGCCATTGACAGAGCATTCACTAACAACCACTTATTATGACAGGTCTTTTTTAGGACAAGATTCAAAAGATAAAGGACTTGTTTTCTCTTGGTAATGAGGTAATTATTACATCTTATCTCTGAATTTCATTTTATAGACTTGAAATAGTGAAAGCAATCCAATTGAGTTTCTATTTTTCTACAAATACCTTATCCATGTCCATATTATCCCTATACATATTCTCCATCTACCTTATCCGCTTTCCAAAAATTGTCATTTGGTCTAAAAACTATTATCCTTATTCCTTACCATTTTCAATATGAAGACCATCTAAAGCCTATATAACTATCTTTGGAATGATACAAAGTCATCAATACTCAATTCTGATTTGGAAAGACTGGAGTTTAAAATCTGGGTTTGCTACAAAAGAAAATGATTACCCAAGATTAAAAACTTGTCCATATTTGATCCTAAAAATCTGAGTTCTAATTCATAGTACTCATTTCTCCTTATACCTTTCTACTCCCATATATTTCCATTCTCATATGAAAAGCAATTAAAAGCCTAAAATTACCTTATGACTAAAACAATCCTTAAACTAAATTTCAATTTGAAAACCTTAGTTTAAACACTCACATACATGTTCATCATTTCTACGAAATGACAAATCCTATAGCAAATACAGTCATGATATTATGTGCAAGGATTATTATCATTGAAGCATAGGGCTAGTATCAAAATTTGTTGATCATTCTCATTGCTCAATTCTCATAAGGGTCAAAAGACATAACTATTGTGTAGCAGAATAGAGTATTCTTTGTGAGAGTGTGCATTGACAAAACTTGTGAAGATGGGATTAATGCAGCAAAGAATTAATCTGATTCAAAAAAATCTATTTGAACAAACAAACACAATGATGACACCTCGGCCTTCCATCACAGTTTTCCATCAATGCATTTATCGGCATAATCAAAATGAGGAGAAATTAATGGAAGTATTAAGAGAACATTATTAAAAACGGGTCTTGATGATGATTCGATCATATCTCCAAATCTAGGAAATGGGTATCCGAGATGTTTGGTGGAAAGATGCATTAGATGGTGACCTACATACCCACCAAACATCTCCAAGACCCGGATCATAATTTGGGAGAAATCAGCTATGCACCAGACCTATAGCAACTTGATCTAAGGTTCAAAAAAATATGCACTTAAAATAATTTAATTGAGTTTCCAGATTTGTGTCATCCACAATCAGCTCCAGGAATATCGAAGAGATACCATAAGCACATTCAAAGGCTATAAATAAAAATGATTAAGTGAAGAATATTCGAAGAGCCAATATAAGATTGAGCCAATTTTCCAAAGTATTCGACTTTGGAGAGTCATTGACCCATTTCATTATATCATCTTTTGAACCAAAGGACTTGGGTGATTTACTATGTATAGGCCCTTCATCACATGAAACCCCAAATAACAAATGCAAGCTAGATAAGGATATTCAAAATCCGAAAATGAAGCTTCCAAGCTTTCCTATTAACAAACAACATAAGAAAGGTAAGACTCGAATTGCTAAGCCCTTTTGATTTTACAACATGGATTATTACAAATTAAGGTGAAAATAAAATTTGTATCATGTTAGTCTCCATCCGATTCATTCTGCCCATTTACATAAGAGATGGACTACTTTTAGATTCCATCAGCTCGCAACAAAAAGACTATAAAATTGATACTCCACAAAATTTTATCAAATACCTTTTTAAAATGCTTAAAAACATATGCAGAATTTGTTATGCGAGTTGTATCATTCATTTATGGTCTATTCCAATGGAAAGAGGAATCTGAATTTTATGCTCAAGAGGAATTTAATTCAGATTTAAATGTTTACAAAGAATATCCTTCACTTAGCACCATCATATAGGATGCTCAATGATCCTGGATATTCCTTACCCATAAAGATCCATTAACAGCAAGCCATTAAGGATCATCAAGAAATTATACGATTCCATTCTCTAGCATCTTTGTTAATCTCTCATTATATATGGAAGCATCTTCATGATTCCTTGAGGAATTGCAATGAAAACTATTGAGAAACAATCACAATGCTTCCAGATAGATAGAACTTTAGGTTTTTATGCAGTTGTAGAACTTGTCCCCTGCGTACAATTCGACAACAATACATTTGGGTGTCCCTGAGAAGGACGAAGAATTGCATAGGTACTTGCAATGATTTTAGCAGGGGATGATGGGCTCCCAAATTGATATCATTTTTGCCTCTATATTTCACAAATTTGATGATCTTTTGCCTCTAATAAGGTTAATTTTGATTATCGTAGTCTCACTTTCCATTTACCCTAGCTATAATTCCCACCAGTTATATTTGGATTGAGTTTTCAATGTTTTCTTGTTTATACTATGAATTTAGAGTATGATTATAAGATTTAGTTAAATGTAAATAAATGTTGCTAACAATAAAACCCTTAGCATGGATAAAACAAAGCACTAGTTATGATATTGCAAGAGGATCCAACAAATCAATTCAAAAATTTCTCCTATCAATTGCAAATGATCGATGGAAATTATCAAAAAAATGAGCAAAACTTTTCAGTTGGGCATGCAAGTGAATAGAATAGTTGGCACGAGTGAATCAAGGTGCAATAGACTCTCCCACTTTGATTTTCTTGTTGCACAAACTCAGGGAAACACCCATTCCATCAACATAATGGACCAGAGCATAAACAAGGGCGAATTCAAGGCACTAGAAATAGAGTGTTTAGCGCTAGAAAACAGATCACGGAGAGCATCTTCATATTGGCATCTTCAAAACCAAGCATTGAAAGGATTAATAACTACAACATACCAGAATATGCAGGAATCTAGGGAGACATTATACTTCATTTTATTTTTCAATTGCATGAAATTGGAAGCACCACAGCTCTTAATCATGTAACGAAATAGGGATTGTTTAATATTTAGTTTTAATTCGGTTTTAGTTCTATTGTATTTCCATTAGTGAAGAATGCACCCGAAAATTTTTAAATACAAGGGACAACACTTGTATGGGGGAATAAATTACAATATAGAAGATTGGAGAATTTCGAGAATAAAGATACATAACCATTAAAACTTTGTCTTATAGATTTTGGAATGTTCACTATGAGTTTATTTACTTATGATTTAAATGTTTAAACTTATTGTAGTAGATCCCAACATATAAATTTCTAGAGGGGGGCCACTTCAGAGAGGAGTTGTGGATCTGTAGGTTACATGTTCTTTTTAATTCTTGTAGCGTAGTGTCTTTCTTTATTTTGAGTTTTCTTTTATATTTATTTGATCAAATACAAACTGTAGACTTATGCATGTTGAGAAGTGATAATAGCAATAGTCAAACAAAGCATGGTAACACTATGAACTAACACACATAGTATATTAATTACCTCGAAGAGACAAAGACTAGATGAAATATCAAAATCATTCATGTTAACTTGTAGAACTTATGCTTAATGAACGAGTGTTTATTTTTTGTTGTGTGTTTATTTTTCTCTAAGTGTGGTTTGTTTGATTTTTCACAATTCCATTTCATTTCCTAAATAGCAATGCAATTTAATTTTCATAGAATCATATAGACAACCAGTTGTAAATAGAGAGCATGGAGTCTGCACATACAATGCACGACATTTCCCAAGTTTCTCTCGAACTCTGGATTGATAAATAAATGCATCATCTTTTTTATTTCTCTTTATAGGGTAATAAAATAGCTCGTCAAAAAGCAAAACATTAAAAACCAAGAAAATAAAGAATTGTGAGTTCTACCCCCTCACTAAGAGGCCATCACCCAAAATCCTACGCAATGGTTGCATATCTCATGAAAACATTTAGCAAATTAAATGTTAAAATCCATAAGAAGCTAAAGCTATAAATAAAAAGGTAAGGAGGGGTTTGGAAAGGGTATCGCATTCCCTAAGTGCTCCCTCTACAAGAGCGCTCATGAAGATGAATATTATGCATGGCCTTGCATGTTCTTGACATCCACCCCATGAAGTAAACCCCAAATCACATCATTAGCATTGCACATACCCCAGTCCCCTTGATGGGTTTCCCTAGGACATTCCTCTTGGTCTAGCTACTGGCACACCTAATAGGGGGTAACAATGACCCTCCCATACCTAGACTTGGAAAATTGCATAATTGTGTAAGATAGTGTGAAGTTTGAGAGGATATTCTTTGAGATCTATCTAAGGGTTTTTCTATTAACATGACTCACTTTATATGTTGTGTTTGGATTGTGTACCTTGACTCAAGTCATCATGATGCCTCTTGGACCATATGATCCCCTTCCTTGGATGATGATTGCAGATGATTGATGACACTTGGATCCTTTGGAGGATGATTGAGGGGATATTACCCCACATGTATGGAGGACGTCTCCACCATTTGAGGGAAATCATTTGGCACTCTTAGGAGGGTGTTGGATGACTTGATGACATGGCTCCAATCATAGGACCCCTCAGCATGTGTGGATGCGACCTTGAGGTCATGGATGATGGGACGCTCCACATAGAATACCATTGATTTGATGGGACATTTCACCTTTGGAGGAGGATGTTGGGCCTTTTCTTGAGGACAGTGTACTTAGAGTGATCATGTGGCACCTCTCCATGCATGATGGTACCTTTTAGAGATGGGACATTACCCTTAGATGATGAGAAGTTTCCCTTGAAGCATGGAGGTTTCACCTTTGTGATGATTGGATTATTTTGATGAGACATTGGGGTTTCCTTGAGGATGACATGGCACCTTTGATGATGTCACACCCTTTGGAGGGTTTGAGGCACCCTTAGAGATGAAACATTTCACATATTGAAGCAAAAGTGTAGAGGAAAAAATCTTTGTTGAAATCAAGGCTGTGAAATACATGGGCATGAGATATGGAAGAATTAATGCTTTCGAAAGATTATTTCCCTTCCTCGGTCCACTTGAACTCAACATCTTTGTGTATCATTTTATATATTGGTTTAACCATTTCTACAAAATCCGAGGTAAAATTCCTTACAAAGTTAATCTTCCCAAAGAAAGATTGCATATCCTTTTTATTATGAGGGAGTGGGAGTTGCGAAATTGCTTTCATACTTTCAGGGTCAATATGAATATCATCTTTAGAAATGATTTGGCCTAGGAGTTTCCCTTCTTCTACTCTAAATATGGTCTTTTTTGGGTTCAAAGATATCCCATACTTTCTTCATTTCTCAAAAATATGGGTAAGGTGAGTGATGTGGTCTTCCCTATCCTTGGAGTAAACAGGGACATCATCTAGGTAGAGAACTACACATTTATTGATTAACCCTCGAAAGGCCACATCCATGGCTCTTTGGAAAGTATCTCATGAATTAATTAACCCAAAAGGCATGTGCTTGTAGGTGAATGTTCCCCATTTAGTTCGAAAGGTTGTCTTCAATCTATCCTCCTCCGATACCAAAACCCGGTTATATCCTGGGAATCCATCCAGAAGTGAGAAAATATCTTCTATGGATACAGTCTGCAGGAGTTTTTCCATGGGGGAAATGGGGTAGTTATTTTTTTGAATATCTATTCAAGTTTTTGAAGTCTACACATAAAGGAATCTCTCCAGAATTTTTCTTGATAGGAACTAGGTTAGCTACCCACGCAGAGTGCCTTGCCTGAAATATTATCTTTGCATCTAACAATGTTTTGATCTCTTTCTGCATTAAGGGTTCCAGAGACGGATGAAACTTTCTTAATTTTGTTGGAAAGGCTTGACCTCATGTCTTAGCGGGATGGTGTGTTGAATGATCCTAGTTTCATATGTTTTCAAATCCTAATAGGACCAGGAAAACACATCCCGATATTCGTTAAACAACTTTAGGTAAGCCTTCTTTTCCTCGGGAGACAATGATTTCCCAAGGTTAATGTTTTGGGGATTTTCTGTAGTTCCTAGATTTATGACTTCATAGGAAGGACAGGAACTGTTTCCTTTGGTATTTTTTGGTTTTTTAAACTTCTCTCGTAAATCAAAAAGGTTTTCAAGACTAACTACTCCCTGAGGCATAGTGTGGATTTTAGGTTGTTTTGAGTTATTTCCCCCTATTTTGTTAGCATCTTGATTATCTTCTTCAGCAAGTATATTTTTAAAAACATCATCGTCAATAGCCAAGTCTCTAAAATTTTCTTCATTAGTCAAAAAAGATATAATATGTTCATCTCCCTCAAATACCCTCCATTTGGAAATGTTATCTAGGATAGAATATTTGTACAAAAATTCTATAGCAAACCTAGAGGCTTAATAATATTCCAAAGAGTTAATCTCGAAATTGTTGTGGCCAAAGAATTAGCCAACATATTATTAGATCGAGGTATGGTTGTGATGTTGGATGCTTGGAAATTTTCTATCAACATGTGAACTTCCTGCTAATAATTCCTCAAGTGAGGGGAACTACAATGGATAGTGTTCTTTACCTACTTGACAATGATTTTTGAATCACTAAAGACAATAATCTCTTTAATTCCTAGGTAAATTGCCTTTTTTAGTCCCTGAACCAAGGCTTCATACTAGTTGTATTATTTGTGCATTCGAACTCTAGTCTGCAGGATAAGAAACTATGTTTTCCTCTTGGATCAATAAAGATGCGGCCTACACCAGCTCCTTCTTGGGATTTTGATCCGTCGAAGAATAGAGTCCAGATCTCGAAATTGAAGTTTGTTACTCTCTTTTCCCAATCCACCTTTGGAATTGGGTTTTCATCTTTCACAGTCTGAGCATGAAGATTATGTTCAAGTTTATTGTATTGCTCAATTATTTTGGGGTTGTCCTGGAGTGGAAACTCTGACTTCTGTGAGAATAATAACTCAAAAAATCACAGTGAGAAATTACCAAAGTCAGAGTTACAATAATAATTTCCTAAGACAAGGAATTCAGTAGAGGAAGGTTTGTTAGGAGCTTCCAGGTCTGTGACGGTATGTTTCAAATATTTTTCTCGGTTGATACTAGTCATGTTAGGATTTCCTTTTAATGGTAACCACAAGTGAGACCAACCCATACTGAAATATCCATGTAAGTTTTCAGACCAATCCCTTCTTAACAACATCCTATAGTATTTTGAAATGTCTACAATTATGATGTCCATACCCTGGTGGAATTTTGGGTTGGAGGAAATCTGGATCATAACATCTTTTAACTCCCCAATCACCTTAACTTCAGTTCTATATAATTGAATGATATGTGTGTCACTTTTGGTAGGAGTAACATTCATCTTATTACATATTGATAGAGGCATAATTTTTTAGAAAGCACCAGAATCAACTAAACATTTGTGCAAATTTATGTTATAAATTTTGAAGGTTAACAAGAACGGTGGGACAGATGAACAAGGTTTCTTATCAATCGACACCATGTTTACATTAGGATTCCTGATTTCTCTAAAGATTTCTTTCCCCGAGATTGGATTTTGATTTAGATTTAACATAATCTTGTCATCCTCATCTAAAGCTTGTAACAACAGATCTTTCTGTTGAGTAATTCTACACAATTCCATCACAGAAATGTTGTCTTTCAACTTGTTTAGGTCTTCTACCACATTATATTCTAGATTTGTTGTTTCACGAGCTTGGAACTTTGGGGAAAAATTAAGTAGTGGGGATGGTTGAGAAGAGGAGGTGTTTTTTTCGGGTTTCTTAGGAGCTTGTGCTATGACGGGTTTATTTTTCTTGATGGGTCCTTTACTCCTAGTTTGGACTGCCATAATTTTTGGAAATTCCTCTTCTTCTATAGGATTGTTCAAAGATGACGTATGACTGAAATCCCACAGAACCATAGTTGTTTTCTTAGGTGGCTCACTAACCTCATTTTATGTGGTAATTGATGTATGGTCACTGGGTTGTTCAGTTAGGGAACAATCATCCAAGAAATGATTGGCCAATAAGTTCACGGCATTAACCCATTGAGGGAAATCCTTTTCTAAATGATTTTCTTGGTGGTAATTACAATAAGAAACGGAGGCCACTTCCCCTAAGTCGATGTTCAAGTTTGCGGGGAGGCTCTATGGCATTAAAAGGTGGGGGTTTCCTGAAGAAATGTTTGTAGGGCCTAGATTTTGATGTACCCTCCCCTACATTCCTCTTCATGTCCATGATCTCGTTGGATAACTTCTTAACCACCCTTTGTAGGCTTTACATTTCTGCATTGTCCTTTTCAGTACTTTGTTTTGTTTTTTTACCTGGTGGTTGTGTCAACAAAAGTCCTCTCCTAGATGGTTGTTGTGTTTCTGTATTTTATAATGAAAATTGACTATCTTTACAATCTTTCATTTGGAATCAAATAATTTTGGCTTGCTCAAAGTTCTCAGCAAGAGTAGGTTTAGCGGACCTCTTAACAAACATAGAGATGGAGGCTGGTAATGTGTTAGCATATACCTCAATCTGTAGTTCTTGGGCAAGTCTAGTGTTAGGTTGAAACTTATTGAGGATGGTTGTGAATCTCTTATTAAAATATTTGAACTTCTCTTTGGGCCCCATGGTGGCAGAAAAAGGTTGACCCATCAACGCCTCGATAGTTGTCTCTTCACCAAATTTATCTAGAAAATCTTTCTGAAATTTTTTCCAACTATTAATGGATCCAACCAGGAGATTGGAATACCATGTTGAAGTTGAGTTCTCGAAGGTGTAAGGGAACATTCTGCACACTATGTCTTCATGTTGGGCATTCATCAATATTATTGCCAATACGAACTTCTTGATGTGGTCTTCGGTCAACCCAGAGGTTTCAACATCAAATTTTGGGAGAAGTTTCTTTGGGTGCCAAGGCAAGTGATGTAACCGTCTTGGTATGGCTAGGGCATCCCTAGCCAACCATGGTTGGTTATTTGCAGGTGGATCATTACCTTTTGGGATTTATTCATTGTTATTTTCCATATTGTTTAACTCGTTATCTGAGTTTTCCGAGTTGGAGTCAGCTTCTTCAAATTCAGAATTATCAAGATCGGAATGTGCACTTGTTGGTGGGGTGACAAGAGGTGTTTCGGGAATAAAACTGAGAGGCTGGTGGATTTCAGCTAGGGAAAAATATACCAGGTCCTTAACTGTATGGACAAAGGTGTTGTGGTATACCTAGGGAGGTAATATGGGGTACCTAGGGAGGTACCTAATGGGAATGTAGTTATGTGTTATTAGTGGAAGTCATTTAATATATGGGAATGTGGTCATTCAATGTAAGGTGGACTAGGTCCACTATATTAATAAAGGCCCACTATGGTAGTTGGATGTAATAAATGTGAGAAGGCTCTCTAGAAGGTTCCTAGGAGATAGAGAGAGCTATATAAAGAAGTCTAGGCAATGTAATGAAGGATAATGAAGAATATTGTGATTGTACAAACAAGGATTGCTTGAGGAGTTTTATCCTTCCATAAGGATTAATATATGGTGTTACCCTACCTCAAGGGTTTTCTCTATTTTTTGTGTTCATGTTATGGTGAATGGTTTATGGTTTATTCTTGATATTATTGAAGTATATCTTCAGATCTGGTATTGGTTCTTAACAATTGGTATCAGAGCACTTTCCTTGGACAGACATTGTGGGCAAATATTTTTATTTTTGCAGATTTTTTTTTCGGAGCAGAAAAAAGAGGGCCGCGACATTCTCGAACTTTTTGGTACATTTATGTGCAAAATTTTCAGAAAATGGTTGTATATATGAGTTCCTCTCAGAAAAATACCCAATTTGAAAAAAAAAATCGTCCAAAACGGAGTCCGGAAGGTGAAGATATTGAAGTTTTAAAATCTGTAATTTTTCAGGGTTTTTTTTTGTGGACGGCGACGCGATTTATTTTTTTATTTATGTAGAATTTGGAGGACGAATTTGCCCAAATAAATTACATATCTGAGTTCTTCTCACAATTTTACCCAATTTCAAAAAAAAAATCGGCCGAAACGGAGTCCGGGAAGTGAAGTTATGAACATTTTAAGTTCAACAGTTTTTTAGGGTTTTTCCAGAAAAAGCCGCGATTTTTTGCCGTAACTTCTTGATCTATTTTTTGGGTTTTTTCATAGCAAGATGTATTTTACAGGGAAACGTGATGGCCCTAGTATTGAATCATTCATTAAAGAAAGAAAATCAGCATGGGGAGATACTTGGCCCCATTGAGTAGGTTTCAAATTGCAAGGTGATGCTGCAATTTGGTGGAAATCACTTGATTATAAGGAGATGATGAGACTC
>ML782944.1:141793-174554 GCA_009831015.1 Picea engelmannii
AAAAAATAAAAAATAAAAACATATATTAAAAAAAACTTAAATCAAAAAACTTAAAATAAAAACTTTAATACAAAATTTTAAAAAATTAATCCAAAAAACTTTAAAAATTCAAAAAAAAAAAAAAAAATTATGGAGAAAAAACTTTAAAAAAGTGAAAATAAAAAATAAAAAATAAAACTATATATGAAAAAAACACCTCAAATCCAAAAACCTAAAATAAAATATAAATGAAAAAAATAAAAAAAATCTATACATGTAATATAATTTTAAATTGTTTTCATTTATTTTTAGTTTATTTTTTGTTTTTCAACTTTGTTAAGTTTTTTTTGTTTTTTTAATTTAGATTTTGAATATATTTTTTTAAATGTGTTGAATATATTTTTTTAAATGTGTTTTTATCTTAGTTAAAAAAAATTGTCAAGGTTTTCTTCTTTCTCTTTATTTATTTTTTAATGTAAATTTAAAAAAAAAATAGTAAATAAATTTTGAAGTGATAATTTAGGATCTAATTAGCTGCAATTTTAACATTTGGAAAAAACATTTTGTGTCACGTTTTAATTTAGGTGTTGATTGTAAGGTTTTTCTAAGCAATTGTTTTATGTTTTAAGGCCATGCTTGAAAAAAGTTGTAATTTTGACCTGATTAGAAAAAATGGTGTTACCGGTAACACCACTTTTTGATTTGGGGGTTGATTTTAAAGTTTTTCTGAGCAACCATTTGATCATTTAAACCCATTCTTGAAAAAAGTTATAATTTTGACCCAGATACAAAAAAAATGGTGCTACCGGTAGTTTTCATGTTTTTTATGCAAAAATATGGGTTTTAAGGGCTTCTCGTTTTGAGGTCACAGTTCTCATTAAGTTGGTAACTTTGTTATAATCACATCTTTTTGTTCTATGTTGCATTGTATGATGAATTCAGTGAGCTCAGCGACATGTGCAACGGCTCTCCCCACTACTCGAGGTTTCTACATTGGATCACCCTATAAACTAAACCCTCCATAACCAATTAAACTAACCAAAATTGACTTATAAAATTTGAAAAACATGAAAGTGAACATGAATCCAGTTATGTACAATATAACTAACTGAAATTCCAAAAATACCAACCATACACCTACCAAAATAAAAAACATCATTGAATAACCTTAATGAAAAGTAGAATAATTGACCTAAAAACTTAATGATAGTTGAGACACCTACCCAAACCTTAACTGACCTAACAGCTACAAATATTACCAAAAACATTGAAAGGATACTTTAATTATCATGTTGACTCCTTGTTCACTATGGCTATATTATTTAATACTTTAATTATCATTTCGACTCCTTATTCAATATGGTTAAAGTAATTTAATAATGATCGAAAATTCTAGAAATATCATAGATGGGGCCCTCCATCGACCTATTTCGATAAATGTCGAAGAATTGAGTAACACTATGCACCCACTAAACTAAATGATAGTTGAGACACCTACCGAAACCTTAACTGACCTTAACAGCTACAAATGTTACCAAAAACATTGAAAGGATACTTTATTTACAAATGTTACCAAAAACATTGAAATGATACTTTAATTATCATGTTGACTCCTTATTCATTATGGCTATATTATTTAATACTTTAATTATCATTTCGACTCCTTATTCAATATGGTTAAAGTAATTTAATAATGATCGAAAATTCTAGAAATATCATAGATGGGGCCACTCCATCGACCTATTTCGATAAATGTCGAAGAATTGAGTAACACTATGCACCCACCAAACTATTTTAATCTGCAAAACTTTAGTATTAAAAATAAAAAGTAAGCATGCGCATTATTACTATATGGCTTCTTCCGAAGTAGTTGAGGAGTTAAGTAGATTCTATTTTGTCTCTTGTCATAGATACATGAAATTATAGAATTTACTTTTCATTGATTATGCATTTTACTTGAATGAATCGTGATTATCAATATAGTATTACCCTTAGCATGTATACTTTAAAATATAATAGGTTACACTAATTCAAAATAAGACACTATAATGCCATGGGTATAATTAAATCTACCATGATATCTTAATTTGTCAATTTCAATAAAGAAAATTCTATTGTTCAAACGTTGGAAATAAATTTAATTTTTTCCGAAATTTGAGAACCTGAAATACATTTTCCTGAGATCTTTAGTTTCAGAAATTTGAGTTGCTGAAATAAATTTTCCCAAATAGAACTTTATTTCTAAGAAATTTTGAGGCTTGAAATAAACTTTATTTCTAAGAAATTTTGAGACTTGAAAAGTTTTGTTTTCAAAAATTTGAGCCCTAAAATAAAAAAAATTCCAAAATAATCTCCATTCTGAATATTCCGAGTCCGATCCCCGCACACTACATTCTGAAGACTCCAGTCTCCAGATACATTTGAGTCCAGCCATTCTAAAGAGTCCAGACAATCCATTGAGGACATTCGCTGTAAAATGTTGTTTCTAGCGCTATGTTTAGGAATTTCGTTAAATGAGGTTTTCAAAACATTTTAACAGATTAATCTCCGCTGCAAAACATCAAACTCTTCCTCCACAAATTTTGGCCAAAATTTTGTTTCTATTGACAATATTTCAACAGATAATAAGATCTCAGAGCAAAATTTGCCTATTCCAACGCTACATTCACGAAATTCTAAATGTACAGGATATCATTTCCAGGATAAATGCCACCATTTCCAAGATTCAGTAAAGATTACCTCCACAGGATATCATTTCCGGGATAAAGGCCACCATTTCCAAGATTCAGTAAAGATTACCTCCAGTTCAAAATTTTGAGCCAAAAATCGCATTCCAAACTAAAATGAGAAGGTGAAAACTCGGATGCTCCAACCGCTACATTCCTAAAAGAAGAGATTTCTTTCTCGTTTTGCAAGCGATTTCGACCGCAGAAAAATCCATCGCTATTAAATTTCTCACGATTTCGACGGCAGAAAAATCCATCCCTATTAAATTTATCAGATTTCTGCGAATACACCTTGATTTAATATTTTGCAACGGGAATACCTTTCATTTTAAAATCCGGAAGCGACAAAATCCTGCTTCTGCCCTGCTCACTGACAAGCCGAGAACAATCGTTTATTACCGTCCACAAGTAGAATCCTCCAAGCTATGTCCGTTTACTTTAAAAAAATCTTCATCATCCAGCTAAATTTGAAATGGAAAAGAACAAATCGTGGATGCGCTCCTCTAAAAGAAAAAGATAAAGGATGTCGCAAAAGAAAGGAAATTATTTAATATTTTATCATTTTTCTCCAGAATTCAGCTGCGGTAGTTTGACCTTGGAGTTTCGGTACCCGCGGCGCGGTGGCAGTATAATGGCCGACATTATGCTCGTGCCGGCCTGCCAATAACCTTTGTTTTTAATTTTGTCACACTGGAAAAGGTTAAAATATCAAAAGATGAAGTTAAAAAAATCGATTTACTGGCATTGATCTTTTACTTTTACTGCAAAATTTAAATATCACCTTGGTGTCTTTAAACTGTTGTTGCGGCATAAAATGGAACGATATAGACCTAACATGGTCAGCACTAAAAGTGGGTCATTCCTTGTTGGACTTTAGTCATGGCATGTTTCCTTTTATAATGTTAAGCATAATATTTTATAAAAAGTTTATAATGTTAGTATAATAGTTTTGGTTTATTGAAGTAGGATGCTATGTTAATATTTTTGTTTTTTTGTTTTTAATAAATAAGGCAAAGGCAAAGTGGTATTTTTTTTTAATAAATTTTTGTTAAAATTATTTTTGTTTGAATAAATTGTATAGCAATTAAGTTTAGATGTTATTTGAAAGTATATAATTTTATAGGTGTAATCTCAATCCAAGAATATTGACTTTCTTGCATATATTATCTAGGTTGAAATCACTTACCTTTTGGTCTTGGAGTAAGGCTTCAAATTGTTTTTAGCCCCATAAGCATTAACAAGAGTGTCACCACTAGTAGGGCATTTTAGGGGGCATGGCCCGCATTATTCATGTATAGAAAACAATGATAATTGTCCTCCATGTTAGTTGACAACCGAGTGATGATAGTTTGTGCCACCTTTAGAGGGAAAAAAATGTATAACAAGTGTAATAGGAATTTTGGATGCTATTGAATTTATATGTGGAATAATCTGTCATTTCTTTTTTATGCTAGCAAATTTTTCCTTACCAATTCCAAGAAAGAGAGAGATCAAACCCTAGTTCACCAAGCATTTACCATTCAATAGCAAGTGAAGAGGCCTCCAAGAGGTCTGCACCACTTAACCACATCCAATCACCAAGAGATAACACCAAAGAGCATTGGCACAAGAGAGAGATACCAAAAATGCCCAAGAGGGCGCAAATTTCAGCCAACTAGTATTCTCACAATGGGAGAGCTATGATGAAAATGAGATACAAATGATTTATATTTATATGAAATGTTCTAAACATAGTTTGTCCACATAATTTACGGTAAACCACAAGATAAGGGGTCAACATCCCTAATCCTTCCCCTTTACAAAATAATATTATTTATTTCATACTTTTGCACATGAAAGAAACCCAAAAACATGACGTCACCCTCCTTTTGGGTAACTTTTAGTACTTTAAGTCAAGTCGTTGAGGTTAGAGAAGGGGCGTTGGGCTTCCAAAAGACATCTTCCAGGGTGCTAGGACCTCTCTCCACTAAATCAAGGTGTCAATCCTCATCAAAGTTCCAAGTCTCACATCACCACCACAACCTAGCCCATGTGTGATGCCAAGCTCCAAGAAGGTGACATTTTTCCTCCTTCAAGAAAATTGTTTGGCATGTAGGGGTTGGGTACGATCCTCAAAGGTGTCCTCTATGCCTCCAAAGGCATGTCTCCATGATCTGGCATGTGGACCCTTGGAATCTGTTGGTTATTTCTCTCACTTCTACTTCTTGGGCTGACCTAGGTTCAGATCTGAACAAGTTTCCAACAAAACCCTGTAAAACTATCGGCCCTCCTGGTAAACCAGAAGGCAACGCTAAACGCACAGTGCATAGCGCAATCTCACCCGAGATAGCTTTATGGGTGACTACAATGCTAAAGTACTTGCACTCTAGGAATGAGTGGGGATTTGGGGGTGTATTATATCTTCTTCATGCATTAATCTTGTTATTTAATCAAGTATTTATAGGATTCATTCATCTTTAGGCTCGTGCATGCATTATAATACATCTAGTTAATCATTCATTCATAAGATAATCATTAACATGAAGTAAGAATTCAATAAACATCACATATATCACAGGTTTTTTCGTGGTTCACCCCCTCCTGGGCTACATCCACAAAGATTTGGCTTCTCTGCTCTTTTATTTAGTCTGCTGCAAAATCTAGTGTTGCGCGCATTACATCTTCAATCATACAATCATGAAGAGGTTCAGGAACCTCTGTGAGGCGGACTAGATCACACTAGGCTCCTCATCCTGTGATCTAACCCTCAAAACCTATCTTATTCGACTATTTTACTACTCAATAATAACCGAACCAACGAACTTACAACAACTGAACTCCTAACCTAGACCTACTAGGTTCTTATTTATACTATTTTACAGGCTTAAAGCCGTTAAAACCTTTGTCAAAAACCCCAACCCTATTATGGTTAATCTTGTCTTCATGTGCGCCACGTTGCTTTTCCTCTTGCATGTTGTTTTTCCTTCTTTTTTTGCATGTTGTTTTCTTTCCATCTATTGCCTGCGTTCCAAAATTAGGTCTTCCTTTCCAAAATTAGGTCTTTCCCAAAATAGGTTGTTTCTCCAAAAGTATCCATGTGCCCAAAATAGACTTTCTTTTCAAAATAGGCATGTGCCCAACAGGTCCCCAACACTGAAATGTGGCTCGTCCCGATCCACTCAGGTGGTGCAGACTCCCTAGACTTCCCTGTCCAAACTATGGAACTTTTTTGCTAGTTCCTTTCCTTTTTCTCTCATCTACGCAACTTTGCTTGTTAGCACCTCTATTGTCTGCACTATTATCTCCTCCTGCATTAATGGTGCGCTCTATATTTGTGCCTGTGCCATAATTTTCTTCTCTTCCTCCAACTGAGCGATTATCTTTGTTGTTTGTCCTTGGAGGGGTTCCAATTCAGCTTGTCTTTCTTGCTTCTGTATCTGTGATGTTTTCAACTCTACCTGCAGAGACTTCATTTCTTGAGTGCCCTTCAAGCACTCTGTTATGCTCATTGTTTTCTATCGTTGCTTTAGCTCTTGTATGGCAGCATTGATTCTCTCCTCTTCTTGGTCCCACTGTTGGACCTTTTCATCTTCTTCCAAGATTGTCCAGATCTACGCGGCTCTATCGAACAACTCTTCTACTTCCCTTGCTTATTTCTCCATCTCAGCTATCTGGAGTGCAGATTGTTGTTCTCTCTTCTCTCAAACTTCGAGAGGAGTCGTAGGATTGAGACTTTCTTTCAGCTCCTCAATGTCCTACTTATAGTTGTCAATTGTTTGTGCAATCATGTTGATCTTCTCCTCTACACCCCTCTCAAGTGCTTGCGCATTGTCTGGGATGCGATCATAAACCATTGTTAATTCATGTTCCAGTTTATATGCACGTTCTTTCTCCTCCTCTTTCTCTGAGGTTATTTGGTCGCATGTGATTTGTAGCATTTCAGCGACTCCTCTACCCACCTCCAAGTTGGTTGCATCTCGCGGGCCCTGGATTGCAACTCTTTCATTATGCTGGCCTGGAGTCTATACAATTCCTTGGTGGGTATTTGTGCCATGACAACTTCCAATTGTTCCATGTCCCACATGGCTTTATGCAAAGTCTCATGATCCATTCTGGTCATTTAGAGTGTGACTGTAAAAGTCTCCTTGCCTTGGACTAACAATTGCATTGTCTCATCTCCTTGTTTCTGTGTAGGGGGTCATTGTGGCATTTCTTGTTATTGCATTATGGCTTGTGGTCCTGCTTGGATCTGTAATTGTTGGATATTCTCATGGACTTCTATGAGCTTGGCCATGATCTCTTCGCGTTTCTCCTCTGCAATGTGGACCACTTCTTCCCCTCTATATTGGACCTTGTCCGCAACTAACTCTGCATCATCCTCTATTAGGGTGATGATTGGATCTTCTATGACAAACTTTCTTTTCTTGTGCGCCTCTTTTTCCTGCGTTGGCTTCCTTATTGTTTGTGAGGGTTGCGCCCCACTTGTTGTACCCCAGACCCTCTCTTCTCCAACCTGTGGAGTATCCCCCTTTCTGTTCTATGGCTAGTTTTTTGTCCCTATTGTTGTTTATGTCCTCCTTGGTCTTTTCGGTATTGCACTGCTCTCAGTTGGTTGATTCCATCCTGCATCCTTTCTAGTATTAACTGTCAGGTATTTTGTTCTTGTTGAGGAACCTGCTTCAGCCTTTTCCTTAGGCCTAGAGGATTATGTCGTGACTGGCCTTGTTGTTGGTTTTGATATTGGTAGTTTCCACTGCACAGGCCAGTATTTGACTATCTAGTCCACCTCTTCCTTGGTGATGCAATATTTCATTCTCTATCCATGCCTTCTTTGGATTCTTTGTGACCTGGATCCATATGTGGTACATGGATGCCTTGAATCTGGCTATCCCATTTATCTCTTGGACTACCTCCATAGGTATGTACCATACATTAGTTGTATGTTATTGTATCTCTTCTAACAACATTGCAAAAACTGTGTTGTTTGCTTGTTGTGTTTTGTTATCCTTGGCCTGACAAAGGAACTCATATCTAGATGCATAACATTTCCCCTTCCTATCCATGAACGCTGAGAATTTTGGCTTCTTCCATCCTGCCAATTCTATCAGAATAATAAATTAGGATTAATGGAATTAAGTTCCATTGTCTTGTGCATCTCTACAGTCTACCAAAAATTGGTTCAACAAGTATGGTTCCCAGCTGAACATTACTCCTTTCGCGCATTGCGCGACTATTGTAATAACGCCTGGTGGCGCTTCTTCCTTTCAGAATTTCCTCAATAGTTTGCAAGCCATGAGATTTTTAGAGAACCTTGTCGCATTATCGTTGATATCCTTGAGTACAATGTCTCTATTACCTCGACTAGTGTCAAACTCCACTTTGACCAAATCTGCTTTTATTCTTCGTGCATGCCTTATTATCCAGGTATTCCTCTCATTGCACGTCGAATGTCGGTAGTCCCGTGATCTTGGAAATTAGTGCCACATATATCTATATTGGCCTATCCATCCATAGGATGCCTCCATGTACACGGGAAATTAATTGTTTGACACAGAACCCGACGTTCTTACCGCGCCCAAAATGTGGTATATCCAACAGGTTCATAATGTCAGAGTTATGCAGCCCCGTTATCCACTATGCGGGCTCCATTATTGATTTACCGAGGGGTCCAATTTACCCTGTGTTTATTAAATAAGCCTCATCGGCCAAATATGGGAATTTGGTCATATCATGCACATCATGGTATGGGCACCTAAGTTTTAGTACATTTCCTAGCATATCATCCATAGTGATCACTGCATCTGGAAGATATGGGAGTGTAATATCCATGGCGTCCTGCGCCTTTCTTTTCTGTCCCATGGCAGATGGACCTGCCTCTGCAATGTCTGTGTCCTCTTCTGCCTTTTCGGACTCCGTCTGGTTGGTGATATCCTCAACCAACACTTCCTCGCCTTCGTGGGTCTGTCACGGTCCCATTGTTTCATCAAGCTTTGCAGGTGTCTCAGGGTCAGGGTTCGAAATACCATTATGAACCTTGGAGCTCTGCCCTATTTCCCCTTGTTGCGATGTTTTTGTTTCCTCTTCAACCCATGTCGGGCTAATTGATTATTTGTCCAAGGTGGTGACATCTTCTAACTCGACCATGTTTTCGGGTTGTCTCATTCTTTCCTTGCGCCTCTGAGCCTGCCGAGTAACCCGTACATACTAACCTAGAGCATCGAACTTCAGTGGGGTCATCTTCTCTCTAAGTCGCACACTCGCTTGCTTCTTCATAAATTTATATCTAGGGCACGCTCTTTGTATTTCGCTCTATGTTGAATAAACGCGTGCTTTCCTCCTTTTATAGACCCGACTATGTTGGTTTTTCACTTTTTGCGTGCATTTGCATCGAGTGTAAGTTTTCCTGTGTGTTTTCTTCTGATGTTTGACGTGGTAATTACTGTGCACGACCTTTTTTGCACTTTCTTATGGTTCAGTCAACTTCTGCGTATTTTTGTGTTTTTCTTCCTTTTTCTATTTTTCTATTTAATTTTTCTCCTTTTTCTCCTTTTTATTTCTTTTTATCATTTTTCTTTCCTAATCTTTGTTATAGTACACTATATACATACCTTTCTCATTGTGTTGTAACTCTTAAGGGATAGTAGGTCGATTATCCCTATACAGTTTCAATTGACTATTGTTGATCATTCCTTTCAATTATGTTCATCCCAAGTCCTTTAGTTGTACAGATCCCCCATCTATGACAGTTTTTACTTCATATGGCCCTAGCCAATGCATTCTAAACTTACCAGGGTGTTGGAAAAATTTACTATCATAGAGCAGGACTAGGTCTCCCTCCTTAAAAATCTTCTTTTTAATATGTTTTTCATGTCAGGATTTGAATCTTGCTTTCTGTACTTCTTGGTGAAATCCTGCTAGAATCATTTCCTCTTCCATTTACATTAGTTGACTTAACCTTTCTTGTACTACACCCCTTTTATGTCATGCTGGTAATTACTAGTACGCGTAGACTGGGTACCAAAATTCTAATGCTACTATTGCTTCCGGCCCATACACTAATATGAATGGTTTATGTCCTATCAAATTCTTACATGTGGTCCTATATGCCCATATACTGTTGGTATCTTCAAGTTCTAATCATCCCTGTTGACATTGCAGATTTCAGTCAAAGCATTTTCCAAGATCTTGTTGAAAGATTCTATTGTTCCATTTTCCTGAGGATGATATGGTGTACTCTTCTGGTGATAGACTTAAAACTCCTCAGTCATAGCCCTAATGGTATTGTTGGCCCTTGACCAAGTTTTGAGGATCTTTGGTCACATGTGACCTGCTTTTGATACTTTGACAGGTTGTCGAAGGTGGAGCGCAAGACGAAGAAGAGATCGTGGGATCTCGACCCCTTTCTAAGGATTTTTGGGTTTTGGGCTTATGTAACGGGTATGGGAATGTCGGCCCATGGGTTTTACCCATGTTTAGGCCCATTTTGTAATGTATAAATATATATATATAGGCGATGAAAAGAAGGAAAGAGATACTAAGTGCTAAGTGATAGAGTTCGATCTATGTGATCGAAGAGTGGCAAGTTTTGCAAGTTGTAAGTGCTTTGTGCATGTTGTGTGAGACTTACAAGGCTAAGTGCAAGTGACTGTAAGAGGTTTTGTAAGGCTTTGTGCCTAGATCTACTTGGGGAAGGAGGATCTAGCGGAGTGCACGAAGATCTCTTGTCCTATGCGGAGTAGGATTTTTGTGGTTCTACGCATGTAGAAGATTGAGAGAAACTAATAAACAAGACAAAGAGTTGGTGGACGTAGCCCCTGGGTGGGGGTGAACCACATACATCCTATGTTGTGAATGATTTTTTCCTTATGGTTGCTCTCTTTTTTGTATGATTAAATTCTTAGTGCATTGTAGATGATGAATGAATATAATATGGTAGCTTAGTGTTGAATAATGTGAATGAATGCTAGATCTGATCTATGTTAGTATGCTTAGTGCTTGACTCTATTGGATCTAGGGGAATGTTGCATTGACTTATTATTAAGGTTGAACTGCATTGTAAACTAAGACTGGATATTGATGAACTATAACTGCTAAGTGCTCTGTTAAGGTGAAATAATCACAAATCTGTGTCCCAGCTAAGGTTGCAGACACTGGAGTCCTGCAACAACCCCTGCCTCTACCTCGAGTGAGACTTCATCTACTTCGCAGGTGTTACTGAAAGGGATGGTAGTTAGGGTTTTTTTGGTGCGTTGTTGTACCGTTGAACCCCAGGTCTGCCCCTGTGCCAACAAATGGTTCCGTTGTCGGGACCTGAAACTGTGATTGCTAGGAACTAAGGAAGAAGAAGCTTTGTGCGAAGATCGAACCTGAAACTGTGATTGTTGGGAACTAAAAAAGAGGAAAAGCTCCATGCATAGATCTATTTCCCTAGTACGCAGTACTACTTGACCTGTGAATCTTTGTGCCAAGAATAAGGGTCAGATATGAAGAAAAGAGGTAAGATATGAAAGCTTTGTGCTTTGATAAAGGTAAAAGTGAGAATTTTTTATTAAAAGGGTAAGATCTGTAAGCTTTGTGATTTGTCAGAAGTAAGATAAGTGGAAATTTTTGTTTCAAAAAAATATGGATCTAGGTATGCTTGATAAATTTTGTCCTAGCTTGAAAAGTAGGGCACAACTAGAAGAAAGAAGATTTGATATGAGTAGATCTGATAAAAATAGTGAAGGATATGTTATACCTATGCATAGAAAGAATGTTTGGACTAACAAATGGATGCAAGATCCTAGAAATATTTTTTTGTAGGTTAGCTACCATGATCCTAGTGCGCAGTACAAGAAAGGTTGGGGATCATTTAAAAGAAAATGAGGATTAACCCGTTGTTATAGTTGCAGAAGACCGGGACATCTGGCTAAGGAATGCCCTGGTAAAATATCTAGTTGTATTTGTTGTAAAGATATGGACCATGAAGTATTAGATTTCCCTAGAATGATTGCTAAGCTTGAAAGAATAAATATGAGACAAGAAGACCATGAGAAAGGTCAAGACACTGAGACCATGGAAAAACCCCAGAAAAAATCAGAGGATGTATTGCTACAAATGAAAGAAACCCTAGATGATCACCGAAATATCATCTTATCAGAGATCTTCAAAGAAAAAGAATGCATAGAGACAAGAATAGGAGACTTCGACATTGATTGTGTTCTGGATGAAGAAACACAGGTGAATATTATGACAAAAAGAACTTGGGAAACTTTAGGAAATCCCGCTATGATTCCTTCATTGGGAGGAATAGGATTATTTAGAGGAAAGACAATAACCCTGCATGGAAAGATCACCTAGATATCTATTAGTGCCCATGGAACTTCGACAGAGGAAGAATTTGAAGTTGTTAAATTTATTGAGAACAACGCCCCATTTGCTATATTACTAGGAAAACCTTGGATTGAAAGGGATCAGACCAGAACGAAAGAAGAAAAAGTCTTAGAGAAGAAGAAGCAAGACTTGAAATATTTCATAACTAGGAGGATCACACACTTGATTGATGAACAGGAGAGTAGATAGAATCTATTTAGCACCAGAAACTTGGATGTCGAAGTTGAAAGAACAAAAGAAGTCTCACAAGCATCTACCCCAGCTAGAGAAGAAGTATTACCCGTGAACCCTAGGAAAGAATCTCAACAACGCAAAGTTACTATGCCAAAAGAAGACAAGAATCATAATGGAAAGAGGAATAATGAAATGAAGATCAATGGGAAAAAGGATAGAAAGATCAGTAAGAAGAGCGCAAAGATTAAAAAATCACAGAAGGCTACAGAGGGAACTTTGCAGAAGGAGGGATTCTAGAATCTGAACTTCGTCGAGATATCATTATAGCATAGCATGGCACTTCTCCATGGCGAAGAAATATAATCGTTGAAAACAGTATAACTGTTAGATTGACACACTGAATGGCTAGAATAACAGTTATGACCAGAAATATCACCATCAAATCATTGGGACCACACCATAACGGACATAACTAAATTAATGAAGGCTTCTCGCCCGTTGGAGAGATATGTTTCCTAGTTATCTACTTATTTTGTCAATCCATGCACCGAGGTCACTTTTTCCAACCGTGATTATCTGAGCCTGCAGATTAGTTGATTTCACACAGTGATCATCGCGCTATCACCATCCATCCCGTTGCTTTGAGTAGTTACTCTTCAAACCTGAGATATTCAACCACGAGCGTGTATGTACGAAGAACTTAGCGCAGTTGAAGACTCTGTGAAGGAGGTGCTCATCGACCTCATGATTGAAAGAGTAATTTTTGTGGGTGTACAAGCGTCATCGACGAGAGGAGTGCAAGCCTCTCCATCGAATTCTCACGGATCTGGACCATCCCGACCAAAAGTGGAAAAGAGAACCAAGCACAGAGATGACCTAGAAAATGCGAAGCTAATCCCAACCATATTACCTGACTACATCCCACCTCTAGTCAGCGCGATGAGTCGTGATAGTGTGCTGAGAGATTTTGAGTACACCATGGTTACTCTGTACCTCCCGAAGGGGATACGCGCAGTTAGAGCACAACAGGACAAAATCGCAATGTTGAAGTTCAATGACATCAACCTAGGAGACTGTAAGAACCATAATATGCTCGCCCCGTATAAACTATTGACCAGGACGAAGGGGAAGATCTAGAAAATAATTCCCCAGTCATGGACGATGAGCCTCGCGCAGTCCACCCTATTGAATGTAATGAAAATCCCACACTTTGGAAGGCACCAGGAGGTTAACGCATGTGTTAAGCTCCTTCTCTCATGTTACCATGGTGGATATTTATGGCTAGACCACCGTATCACAATCGATCCGACGTTGATCCATAGGATCATCGGATTGAGTATGCAGGGACTCGACCCGCAGGACTTCTATCCAGGAAAAGCCACAGATCACGCATTAGCACAGAAGATCAAGGATACCTACGACAATGTTGAGAAGGGGACGCGAGGCTACAAGGTAGCTTCCATCCAGAATGGCGCAGTGCGCCTAACATGCCAATTAATTGCAGGAAAACTAGTAAGGAAGAACAAACCCATGCAGGTCACAGGGTTTGTCGTTGACCTCGCAGGGAAATGGGTGGAAGGCCTACAGATGAACTGGGTATAGTACCTAGTTAATCAGCTGGAATTAGACTACCGCGAAGCATAGGATCAAGGCTACGAGTTCCACTTTAGCTGGCTCCTGATCCTCATCGGGTTTATTACTTGGGAGATGTCGAAAGGTGAGACCTTCCCGGACATTGAGTCGTTCGAGTCGCTTGCTGTGAAGTTCACCACGCTCTAGTACTCAGGAGATATGGGAAAACAGTGGCAGTCGAACACAGTCTTTCACACATATTATCTCCAATTGAAGAGGGCTATCGAAGCTGAACCATGCATGACACCAAACACCCTACAACAGTTCCGACCCCTCATGAAGTTTTGTGCAGATCGAAACTTCATATATATTACTGTGTGAGTAGACGAGCATAAGGGCGAGCTTCAGTCATACTACAAGCTCACAGAGGAGGACCTCAAGGAGATAACTAAGGACTAGTCAGCAGACCTCCTTCTCCCTATTGACCCTGCAGAGATGTCTGATCCCAAACTTGATAGCTCAGAGGCCGCTCACAAAGAACATGACACACTCAGAACCAACAGAAGGAAGAAGACCGAAGAAGTCCAAGACCTAAGAAGCGCATCAAAAAATATTTCTTCTATATCACCTGGTCAAGGGGGTGATGATGAAGTAGAAGAGATAAAAGGCAAAGAGGATAAGCAGAATCAAGGAAAAGTAACACTAACTAGAGATGAGGTTGATCCCTTGAAGAAGAGGAAGGTTTCTCCCCTGAAACCCTCTTCTCGGAAGAAATCCAGAGCCACCTTGACTAAGATGCAGACTATGCTCATTGTCGATGACTTTGACTTCATCATTGTAGTTGTAAACGACGCATCGCAAGAAATCTTAGAGAAAGATGAAGCCAAGAAGGAGGAGATGTACGAAAGAATCGAGGTTGAACTCCAAGGGGTACAGTAGGCCCTTCAGTACAGTCACACAGTGTCCACTACCTCCCTGCCGTCAAAAGAACCAAAGTTAGGAGATGAGCCATCCCAACTCCGCAGACTAGCTAATGCGACCAAAGCTCGCCTTCGTAGCACACAGGAAGAAACAGAACAAGCCACCCAGGCCTTGAAGCAACTGCAAGAAGTACTCGTCGAACAACATCGATTTACGGAGAAAGAGAAGGTTTCTCTCCAGACAAAGTTTGAAGAGGAGAAAGCACAGATTCAACAAGAAAAAAAGCAATTTCTCGCATAGCAACTCAAAGATAAAGAAGCAGTAAAAAAAGTACTTTTCTCTGTGACAGGATTAGAGCCAAAGGCACAAGATCGAGTTGAGCATCAAGTAGAGAATCTCATGAAAGATATCCAACAACTACAGCAAAGAAGAGAAGACTTAGAGCTCCGCACAGTGCCCGACACCCCGCAAGATGTAAGGGATCAAAGATAAGAAACTGCCCGAAGCGCAGTTGAAATAATCAAGGCCCTTGCCATGGAATGTAAGAAACTAAGTTATTGGAGTGCCCAGACTTATGTACAACTCATTGAGAATCTTGAACTAAAGGCACTGGAGTCACATCTCCAGGAGGCGAAGCATCAAGCAAAAACAATACAGGCACAATTGAAGCCCTTGTCAGTTGTTGAAAGGATGAAGCGATCCCAAGAGAAACACACTGCCCAACAACAGGTCCACACCATTCAGAGAAAATTCATGGAAGTGACTTAGAGGCTCCAACCTATACAGGATGAGGCTTTCCAACTGTTCGCAGAGATTGAAGGTCGAGGAGCGAAAATGGAGCAAATTGTCACTGCAGATGAACAGTTCCTAGAGGGACCTGTCAACGAAGCAGTCATCCAAGAGTTCAATGAACAGGAGGTCATGGCACAACAACAAGTCAAAGCATCTCAAGCCAAGCTCGAGGCTTTTGAAGCAGAGCTACCCAGATCAGAGCGACTTGGGATGAGTCACAGGTTAGTGTTGGGGGCCTGTTGGCCCTTGACCAAGTTTTGAGGATCCTTGGTCGTGTGTGACCTACTTTTGGGACTTCAACAGGATGTCAAAGGCAGAGCGCAAGATGAAGCAAATATTGCGGGATATCGGCCCATTTTTAGGGATTTTGGGGTTTTGGGCTTATGTAACGGGTATGGGAATGTCGACCCATGGGTTTTACCCATGTTTAGGCCCATTTTGTAATGTATAAATAGATATCTAGACGATGAAAAGAAGAGAAAGAGATACTAAGTGTTAAGTGCTAGAGTTCTATCTATGTGATCGAAGAGTGGAAAGTTGTGCAAGTTTTAAGTGCTTTGTGCATGTTTTGTGAGACTTGCAAGGCTAAGTGCAAGTGACTGTAAGAGGCTATGTAAGGCTCTGTGCCTAGATCTACTCAGGGAAGGAGGATCTAGCGGAGTGCGCGCGGATCTTCTGTGATATGCGGAGTAGGATTTTTGTGGCTCTGTGCATGTAGGATATTGAGAGAAACTAATAAAGAAGAAAAAGATTTGGTGGACATAGCCCCAGGGTGGGGGTGAACCACGTACATCCTGTGTTGTGAATGCTTTGTGCTTTATGGTTACTCTCTTGTTTGTATGATTAAATTCTTAGTGCATTGTAGATGATTAATGAATCTAATATGGTAGCTTAGTGTTGAATAATGTGAATGGATTCTAGATATGGTCTATGTTAGTATGCTTAGTGCTTGACTTTGTTGGATCTAGGGGAATGTTTCACTGACTTATTATTAGGGTTGAACTGCGATGTAAACTAAGACTGGATATTGATGAACTATAACTACTAAGTGATGTGTTAAGGTGAAACAATCACAGATCTGTGTCCCAGCTAAGGTTGCAGACACTGGAGTCCTACAACCACCCCTGCCTCTACCTCGGGTGAGACTTCATCTGCTTCGCAGGTGTTGCCAAAAGGGCTGGTAGTTAGGGTTTTGTTGGTGCGTTGTTGTAGCGTTGAACCCCCTGGTCTGCCCCTGTGACAACAGGTATTATTGTTCAAATGTGTGACCTAGTCACTCATCAAAATCCTAAGACATCCAAATCTGGTGATCACTTTCTCAAACAAGAAATGTGTTATTGTCTTCGCACTACAATCTTTGACTGGTGTTTCTTTTGACCATATTGTTAATTATTCATTCGCAGTAATGATATAACTAGCTCCTGAACTTATTTTTGGTGGATTAATATGTCCCACAAAGTCTATTTCCCATTTGTCAAATACCTGCAGAGTCACTTGTAGTCTTAGAGGCATATCATCGCTTTTGTTAGGTTTTCCAACCCTCTGACAGACATCACATTTCTGTCAATATTCCTTGGCATCTTTATGGACTGTTGGCCACCATAATATTTTATGCAATACCTTCTGCGTGGTAGCTTTTCCTGCATAGTGTCATCCAATTATACCTTCATGAGATTCTTCCAAAATTCTAGACCTTTCATGTTCTAATAGACACCTTCTCAAAATGTTGTTTTCGCCCATCTTATATAAATGTCCTACAATAAGTTGATAGTCTGCACCTCTGACTACTAGATTTTCTTCTACACAGTGCTAAACTCTTGTGGCGTAATCCATGTACTTAAGTATTCAATAATATCAATGAAGTATTCATTAGCTACTTGTACTAAGAATAATTGTGCATCCGGGAATTTGTCTTCCAAGTTAGTAGGTTACTCTCCATTAGTTACCCTTGATAGGTGATCAGGTCCTTCATTCAGTTTTCCTAGTTTGACTATCACTTTGAAGTCAAATTCTTGGAACAATAATAGTCATCTACAGATCCTCCACCCCAACATTGGCTTGTTGACTAAATATTTGAAGGAAGAATGGTCTGTGAACATTTTAAAATGTTTACCTCATAAGTAGTGCCTGAAATTATGAAGTGAATATACCATAGCTAAGCCTTCTCTTTTTGTGGTGTTGTAATTATACTTTGATGCTGACAATTTTCTGCTTGCAAAGGATATAGGATCGTCTAATTCACTTGCTCCTGATTGCACTAGAATTGCTCCAAGTGATATGGTTGATGCATCTACATGCACATGAAATGTCTTTTCCTAGTCTGGGAATACTAAGATAGGTGTTGTGACCATATTTTCTTTTCAGGTGTCCAATCCTTGTTGATAGTCCTCATTCCACTGAAATATGGTGTCCCTTTTTCACGGTTTTTCCATTGGTGCAGTAATCTGCACATACCCCTTTACGAACTTCCTATAATAGTCTGTATGTCCCAGTGTTGCTCTTAATTGGCGCACTGACTTTGGTGGTGGTAAGTTTACAATGACTACAATATTAGCAAGATCCACTAGTAAACCCTGTTTACACACTATATGGCCCAACAACATTCCAAAAGGTGTCCCAAATATGCATTTCTTGATGTTCAATGAGATCTGACATTGTCTGCATCTTTCCAAAATTAGTCTTAACACTTCTACATGATATTTTAATAGACTATATACAGTCCATTCATCCATATATACTTGTAGAAACTGATGTATGAATTCCTTAAAAGAATTTATGACTACTCTTGAAAAAATGTTTGGTGCATTCTTCAGCCCAAATGGCATGATTGTGTATTGGTAGGATTCCCATTCTGTAGCAAAAGTAGTCTTATACCTGTCCCCTAGATCTATTTTGATCTGATGGTGACTTGAGAATCCATCTGTAAATGAATATGCTTCCTGCCCTCCCACATTCTCTAAGACCTCATATGTAAAAGGGGTAGGGAAAGGGTCATGTAAGAAAGCATCATTCAGTTTCCTCAAATATACAAAAATACTTATCCCCCCTTGTTTCTTTTCTTGGAATACCATAGGGATTATCCATTCAGATTCCTCTATTGGTTCTATGATACCATCTTCCAACATTCTGTCAATTTTTTCTTTCACTTTCTGCTTATATACTAGATTTAGTCTGTAAGGTCTCTACCTGATAGGTCTTGCCTCAGGTTTGAGAGGTATCTTCATCTCTCCTAGCTCCCCTGCTATGCCTTTCATCTCTGTAAAGGTCATTGGGAACATGTCACTGTATTCACACAGTAACTGTGTTATTCTTTCTATTGTTTGTTCATCCCAATAGTCTCCAATACTTGCTATTTTAGGATTTTCATTCATCCCAATGCTGACTTTCTTCACTTTGATTGGTGCAGCAAATACTTATGATTCTTGGGATGGACCTTCCACCTCTCTTTCTCCCTCAATATTTGTAATATGAATGTTGCGTGGATCATCTTCGACTGGTGCTTCCTCTTCAACATGATAGCATGAAAGTAGTTGCTTGATTGTCTATATGTTCTGTTGTTGATATTATGTCATCATTTCAACTTCCGGTTCATTAATAAATAACATTCCATGTATCAGCTTTAGTGTTGAATCCATGTTGGAGTTCTCATGTTCAAATGATAAGGTTACTACAAAGTTTTGTTGTAAGCATGTCCATTTTGTAGTGCCTCTGTGCATCTCCTGGTCTATATACCAGTTCCCTGGGATTCCTTCGAATGTATGGATAAAGTGATGAGTCCATTCCTCTTGTGGTGTCATCCTCCATTGTTCCTTTCACTTTTCCAAGTGTTCCACTGGTTTTACCTGTCCACCATACCTCTGCATTTTATTTCTCCCATGATCTGCGCCAAATCTAAATTGTAGTAGTCGTTTACACTGATACCAGTCCTGAATGGTTTCTTTGTGCGCACCCCACCATATTGCAGGTGTGTTTTTGAGTGAAATATATAGGGCTTAGAGCCTCTGATGTTTTATTACTTCCTCTTCATATTTTGTCATAAATTCCTCTAATTCGTTTACCTTGTGAAAACTGGGAGGTTCTCTTATCTTTGTACCAACCCATCTTACTGCTCAGTCTATTCTTGCGCACCTTCCTGTGGAAATTCCATGTAATAGTTGTTTCCAATTCTCCAAACTTGTATCTGAGTCAGAAGCACATGATGTAATGCTTATCCAATTGAGTACCCCATCTGCAGTTGGGTTAACATAATCCTCTTCTCGTGCGGTGGTTTTGTACAACTAGTTTATTTCTTCCAGATCCAAACAAGTGGGTTCTACAAACCTTTCTCCTTCTGAAGGATCTAATGGTGCAATGACTCTATATTCACCTAATTCAAATGTTATTTAACTTGTCTTCAGGTTTATTATGGCTTGGTTATCAAATGCCCAATCCAATCCAAGCAATTTGGATAAGGTGTTGTGCCATCTACTATCTCTATTACTTCAAAATATGTCATAGTGCGCACTCCATCTAAATCTATTGTCACACCTTTAAGCCTCCCAATTGGTAGCACTCAATGTTGATTTGTTGATTTAAACTGGACAGGTGAATAGCCTAGTGTGGGTTCTCCCATACACTATCATGTCTTCTTAGGTAAAACATTTACTTCAGAGACTAAATCCAATATGATATCACCCATATTAAAATCCCCAATGTTGGGATTCAGTTTGAATTATTTGCTTGTCCTTCTTCTTGTATGGAGATGATTGACTATTTTATGTTCGAACTTTCCTTCCGCCTCTATGTTACATCTTTCTAGTAGATTTTGTAAGATCTTAATAGATGATGGATCCTTAAATAACTTAACACAGGATTATAGAAAGGTTTGTATGTTACTTACTTGCTCTAACGGTTGTGCTTCATTGGTGTGGTCCATTCAAGAGGGCATTTCATGCATTGGTGAGTTCTAATTTTGTTGCGTGACTGATGTAGACATAACATTTTTCTTAAGAAACTCTTGTATATCCTCCTTGAATGTTTCAATTTCTTTTCGTGCATCAAACTGCTTATGTGGTTCAATATTCTTCTTAACCTATTAGTGTTGCGTTGGATCTCATTTTATTGCTTCTGATCCTATCTTGGCTCCTCCTCGAGTGACTATATTGATGTTTCTCCCTTCCTCCATGGCTTCTACATAGATCCATTGGACATTCTAGTTGTTTTGGTATCTTTTTTCTTGGATATTCCCCAATAGTGTCGGACAATCTTATGCTTCATGATCTGTTGGGTGACAGTACATACATGTCGTTCTTGGAAGTGGACATTCCCTTGCATAATGTCCTGGTTGTTCAAAATTGTGGCACGCTATTGGTCCTCTGCCTCGTCCAAATCCTCCTCTACCTTGTCCTCCACCTCGATATCCTCGCGGCGCGTTGTACTGAGGTACTTGATTATACTATGTGGGGTTATACTATGGTTGTGTGTTGTTGTATTGTGTTTGTGCATTGTTATACTGTTGATGCACATTGTTGTATGGTGGTGGTACCTGGTTGAACTGAGGTGCATATTGTCCTGTGATTATTTTTTATTTCACCCTATAAGTATCTTAAGTTCTTTCTCTCATTAGCTCCATCGTCCTACAATATTTATCATCATGACCCACTGACTTGCAGAAGTTGCAATATGAACTTTTGGGTAATGTCTTATACTTCTACATCATTGGACAATGATATGGATCGTGCCCATGTGTTTTACAAATCTCGCACCATGGTCCTCCTATTGGAAAATGGTTTGGTAATCATGTTGCCATATACTGCGCGAAATTTGGACATTCATTCTTGTGGTGTCCTTCTATCATGCATGTGGTACACTAAACAACTTATCTTTTCTCTTTGCCCTTATTTTGGTTAAGTTGAAATGTTAGGTTCTTCATATCCTCCTTCAGCTCCTCTATTGTTGGATTTGTCTTATGATATTGGTTTTATTTCAGTTGTAAGGCTGCCTGCATATCCTCTTCCTGAGTTTGGAACTTTTGTTGTCTTAATGGGTATTTCAAGTGTGCTAGGAGTGAATTCACAAATAAGTGACAATGTTGCATGTCAGTAATTTCATAATTCAACTTACCTTTCAAACATTTAAACCTCTGATCAATTTTCAAAACAGACTCACCTGGTTTTTGCATGATTTCAATCATTTCATTCATATACTAATCTTCTAAGCTAGGCTTCTAAAATTCGTTATTAGTAGTTTTTTCACGTCTGCAATAGTCCTTGTTACTCTTGGTGGACTATTTACATCTAGGATCATGTACCAATCCAATGCGTGGTCTCTTAGCATGATAGCTAACTGCATGAGTTTTGTATCCTCATCTATATTCTTCTTTGCTTCCTAGATATTCTCACAGATGAATAAGTGATTTTCAGGGTCCTCTAATGCCTCTCCCTGAAATTCTAGTAACCTTATCGTGGGATCATGTCCTTCCATTTTGAACTGTGTTGAACTACTACCTCTGCGCATTGTAGATATTTGACTATTATTTCCTCCAGTTGTTGCTCCTTTCTTGGATGTGTTTCATGATGTCTTTCTTCCACTAAAATTCAGTTGTCTAAACGTCGGTGTTCTTTCTCGTGTGTTAGTCACACATGGGGTTGTAGGTTCCACACTGACGGTGATCTGGATTGGATTTCTGCCTTTTGTTCATGCCCTTGGACCTCATGTTTTCCTTTCATATGTTGCATGCAAGATTTCCTCAATCTGCTCCACAGCTCGAAGATCCTCTACCTCTTATTCATCATTTTTCAAGCCCTCTCTATCATCTATGGCTCTCTTCTTATGATTCATCTTATATTGGTAGGGTGATCCACTGCACGTCTTTCCAGTTGTTTCCATTATCTGCTTTATTTGGTCTTCCTCCATCATGATTGGGTCCATGGCCTCCTTCTTATTTCCCTTATCCATATCTTCCTCCATTTTTCCACCTCATGTCAATGCTTCCCTCGTTCCCCCATGCATGTAGGGAAGTTTAGTTGTCTAATTCCATGTTCATCACATCATTGTTATACAATAAAATCTTGATTGAAGTATAGAGCGATCTGATATTCCTACCTCTGGGTCCTTTTAGAAAATACTGCTCTGCTCCACTGTAATACTTTGCATTATCTACTGCAAATTCGGTGATAAACCATGCAACAATACTATCTAACAAGAAATCTATTGTGCATGTAAATTTGTTTTTAACTTGATGTAACTGCGTGATTTCCACAAGATTCCACTCTAGTTGTTTGATTCGATTTGTTGGGTGGTTTTCTTTTAACCTCAATAGCTACTCCTGCAACAAATGTGGGAAATAACATTAAAATACCTCATGCAAGTCATTAAACATGTATTTGTAAAGATATTTTCGCAGTGTTAACTTAGGGTTTCTGTTATCCATCTGCGCAAACTCAAGTTCCTTTGTTTTCAACCATCTTTCGATCTATGCCTTCATTGGATTCCATGGCCTAAAAATTCCCTTCTATACTTTCATTCTCTACGTGTTTCTTCCACGGATCTCATCCACTCAATCCTATGTAGTTCCAGCCGACAACAAAACCATTTGTTGGTTATTTCTCTCACTTCTACTTCTTGGGTTGAACCAGGTTCAAATATGAATAGGTTTCCAACAAAACCTTCTAAAACTATCGGCCCTCCTGGTAAACCAAAAGGCAACACTGCGCGCAGAGTGCACAATGTAGTCTCACCCAAGATATCTTTATGGGTGACTGCAATGCTAAAGTGCTTACATGGGGATCTGGGGATGTAGTGTATCTTCTTCATGCATTAATCTTGTTATTCATTCAAGTATTTCTATGATTCATTCATCTTTAGGCTCATGCATGCATTCTAATACATCTAGTTAATCATTCATTCATAAGATAACCATTAACATGAAGTAAGCATTCAATAAACATCACATATAACACAGGTTTTACCATGGTTCACCCCCTCCTAGGCTACGTCCACAAAGATTTGGCTTTTATTCTCTTTTATTTAGTCTGTTGCAAAATCTAGTGTTCCGCACATTACATAATCAATCATACAATCATGAAAAGGTTCAAGAACCTCTGTGAGGAGGAATAGGTCACACCAGCCTCCTTAGCATGTGATCTAACCCTCAAAACCTAGCTTATTCGACTCTTTTACTACTCAATAATAACCGAACCAATGAACTTACAAAAACTGAACCCCTAACCTAGACCTAATAGGTTCTTATTTATATTAATTTAAAGGCTTATAGTCGTTACAACCTTTGTCAAAAACCCTAACCCTATTATGGTTAAGCTTATCTTCCTGCACGCCATGTTGTTTTTCCTCTTGCATGCTACTTTTCCTTCTTTTTTTGCACGTTGTTTTCTTGTCGTGCTCCAAAATTAGGTCTTCCTTTCCAAAATTAGGTCTTTCCCAAAATAGATATTTTCTCCAAAGGTAGGCATGCGCAAAAAATAGCCTTTCTTCTCAAAATAGGCATGTGCCCAACATAATCCAACTTGTGGGCTTCAAGCCCCATGGAAGCCCAAGCTAGGCTTGTTCCTCCAAAATTGTCCACCATCTAGGTCCTGCAAAAATAAATGGACACACCCTCCAAGGATCTCAAGTCAAAGCATCATGATGAGTAAATCAAATCAATAAAAGAACCATCTAATCATGTACATCCAAACTACCTCATAGAAATAAACCAATGCTCAAAGACCCTATGCAATTTTTCAATTTTAGGAATGGAAGGGTTGACAAAATGACCTATTGGGTGTATCGTACCTGAAGTTTAGGGGTGTTTCCCGAGGGGGCCTTTTTTTAACTCATGTGGGTGAGGTGTCATGAATGAGGGGAAGACTTTTGGACATGAGTTTCATGACATTCAAGGGGTTGTATTGTCTCATTTATGGGTGTGTTATACCTTCGTTTTCAATGCATATTTTTTCCAAACCCATTTAATGCCATTAATTAATTAGAAATCCAAAACCTTGGGTACTCCCTATTGGTGAATCGATTATATTGGGGGGAAGTACCACAAGGCCACTTGAATTTAGAGGTACAAAGAGTGCCATATGCAAGGAAAGAAAGGAACACTACATAAGTGTACACACCTCAACAAGTGGGGAGATTTATATAATGTGTATTTTTTTTTGAAGGTATTTGATTTTTTAGGAGAAAAGTTTCATTTCTCTCAAGACCTCTTTGGGAGAGCATATAGAAGGTTCATAAGTAGGATTTTATATTTTTCCATCGATCTCCCCTCTGAACCTTCAACCCCTTCTTCCCATGAAATGAGGGACAACCCCTTCTTGGGTCAGTACACCCGAAAATCCCAAAAGGTCAGGAGATGAGGGGATGAAGTGTGGAAACTGACAAGTATGGTCGGGAATGGAACGATTAATCATCAAAATGGCCTCCCAATAGAAACCCTATCCCGAAGGGTGACCCACTTACTAAGGCGCAATGTCAACCACCAAAGTGAAATAGGGCAAAGAGCATAATTTCCAAGCAAACGTCACATAATAAAAAGCAGTAATAGATGCAACAAACTCAAATTCCTCAAATATTGAAATGAAACTCACCATATTACATGATTTTTACCTCATGGAGCAATACCTAATGTCTTTTGGAGGCCATTTGATGTGCTGGATACCGTCGTGACGAACCAAGAGTTGTGGTGGTCAGGTGGGTCTATGTCTATGCAAGTGGACATTTTTGGTCAAGGTGTCTCTCGGTAATCCGTTTCTGCAACCTTAGGGCCTCAAGACATCATCTCCTTAGTTATCCCTAGGAGTTGGGGATAACAATGTCAAACTATGGGAACCGAAGGTTCCTCATTTTCTGATTTATGTTGTTCCAATTCCTGTGACATTCTTCCCATATTTCTCACATTCTCCATTACAGATCTATCACCAATTGTACCCAATACTTTGTCATTATTTTGAACCTAACGAGGCTCTCATATACGAGCATATTGATACCATGTTCTTATTCTCATCGGCCTTTCTAGATATCTCTGATGTATCTGATTTGATCCAACACCTGATGAGCTTTCTCAGACCACTTCATCATGTCTTTATAAGATATGAGGCCCAACAAGATATCCTCTTGATATTCGATGATCGGGTCATGAAAAATTCTCTTTCTGATTTGAATTTACCATAAATCTCCTTGAGCTCAACCTTTAGGAACCCGACTTCCAAGGTTGTGTCCTGATAATATTTCACTTCATGTATGAGGCTCACTAACTCTACCCTCACAGAATTTGCTTCTTGCTCATCTTATTTTTCTCTGTGGATGATAGCATTGGATATAGCCATTCTGGCTCACAGAAATTCGCTTACTATGGACTACTCATCATCCAATACGGCTTCCTCTGTGTTGATCATCACAATGATGTCCAGGGTGATTCTTCTTTTATTTATGATCCTTCTGAATATTACTCGTCTTTTCTCATTGTAATCAATTTTCTAGACATCGGCCACTTCATCTACAGGCTCGGGGATTGTTTGATCTCCCCATGACAGGTGTTGGATGCAGGCCTATTTTGAGTAGGAATTCTATTTTTTCGCAAGCTTATTTTTGGAGAAATATTTGTTTTGAGGAAATACCTATTTTCGGAAAGGAAGACATAATTTTGGAGCGCATGCAACAGGTGGTAAGAAAGCATCATGTAGGAGGAAAAACAACGTGGCGCGTAGGCAAAAAAGCCTAACCATGATAGGGTTAGGGTTTTTGACAAAGACCGTAATGGATATAAGCCTAAACAATAGTATAAATAAGGACCTATGAGGTCTAGGTATGGGGGATGTCAGTTAAGGATTGAGATTTAATTGGTTGGAAAACTATTGATTGTAATAAGTTTTGTATACGAGTTGAATAAGTTATTCTTTTAGGGTTAGGTCACAGGATGAGGAGACTGGTGTGATCTAGTCAGTCACACAGAGGGTTCTTACCCTCATTTTGATTGTATTACTGAATATGTAATGCACAGAGCGCAAAATTTTGCAGCAAAATAAATAAAAGAGCAGAGAAAACAGATCTTTGTGGATGTATCCCCAGGAGGGGGTGAGCCACAAAAAACCTTGTGTTCTTTGTGATTGTTAATGAATTATTTACTTTTTGTTGATCATTAGCTTAAGAATGAATGGTTAAAGTAGCCATAATAACATGCATGCATAGGTTTAAAGATGAATAAATCAGATATGTAGATGAATGATTAAGAAAGATAATGCATAAGGAAGAAAGAACCCTACCACAATACCCACTCATTCCCAAACTTCAAACACCTCAGTATTGCAGTCCCCCATAAAATTTATCTCGGGTGAGACTGCATTGTGCACCCTGTGCGTGGCATTGCCTTCTGGTTTACTAAGAGGGCCAATAGTTTTGAGGCTTTTGTTGGAAACCTGTTTGAGATCAGAACCTGGGTAAGCCCAAGAAGAAGTTAAGAACCAACAAATGGTTCTGTTGTTGGCTGGAACTACACAGGATTGTGTGGACAGGATCTGTGAAAGAAACGTGTGGAGAATGAAAGTATAGAAGGGAATGTCCAGGCCATGGAATCCAATGAAAACGGAGATTGGAATATGGTTAAAAACAAAGGAACTTGAGTTTGCGAAGATGGAAAACATAAACCCTAAGTTAACACCACGCAAATATCTCGACAAATACATGTTTAGCGACTTTCATGAGGTATTTTTCTGTGATTTCCTACATTTTTTATAGGAGTGGTTATTGAGGTTAAAGGAAAACCACCCTACGAATCAGATCAAAAAGTTGTAATGGAATCTTGTGGAGATTACGCAGTTACAACAAGTTAATGACAAATTTACATGCGTAGTAGATTTCTGGTTAGATAGTATTGTTGCAGGGTTTATCACTGAATTTGAAGTAGATACCACAAAGTCCTACACCGCTTTAGAGCAGGAATTTCTAAAAGGACCCAGAGGTAGGTACATCAGATCGTTGTATAATTCAATCAATATTTTCTTGTATAACAACGATGTGATGACCATGGAATCAGAAAGCTAAACTTCCCTGTGTGCATGGGGGAAGGGGGGAAGCACTGACATGAGGTTGAGATATGGATAGGCATATGGATAAAGGAAATAAGAAGGAGGCTATGGACCCAATAATGATGGAAGAGGACCAGATAAAGTAGATAATGGAAAAAGTTGGAAAGATGTGCAACGAAATACACTACCAATATAAAATGAATAACAAGAATAGAGCCATGGTCGATAGAGAGGGCTTGGCGAGCGATGAAGAAGAGGTAGAGGATCTTCGGGTTATGCAAAAGATTGAGGAAATCCTACATGAAACATATGAAAGTAAAACAAGAAGTCCAGGTTCGGGAACAGAAGGCAGAACTCCAATCCAAATCACCGTCAGTGTGGAACCTGCAACCCCATGTGCGACTAATACACCAGAAAGAACACCAACGTTTAGACAACCAAATTTTAGTGGAAGAATAACAACAGGACAAGGATCCAATCAAGTAAAATCAACTTTGGGATCAAGTTCAAGAAGGAACAATTAATTGTCTACACCGCGTGGAGGCGGTAGTTCAACATAGTTCAAAATGGCAGAACATGATCCCACGATCATATTACCATAATTTTGGGGAGAGGCATCGGAGGACCCTGAGAAGAACTTATTCATTTGTGAGAAGATCTGGGAAGCAAAGCAGGTCACATATGAGGATACAAATCTCACTCATTTAGATATCACACTAAGAGACCATGCCCTAGATTGGTACATGAGCCTGGATGTAAACAGTCCACAGGGAGTACCAAAGACTATCATATACATGAAAAAACTACTAATAAACAAGTTTCAAAAGCCAAGATCAAAAGAACAATACATGAATAAAATGATTGAAATTAGGCAGAAACCAGGTGAGTCTGTTTGGGAGATCGATCATAGGTTCAAACGTCTGAAAGGTAAGTTGAAATATGCAATTACTGACATGAAACATAGGCACTTATTTGTGAACTCATTGTTACCACACTTGAAGTATGTTTTGAGACAACAAAAGTTCAAAACTCAAGTAGAGGCTCTACATGCAGCCTTACAACTTGAAGAGAACCAGTATCAGCATGAAGTTCCAAAAATAGAGGAGTTGAAGGAGGATTTAAAGAATCTAACATTTCAACTTAACCAGAATAATGGAAAAGAGAAAAGAGAATTTGTTCGGTGTACGTTGTGAAATACATAAGGACACCATAAGAACGAATGACAAACTTATGTGCAGTATATGGAAACAGGGGTGACAAACCCCTTTCCAAAAGGAGGACCATGGTGTGAGATTTGTAAGATGCATGGGCATGATCCATATCATTTTCAAATGATGCATAAGAATAAGACAACACCAAAAAGTTCATATTTCATTTTTTGAAAATCAATGGGCCATGATGATAAGGATTGTAGAACGATGGAGCCGATGAGTGAAAGAAATTCATACAATTATAGGGTGAAAGAAGAAATGATGACAGGACAAGATGCACCTCATTTTAGCCAGGTATCACCACCATACAACAATGTGCAACAACAGTACAATAATGTGCAACTATAGTATAACCCCATCCAATATAACGAGGTACCCCAGTAGAACGCACCACGAGGAGATCGAGGTGGATAAAGAGGTGGAGGATGAGGAAGAGGAGGATTTGGATGAGGTAGAGGATGAGTAGTGTGCCAAAACTTCCAACAACCAGGACATTATGCAAGGGATTTTTCACTTCCACCAGTTACATGCATGTATTGGCGCATAGCAAACCATGACACAAAAGACTGCCCAACACTCTTGGGAAAGATCCAGAAAAAAAGGAACAAGAAAAACCAGAATGTTCAGTGGATTTCTACATAAGCGAGGGAGGATGGGAAAAACATCAATATCATCACTCGAGGAGGAGCCAATATAGGAACCGATGCAGCAAAACAAGATCCATCTCAACACTAATGTGTTAAGAAGAATACTGAGCCACAGAAGCAGTTTGACGCACGGAAAGAAAAGGAAACATTTAAATAGGCCAGACAGGAGTTTCTCAAGTATAATGTTGCATCTACATTAGTCGCGCAACAAACTCAGAACCCACCAGTGTATGATACACCATCCTCAATGAACCATACCAGTAAAGGACTACCTTTAGAGCAAGTGCCATAGAGACTTTTCTCCAATCCGATATTAAGTTATTGAATGATCCATCATCTGTTAAATTCTTACAAAATATGCTAGAAATATGTAACACAGAGGTTGAAGGGAAGTTAGAGAAGAAAACAATCAATCATCTCCATACAAGAAGAAGGACAACCAGAGAATTCACACTAAATGCTAACATTGAGGATTTCAACATGGGAGATATTATACTGGATTTAGGCTCTGAAGTAAATTTATTTCCTAAGAAGACATGGCAATGTATGGGGGAACCCACATTAGGCTATTCACCCATCCAGTTGAAACTATCAAATCAACATAGAGTGTTACCAATTGGAAGGCTTAAAGGTGTGACAATAGATTTGGATGGAGTGTGCACTATGGCATATTTTGAAGTGATAGAGATAGTAGATGGCACAACAACTTACCCAACATTACTTGGAAGGATTGGGCATTTGATAACCAGGCTATAATCAACCTGAAGACAAGAAAAATGGATTTTGAATCAGACGAATATAGATTCATTGCACCATTGGATCCTTCAAAATAAGAAAGGTTTGTATAGGCCACTTGTTTGGATCTAGAAGAAATAAACTAGTTGTACAGAACCACTGCACGAGAAGAGGATTATTTCAACCCAACTGCATATGGGTTACTCAGTGGGAGAAGCATTACATCATGTGCTTCTGACTCAGACACCGGTTTTGAGAATTTACAACAATGATTACATGAAGTTTCCACAAGAAGGTGCACAAGAATAGACCGCATAATAAGATGGGTTGGTACAAAGATAAGAGAAATTTCCAGATTTCATGGTCTAAATGACTTAGAGGAATTCTTGATGAAATATGAAGAGGAAGTGTTAGAAAATAATAGGCTCTTATCCCTATATATTGCACTCAAGGCACCACTTGCAAGATGGTGGGGTGTGCACAAAGAAACATTTCAGGACTGGTATCAATGTAAATGACTACTGCGCATTAGATTTGGCGCAGAATAGGGGAGCAATAAAATGCAGAGGTATGATGGGAAAGGAACACCAGTGGAACACTTGGATAAGTGCAGAACACAATGGAGGATGGAACCACCGGAGGAATGGCCTCATCACTTTATACATACATTGGAAGGGATACCATGGAATTGGTACATAGACCAGGAGATGCGCAGACGCACTATAGAATGGACATGATTAGAATAGAATTTTGTAGTAACCTTCTCATTCAAAAATGAGAACCCCAACATTGATTCAATGTTGAAAATGATAAGGGGAGTGATTTTCTTGATGAACCAGAGGTTGAAATCATAAAAAAATATCAACCACAGAACAGACAGACAGTCAAATAGTTACTCTCATGTTATCATGTTGAAGAGGAAGCACCAAATAAAGTTGATCCATGCAACATTCAGATTACAGAGATTGAAGGAGAGAGAGAGAGGTGGAGGTTCCATCTCTAGAGTCAAAGGAATTTGTTGCACCAATCAAAGTTAAGAAATTCAACATTGGGACGAATGACAATCATAAAATGGAAAGTATTGGAGACTATTGGGATGAGCAAACATTAGAAAAAATAACAGAGTTACTGCGCGAATACAATGACCTATTTCCAACAACCTTTGCAGAGATGAAAAGCATAGCAAGGGAGCTAGGTGAGATGAATATACCCCTCAAACATGAGGCTAGACCTGTCAGACAAAGACCTTACATAGTGAATCCAGTGTATAATTGAAAATTGACCAAATGTTGGAAGTTGGTATTATAGAACTAGTAGAGTAATTTGAATGGGTTGGTCCCATTGTAGTCCAGGAGAATAAGAAAGGAGGATAAGGATTCGTGTAGAATTGAGGAAACACAATGATGCTTTCTTGCATGACCCTTTCCCTACCCCTTTTAGAGATGAGGTCTTAGAAAATGTGGGAGGCCAGGAAGCATACTCATTCACAGATGGATTCTCAGGTTACCATCAGATCAAAATAGCTCCAGAGGACAGGTATAAGACTACTTTTGATACAGAATGGGGATCCTACCATATACAGTCATGCCCTTTGGATTGAAGAATGCACCAACTATATTTTCAAGGGTAGGAATAGTTGATTTTAAGGAATTCATACATCAATTTCTAGAAATATATCTGGATTATTGGACTGTGTATAGTCTTTTGAAGGACCATGTAGAAGTGTTACGACCAATGTTGGAAAGATGCAGGCAATTTCAGATATCATTAAACATCAAGAAATGAATTCGTGGTACACCTTTTGGGATATTGTTGGGACATATAGTATGTAAATAGGGTTTATGTTAGAAAAACAAGACCGCGGAGCAATAAAATAAAACAAATGCAGAAACAAAACACAAAAGACACACAATACAAGAGAGACACAGATTTACATGGTTCACCCAATGTGGGCTACGTCCACCAGAGAAATTTCCAGGTCCTTCCTTTATTATTATACAACAAATGAAGGATACAACCTACAACAAAACCCGCTGTAACTTCCTCTTCTTTCTCTCACAGTCTCCTCTCTCAGAATACAATATTCACCATCATCCATAGTCGCAATACATTTCCCTCATAAAAGAGGATTGCCTTCTAGGGCAAAAAACTCTAACATAATCTCTACCGTTAGATCTGGGACCTTATAATGAACGGTCCAGATTTACAATGAAAATACAATATACTTTTATAAGGCAATTTTTGCTTCGGGGGCTTCGCCCCCGCTTGCCCCCAGACCCCCCATCCGGGGGGATAGGCCCTCCAGACCCTGCAGAGGGGGTACCCGCCCTCTGCACTCCCCCATGTGGAAGAGTGTACATACTTCTGGGGTGTAAATACTTCATGGGGTATAAACATGGCTAAAAGTAAACGACCTATAAATTAGGAAGATAATCAGGCTCCACAACCAACAATCTCCCACTTGGAGACTGATCTCAACAACTCCAATGCTACTGTATATGATGGACTCTGAACCTTCTTGGACCTGGCAAATTTCTCATCTTCATCTTCATTCTTGAAGACCAACTAAAACTGAGCAAGAACTCAGTTTCTCCCTAGTTACTCCCTTTGTTAACATGTCTGCAGGATTCTGGCTAGTGTGTATC